>VDFB02254225.1:0-46429 GCA_007258455.2 Sequoia sempervirens | reverse complement strand
ATCTGAGGTAGTCTTGAAAGTGTCGTAAGAGCAAATAATGGAAAATTGTCAAGTTTTAGGTTATTTTTATGAATGGGAAGCATGGACACATTGAGGTAGGTAAGTAAATACTAGGGAAGGTTTGACCTCATTTCCCAAGTCACCTGATTATCTTGGGGTGCTCTTTTCAGGGTAGTCTCTTAAGAGCCTTAAGAGCAACAAATGGAAAATTTATAAAATTTATAGTAATTTTGATGAATAGGAAATGTGGAAACATCAAGGTAGGCAGGTAAATACTAGGTAAGGTCTGAATTCATTTCCCAAGTCACCAAATCATTCTGGGGTTCTCTTTTTGAGGTAGTCTCTTAAGAGCCTTACGAGCAAAAAATACAAAATTTGTAAAATTCATAGTAATTTTGATGAATTGGAAGCATGGATACATCGAGGTAGGCAGGTAAATACTAGGGAAGGTCTAACTTCATTTTCCAAGTCACCCAATCATTCTAGGGTGCTCTTTCCAAGGTAGTATCTTAAGAGCCCTAAAAGCCAAAAACTGTCAAACTTTGACAAATTCATTCTGGGAGCTCGTGGTCCATAGGAATGTTTTTTTTGCACCTACAGGTGGATAACAAGTCCCTTCAAACCAAAATCTCTCATTTTGGGTCAACTCAACACCGTTCATGTGTTCCAATGTCAAATACATTCTTGCAAAAGTTGTCAATGGAAAGTAGTGCAAAAATGGAAAGAAGCATTTTTTTTGTTTTTTGCACAATGGAGCAAAACCAACTATACCAACATGTCAAAGTGGGAATTCCAATGCTATGAAAGGCCTCCTTTTTTCGCCCAAGCCCCCTATGAGTCTAGAGTGCACTAATCTAGGGTAGTCTTGAAAGTGTCGTAAGAGCAAATAATGGAAAATTATCAAGTTTTTTGTTATTTTGATGAATGGGTAGCATGGAAATGTCAAGGTAGGAAGGTATATACTATATTGGGTCTGACCTCATTTCCCAAGTCACCCGGTCATTTTGGGGTGCTCTTTCTGGGGTAGTCTCTTAAGAGCCTTAAGAGCAAAAAATGCAAAATTTGTAAAATTTATAGTAATTTTGGCAAATGGGTAGCGTGGACACGTCGAGGTAGGTAGGTAAATACTAGAGAAGGTCTGAATTCATTTCCCAAGTCACCTAATATTTTTGGGGTGCTCTTTCTGGGGGTAGTCTCCTAAGAGCCTTAAGAACAAAAAATGCAAAATTTGTAAAACTTATAGTAATTTTGATGAATGGGCAGCATGGACACATCAAGATAGGTAGGTAAATATTAGTGAAGGTCTAACTTTGTTTCCCAAGTCATCCAATAATTTTGTGGTGCTCTTTCCAGGGTAGTCTCTTAAGAGCCCTAAAAGCCAAAATCTATCAAACCTTGACAAAGTCGTTCCAAGAGCTCGTGGCATGTAGGAATACTTTGTTTGCACCTACATGTGGATATTGATTCCCTTCAAACCAACCTCTCTTGGTTTGGTTCAACTCAATATTGTTTGTGTGTCCCAGTGTCAAATGTATTCTTGCAAAAGTTGTCAGTGGAAAGCAACGCAAAAATGGAAAGAGGCATTTTTTTGTTTTGTGCATAATGGAGTGAAACCAACTATACCAACATGTCAAGGTGGGAATTCCAACACTACAAAATACCTCCTTTTGTTTCCCAAGTCCCCCTGTGTTTCTTGAGTGTACTAATTCAGGGTAGTCTTGAAAGTGTCGTAAGAGAAAATAATGGAAAAGTTTTGGGTTATTTTGACAAATGGGCAGCATGGACATGTTGAGGTAGGCAGGTAAATACTATGGTGGAGTCCTGAACTCATTTACCTAAGTCACGAATCACATTCTGAGATTTGCTCTTTTCCAAAGATGGTCTTTAAAGAGCAAAGAGAAAAAATACAAAGTTTGTAAAATTTATAGTAATTTTTGACAAATGGGAAGCGTGGACACATCGAGGTAGGTAGGTAAATATACTCAGAATAAATAAAAAATGTATTATTCTAAACAACCTAAATGATAATGAAATGGTAATGCAAACTAGAAAAGATGCTTATAATAACAAATCCATATTATTCTAAACAACCTAAATGATAATGAAATGGTAATGCAAACTAAAAAAGATGCTTAGAATAAAAAATCTATATTATTCTAAACAACTTAAATGATAATACAAAATAGATAATATGCTTAATATCAAAGGGGCATTACCAAATCAAGCAATTTAATTATTATGAACATTAATCAAAATAAGATAAACAATATCATACATTTCCCATACAACAGACGATCTGCTACTCAAGTGTGCCTAGAGGGTCATCTCTTACCTTCAGAGTATCAAGTAATGCTTCATGATCAACACTACTAATTGTCCATAGTTCCTTTGTTCTTGGTTTTGTATGGTATCTCAATAACTTAACATTTGTTTCTATAATAAGGTGTGAATGCATGAGAATGGTTTTGTGTTTCTCATGGTCTTCAAATGCAGGTATGCCATTCTTTCTAATCATATACGTTTGTAACCAAGTTTCAGAAACAACAACTAAACCTGTAGGATACATGAACCCATCATCATCTGTCATCAGTTGTGTTATATTCTTCTTTCCTTGTACACATCATGCCAACCAATAGTCTGATCCCTCTTCATTCCCTTGTGGTGCTACAACTGCATAAACATGTCTTGGTTGTACAAGATCTAAAAGATGGTCATAGTCAAGTGAACTTTCCATTTCATCTTCTAAAGAGGATTGTGCTAAATATAAAGGGGTTAGGTACTATGGAATCCATGAATCTACCCACTCACTTGACTCACATTGATCCCAACCACATTGAATACAATTCTAATAAAAATAATCCAAATCTTGTATCCATATGGTCCATGCATTTGCATCTGAGCTTCAAAATGAATGCATCTTTGAAGATTATTTGATTGTTTGACATTCCAATTTTTCTCCCATTGTACCCTCAACCAACCAAAAGAACCTGGACACTTGTGAATCAAGTGTCCCTCATGATAATGCATAAGTACATCAATCACCAATAGAACGTGCATCATTGAATGTTGCACTACCTCTGATCTTTATTTGTTCATGCACCTGTACCATTATGCTCGCCTTTTCCATGCCCAACTTCAAAAAAACTCCAATTTGGTACACCCCTCTCTACATGCATCCTACTTAACCAATAAAACATATGAGCATTCTTGAATTTCCCTATGCAGTTATTTGACCAAATGAGATGTCGACCCATTGCAATACCTTTTTTCTACAAGAGCTCAAAAAAATTTCAAAACAATTTTTCACAAACTCAGATGAATGAGATCTATCATCACTCATATAAAAATGGCACTCCTTGATTGTCTTCCTATCCTCTTTTGTACTATCAGGGGCATGTCTATATGTTATGTGGAAAAAAATAGCAATTTGAATAGAATTGTAATATTGTGATTGTACCTCATTTTTTGGTTGCAATGTGTAATTTTTAGCAAAATAAACCACGAATATAATAGTTCCAATCAAGAAAGAGTCCTTATACATCCTGAATTTTTTATCCAACCACTAGGACTTGTGGCTATGCCTTGCATACTTTTAGAAAATACTTTTCTTAAAATCAAAAATAAAATCAGCAATACTTACCTCTTTTGTAACCAACTCGCATCTAAAACCTTCACCTCCACTCTTCAATGTGTATTTGACTGCCTCAAACCTTTTTTCTCAACAATATTATTAGCAAATTTTTTGTTTGTTGCCCCCATAAAAACATGTTACAAACTGTGATAAACCACCACATTGCAAACACATTTCATTTAAACAATCATTTCTATAAAAATAAAAATAAAAATCGTCACCTCTAATACATAAAAATGAATCTAAAGAGTCCCTGGATGACTTAGGAAGTTGCATTGCATGACACTCCTGCAACATTTCATTAGTATGCATAGTAGAACGAATATAGAATAATAATTCATGATACATTGAAAACTCGACATGGTATTTACAACATGTATTACGAATATTAATAGGTACACAATAAAATGGCTTGCAAGAATCAAAAGCCCTTTGTGAGATTTGCAAATTTGTATGTGCTTCACAAAATTGTTTGTACAATATTGTTTCAATACATTCTAAGAAATGTTTAAAATGTGATGTGTGATCTTGATTACCAATTCCTAACTTTAAAACATCCTTTACTTTCGGTGATACTCTATATTGAGAGTGTCAAAATTGTTCAATTTGCTTCTTATCAACATGTGGAAGCCTCCCACTAAAATCCCACATATCATTTGGAATAGGACTATCGAGTCTTCCTCTTCTTGAGAGTGCTCTATTCAATGTTTTATGATTTAGATTTAAATCAATACAAGTTTGTCTCATTAAACGAGCCCTTCTCAAATGATGGCTTACTAGTGAGGTTGTAATCACTCTACAAGCAACTCTTTTACTTTTTCCTTACTAGTCTTTCCAATAGAAGTTAGAGCATTAAAAATATTTTTTACAATAATACTTATTTTCTGAATTTTTGCTTACACGAATCTTCAATTTTCTTAATAATGGTCTCATTTTGTAAGACTTTAGCAATTGCACAAAAAGTTGACATTGTTTGGTTAATGTCTTATCAAAAAATTATTGGTTGAACATATTGGTAGTCCACAACCGAACCGTTCGTGATGACCTTTTTCTATCAATATTATCTATTATGTTCTCATCTATTTCAAGTAACCATTTATGGGTTCTCATGTAATTAGGTGATACATAAGGTTTATTTTCAACATTTTCAATGTTTTTGATTAAGGGTAAAAGAGGTTTTGATGGGGCACCAAAACCCAGTACAAACAAGTTTTATAGGGACCTGAAACCCAAAAAAAGAGAGAGCTACCTAATATAAAAGACACAAACCAACAAAAACCAAAACAAAAACATCCATAAAGAGAAAGAAAAGACTACACGAGTTGCACGAAACAGGTTTTGAAGGGGCCTTGAACCCTTTTACAAATGGGTTTTGACAAGGACCTTAAACCCTTAGATACACTTAAGCACTGCCTGAATCAACTGGGCGTCAGCAAACCAACTGCTCATAACATCTAAATTTGAGCCCAAGAACATAGAAACACTCAAGGAAGACACCACTAAGCCAAGAGAGACAAACGTCTTAATGGTGTAGATCACCATCAAACCCCACATAGATAAAATATGCAAAACATCAACTTTTGTGCAACACCAATCCACACACAAGGCGTCAACAAACCAACCACTTAGAATATCCAAATCTAAGCCCAAGAACATAGAAACAATCAGGGAAGACACCATTGAGCCAAGAGAGACAAACATCTTAATAGTGTAGATCACCATCAAACCCTACATAGTTAAAATCTACAAAACATCAGCTTTTGTGCAACACCAATCCACATGCAAAGCATCAGCTTCCCTACAGCACCATTCCACCCAATCAACCAACCCAACCTCCACCTCTAAAGGAGAGGACTCCCCTCTATAGGAGAAGATGAAGAGAAACCCCTTACCACCAAATCCATAGCTCTCCAACCCAAACAAGATCTCCCTCAATAGGAGCCAGAATAAGGGAGGAGATCTTCTCGCCAACCTAACAACATCCATCTCCACCTCAATAGAAGATGGTTCCACCTCAAGAGGAACAATCTCCCCCTTAATAGGAGACACCAGCTAAGAATCCCAATAGAAAGGAACTTCAGAAGAAAGGTATAACCCAACATCCCTTAGCATCATAGGCATCAAATACTGGCAGGAAGAAGTAGAAAACACAACAATTAGTTCACAAAACTGGGTCCAAAGAAAAGACAATATGTAGTGTCCCTCCCACTGCGGGACACCTAGTTTCAGCTTGTTTCGGGTTTGATAGATAGACTTTTTAGTTGTCTATGATATTATGTTTGTTTGTATTGTTTTTGTGGATGATACATTGACATCCCATTATCTCCCCGGGTTGTTAGTTTGATGATTCGATAGACAATACGCTGACAGTTTATTTGCTTATGATTTTTCGTGTGGTTATCATGTTGAGATGATTGCTTATGTTTTATCTTGCTTGTCTGTGTCGGTGAAGAAGACAGTGTAGCATTACTCATTCATGAGTACCCTGCTACGCTGTAATTCTTCTTCACGGTGTGTTTTATGATATTAGTATATATATGTTTTAACATTGATGTTTCCTGCAGACACAAGTACCAGGTAACGGCTCCACCTGCTTGATAGGTCTGAGCATACCCTAATTCAATAAAATTATGTTGATTGGAGGTATTGACAGGTTCTTGTTGAACCATTGTTCTTTATCGAGCGAGTATATATTTGTTACCCCTCATTGTTGTCCAATTTGTTCTATTGTGTCATGTTTGTTTGTAATGTTTTATGTTTGAGAATTTAATATTTAAGTTTAATGAATGTCTATTAATGTACTTATAAATGTTTGTGATTTAATTTATTAATTTAAATTAAATAAGTTATTGATTTTAAAAGTGAAAGTTATTTCTTTGCAAATGTATTTAATTAAATATACATATTGCTGATTTATTTGTGCAAACTTGAATTATGAGGAAATAGATATTTTAAAGAAAAGATATTTTCAATATCATAGGAATCTATGCTTTGTAGTTGAAAATTTGATTTGATATTAAAAGTGTAAGTTGATCTGATTGATCTATTTTTGATTGCATAATGAACAGTCAATTAAGTTTTATGATTGAGAGATAATTGAATGCATGAATATCTTTTGGGATTGCAATTTTTCATTCACAAGAAGAATTTGGAAAAACGATGATGGCAGCAGTTTTAAGATTATTTTGCACGACTGTTACTTTGAGGAATTTATATTTTAAAATCGGTTTGCATGCATGATTTAGAACTTGGTTCATTTGTATTTCTTATCGAAATTTGGTGAATTGATAGCGGAATTGACAGAAGTTTTAGAGATTTGATTCCAGCCAGTTATCAAAATTTAAATAGGTTTTCTTCTTGATTTCAAATTCTTGTGTTTAAATTCTAGAAACATAATATTGAATTTTGTTGATTCGTAAGGAAATTGTTTTGTTGAACCTGCACAAACAATGAAGGAACAAAAATTAGAAGAGTATATGAATATTAAAATAGGAAAGAATAAAAATATTTTGTTTGTAAATTACTTTAGGTCTGAAAACATCTTTATATTAGCTATAAGATGATTGTATTAGCACGAAATTGAAATTTTTAAGAAAGGATTGAAGTTTATTCTTTATATTCAGAAAAAAAGATTTAAATAAACTTCTAATCTGGACATTTAATAGCTGTAGTTTAAATTTTAGCATCATGGTATTCATGGTATTTTGTGTTTAGAAATACAACTTTCTGTATTTAGAAGGGTGTTTATTTGTTATTAAAACTACCTATAGTCAATTCCTTTTATACTCTTAAATAGTATATCTCCATACATATATCTATGAAAGGTGTGCTCAGGAATATAGGAAGATTATTCCATTATATTGCTAAATTCTTACCATTCTTAGGAACCTTGGTATATAACAATTCTTAGTTCATACCTTATATTCAAATACTTTTATTGACTGTCATTTGTTGATTAATCTCTTTCAGCTATAGTATAATCTATCCATTTGAACTGTGTGCAGTCCTCTTTTTATAATATTTGTTGTATAATCTTGATTTGAAGATTTGATTTAAATCTAAGACTATAGCAAGATATCTCCTTTTTGGGTGGTGTTATTCTCTATTCTTGCACAAAAGGTGGAAGTAACTATTAATCTCTTTCTTTTTGTTGATATCTCCTCAAACCATATATATTTACTAATATAACATCCTTGCTAAAGAATGTGAGCAACTACAGTTAGGGATTAGAGAAAATTGTCTGATGAAACATCCCTGTGCAATTCTAAATTGCTTCTTATTTGATATCTTTTAACTTTAGACTCTTTGAATATTAACTTCTTGCGTCCAAACTTGATCTTTTTGTGCCTGAGTTTATTTAAATATCCCTGTTTAATTTTTTCTTATAAAATGTTTTTCCTGAGAATACAACGCTGTTTTATTTTATATATATATATATCTAGTTCTTAGAATAGTATAACGTTGTTAGAACATTCGATATTGTAAGCAATTGGAGTGAATGTCTAGCATTAAACACAAATCATAATAAAATCATTTGTATAGGCGTGAGTATAGTATAGTTTAAGTGCAAAACTGATGTTATTTAGTTATTCATAATAGATACTTATAATTAACTCGAGTTGATTTATGTGCTTGGTGCATGCCTTGTCTATTCCTATTAAGTTATGTTATTTATTTGAAATCCATTACTTAACTCTAGTGCGTTTCACCTTTGCATGTGAAAACAGAGGCAGTAACCTTGTTAAGAAAGTATATATATATATTTATATTAAGTGCAAGTGTAAGTTAAATACGAGTCTATGTATTAAAAAAAGAAGAAGAAATAAATAAGATGTTAAGTTTAAAATTTGAATGTAATTTCTTTTTAGTTAAAAAATATATATATAACAAAAGATACTTTGTTCGCCTACAATCATATAAATATATATACAATAAAAAAAAAGAGTTATATTGCTTTTTAAGGGAATGAATTTATATATATAAAGGATTTATATTAAATCCTTATTTTATAATGTTAATAAATGCTTTTTCTTTAAAAATTATTAGAAATATGTTAATCTCTATAGTTTGTTTATTATGAATTTCTAATTTATAGAGATTGAATTAATGTAATTATTAGTTGTGTATATATTTGTAATGTTAGTGATGTTTGTTTCATTTCCTTAAAGATTAGGAAAGTGAAAATCAAATTGACAAGTTTAATACACTTCAAATTATGTTGCTCAAATTGCCATGTTTGTTTTACTTGGGGGTATAGCTTGTATGCTTTGTTGTTGTCTTAAGAGACTTCTTGTAGACTATGGTCTATCCCTAGGGAATGATGTAAACAAATGTGGTGTTGATCTTTGTGTTTGGTGGCTACCCCTAGTCTTATTTTATGTTGAGTCATGTTATAGAAAGAGTGGTTTATGGTAGGGGCCAAAATCCTATAGTGATTGTTTGGGTAACCTATCGTTTGTGTGTTAATTCAGTGAAAACCTAACTAATGTATTAGGGGTTGGGTAGAACTAAACACTAATTCAGATAAATGTTTACCTCACCTACTTTCTTAATGCTCGTATAGATTGAGAAAAGGTTGAGAAGGCCTGGAATGGCAAGTCATCCATCTTGTCCTCTTGAAAGATGAAACGACTCCACATTAGTCTGCATAGGGGCCGAGAATCGGTAGAGACTGCCAGGGTAACTCTTGGAGAGGGCCGGTAGTCTAGGAAGATTCACCAGGGTAACCTATCCTGATAGTGTGATGACACTCTTAGTCTATACCATGATGGTGATCCTTGTGATTAGTTTTCTATAGTTGTATTTTGTCACTGAGATTTTTTTGTTTGTTATAATTTGATATCGTTATCTCGTGATGTGAATTGTAAACCACATAAACGTAATGTTCTATCTCATTGTTTGTGGACCTGTCATTATCTCCTAGCACGGAGGGAGTGGACCTTCAGGTTTCACGTGGTTGGGAGGAAACCGTGCTATACCTTGGATTTTCAAGCAGTTGAAGCTATACTCACAACTGGATTCCAGTTACTTCATTGTTCATGACAGTGGATGTGGAACGTGTTCATGGATATGAAAGTTTGATTTGATGTAATCATTATCCTCTTTGTATATTTACCTCTTGTGTAAGAGCATTTCCATTGTATTATCATTTTGATGAATAGAGATTCATTGAAATCTCACCTATTGTAATCTGGACATATGGATATTTGATTGTATTAAGTTTTGTAAACTGGATCATTCATGACATTAAATTTGTACTTATGTTTATGATAATGTGTTGAGTTATTTATTATGTTAAAGTAACATCGTCTTGGAAACCTTATGACAATTGTGTAATTATATCTTTTAAAAAAAAATTGTTCAGTTAATTTTATTCTTTACACTTTGTTTTAACGGTAACCAAGCATGGGCGCTACACAATAAGCATATCCCAGCCACTAGTAAGCCATACCAATCAGAACATAGATCATTAACTAAAACATGTAGAAATCCTTCTACCAATAAACAATAATTCCCCTTTTCTTCCTCATAAGCTTCATAACCACAAAGGAGGCCACAACAACTTCCATAAACCACAGAGAATATTGGGTTAACAAAGAACCCAATAGCCAGTCATTGGCAAAGTAGTCGAAATACAACAACCTACAATCCATGAAATGCAACAGAGAGAGCCCAAGAGGGCAAGGGAAAACACTGCAACGAAAAGTCAAAGAAAAAGCCAAGACAAGAAGCATACCATCTGCCCCAACACGCTGGTTAGAGCTAAAAATAGACCATTCCAATGACAAAACCCCTGCAAGGGACCCAAAGCACACACCAGCAAGGCTTTCACGCAACCCAAAAACAACCCAAGCAACCAAAAAAATGCGAGGAAGAAAACCAGCAACACCAACATAATCAGTAGCACCCCAGTACCACAAAGAATCCAACAGCCAGCCAGAGATAGCAGCTGAAACTCCACAGCCTGTCATCTGCATCATGCAACAAAGAGAACCCAAGGGAGCAAGGGGGAACAATGTAGAGAAAAATTAGTGAAAAGGCCAACACAAGAAGCACCCAATTTTCCCCAACACACCAATCAGAGCTAAAGATAGACCATTCCACCCATAAAACCCCCACAAAGGGCCCAAAGAACCCACCGACAAGGCTAACCTATAGCCCAAAAGAAGCACAGGAAGCCAACAAAACATGCGGAATCCAAACAACAACCCCACCCAAGCAACCAACCGCAACCCAACAACACAAAAAACACAAAAGTCATCCAACGATGAAGCAGCTGAACTCCATAAGCTAGCAAGACACAACGAGAAGCAGAAAAAATCCCAGGAGGGCAAGGGGAAACAATGTAGAGAAGATTCAAGGACCGGGCCAAAACAAGCACACCATCTTCCCCAACACGTCGGTCAGAGCTAAAGATAGACCAAACCACTAACAAAACCCCTACAAAGGGTCCAAAGCACACACCAATAAGGCTTTCCTGCAACCCAAAAGCAGTAGAAGTAGCCAACTAAAAGAAAAGAAGCAAACCAACAACACCATCCACACAACTAGTCGTAACCCAACAATCAAATCGCCTGCGAATGATAAAGCAACCAAAAACCAGAAGCCAACCATCTATGTCATCATTATCTGGATCAGACTCTCCATCTTTGTCTCCCTATGAAGCATTCAAACCCCCACTCCCACCGCTCTTCCCACTCTCCATCTCACGACTACTCATGATGTTGTTATGCTTAGTGCTGATATTTTTCTTTCATCCTTTTCTAATTGTATGATATTAAGGGCATGAGCCTTTAGTTGTTGGCTCTACACGAAATAAGCCCCACCATTTCACCAAAGGGTCTCCCCTTAACACCAAGGTCAAATACTCTCAATTTTTGATGTGGTAAGGAAAGACCTCGCAAGGTTTGAACCTTGGTTGTTATTTTTTATGCTATCAACATTTTTAATAACAATTCCAAAATTTTCATTTTTCAATTTCAACATTTTCAATATTATTAACATTTTCATTTTCAATGTTATTAGCATTTTCATTTTCAATACCAATTTCAACATCTTCTATATCAAATCCAACATTTTCATTTTCAATGTTATTAACATTTTCATTTTCAATGTCATTAGCATTTTCATTTTCACTACCAATTTCAACATCTTCTATATCAATTCCAACATTTTCATTTTCAATGTTATTAACATTTTCATTTTCATTTTCAATATTATTAACATTTTCATTTTTAATGTTATTAGCATTTTTATTTTCAATACCAATTTCAACATCTTCTATATCAATTCCAACATTCTCATTTTCAATGTTATAAACATTTTCATTTTCATTTTCAATATTATTAACATTTACATTTTCATTTTCAATGTTATTAGCATTTCATTTTCATCACCACCTCATCTTCTATATCAATTCCAACATTTCATTTTCATCAAAAGAACATTTTCATTTTCATTTTCAATATTAACATTTACATTTCATTTTCAATGTTATTAGCATTTTCATTTTCAATTCCACTTCAAATGTGCCTTCTATATCAATTCCAACATGTTATAAACATTTTCATTTTCATTTTCAATATTATTAATACTTACATTTTCATTTTCAATGTTATTAGCATTTTCATTTTCAATACCAAATTTCAACATCTTCTATACTCAATTCCAAACATTTTCTATTTTCATTTTCAATATTATTAACATTTCATTTTCATTTTCAATGCATAGCATTTTCATTTCTAATACCAATTTCAAATACTTATATCAATTCCAACATTTTCATTTTCAATGTTATTAACATTTTCAATTTCAATTTCAATATGATGTTCAATAATTTCAAATTCTATTTCATCTTCACTTGAGTTAACATTTAGGGGTGGAGGAAAAACCTCAGCTTGAGTATTTTTCATACATTGCCTTCTCTTCCTATGACTTTATCTTTTACTCTATATGCTTCAATTTGATGTGTTGTTAGTTTTCTCTTTCCTTTCTACCATTAACCATATTGCTTCCCATTGCACAAAACAAAAAAGAGCACACAAATGATTGTGAAGTTGAAAAATGTGCAAAAGAATCTTCCAAAAGTTGAATTTTGTCTGTTACAAACTGAGAACAAGGGATTTCAATGTCAAAAAGAATGTGGGTACCAATGGAATGCTCAAAACGGTCTCCTTTTTGTTTTTTATATGATTCACAAAACTGATATCTGTTATGTTTCACATAATTCAAAACCTATATAAATGAAACAAATATCTATTTATAACGGCTACCTGTTACAAACGGATATCCATTTCTTTTATTTTTTGAAAAAACTAAAATTCATAAAACTATGTATTACTAATAGCATGATATATATTATATTATGATATATTATATATTATATATTATATATTATATATATTATGTATTATGATATATATATATTTATTTATTTATTTATTATATATTAATATATTAAATTAATATTATATATAATATAAATATTATATTTTAATATATTAAATTAATACAATATATAATATATATATTAATATTATTATTATTTGGAGCAAGGCGAATGTGGGCACTTTTGTATGGAACTGAGTTCATATGTAAGTGCAAATTATTTTTGGGTGATAGCTAATTGTGATTTTATCATTGAGCACGGATTTCAATACTTTAGAATCCTTCCGCTCATTGTGTTATTAAAGTCCATGTCGTTCCATTGGCACCAAAATTTTGTTTACAACTTACTTATTCAATTGACTCCACTCATACACACAAACTCATTAAATATTATATATACTATATTGTATATATTAAATAGTATATTAAATATTAATATGTATGCATAGGGGAAGCTTCAAATCTTATACAATAAATAATGGATATCCATTTGCTTTATATTTTTATAAACCAAATAGTACATAAAACTAATATTATGTATTATTAATATATAATAAATGTATTATATATTAATATATCATAATGCATTATATATTATATATTTTGATATATATATTATATATAGTATATCTAATATATATACTATATATTATATATTATATTATATATTTAATACATAGTATATATTATATAATATATATTTTATACTATATAATATATAAATAATGTATTACATATTATTATACTATATATTGCATATCTTATACTCTCTCTCAACTCTCCCTCTCAGGTCTCTCTCTCCCACTTTCTCTCCCCCCTCTCTCTCGTGTGCCCCTCTTGAGATTTCTCCACTCCTCTCTCCTGTGCTCCTCTCTCTCTCTCCTGTCTATCCCTCCCACCATAACTAGATAACTCTCTCTCTCTCTCCCCCCTCTCCTAGGTCTCTCCCACTCTCTCTCTCTCTTAGGTCTCTCCATCCCACCCTAATTAGATAACTCTCTCTCCCCCTCTCTCTCTCTCTCAAGTCTCTCCCTCTCCCTCTCTCTTTCTCTTAGGTCTCTCTCACTCTCCATCTCCCTCTCAAGTCTTTCTCTCTCTCTCTCCCTCCCTCCCTCTATCACTCCTACTCTCTCTCTCTTGAGTCTCTTGCTCCCTCTATCCCTCCCACCCTACCAATACAACTCTCTCTCAGTCCATTAATGTAGTATATAACATATACTATGTATTAAATATACTATATAATATATATAGTATGTAATATATAATATACGATATAAAATATATGTAGTATGTAGTATATAGTATATAGTATATAATATATATTATATAATATATAGTTGTAGACACTTAAAATTGTCCTTAATGGTATTAGACTCTTGAATTTGATCGCTAACATCGTTTCATCTGAAAATTCATCCTCTTTTTGCTTGTTTAATTAAATAAGCCTAATTATTTCATTAAATGCATCATTTTCATCTATTGATCTAATTGACTTAATTAGGTTAATTCACCCCCTTTCATCTTCAGCTCTCATCCTATTTAATTGAATAAATCAAATTATTTAATTTTAACACCTTATGTCCTCTCATTTCATTAAATAATTTTAATTATTTAATTAAATGTCATTTTACATCCCCTTTTCATTAAATAAATCAATTATTTAATGAACATCCTCACATTTCTCATCTTGCACAATTAAAAATTTGTTTTAATTACTAATTGCTAATTTTCCTCACCCATCCACTTGCATAGGGAATATTCCAAAGGAATATTCTCCTATTTAGCTCCAAAAAGGGAATGATTATTTTCAAACAAACTTTGTAACAAACTTTCAAAGTTGTTACAAAGTGTGTTTGTTTGAATCATTGTGAGCCTTTGATGCTTTCTCTGATCCTTGTGATCTTTGATTCTCATCCATTGATGAGAATCCTTGATCCATATTTCACCCTTGATTAGATCTTGGTCATCAGTTGATCCATTTCATCTTGACCATTGATTCTTCATTTGCTCTCCTATAAATAATTCACCATTTGGAGAGAAATGGATCCATCTTTTGATTAAAAAAAGTTATGTTGTTGAAATTCATACTCACTTGCATCTATATTTAGCATTTGTTATCATTTTATATTTATCTGCATCCATATTAGCTTAAACATCCATTAATGGCTTCCATTTTAGCTTAGTTTGCATCCATGGATTGAATCTTTGAACTTTGTTTCCATTTAGTATAGATTGCATCCATCCCCATCAAGCATTTTAGCATTTAGCACTCATCTTCATCATATTAAACTAGTTTTGCATCCATGTTTCACACATATCTCATCAGTTTCATCGATTTTCATCAATAAAATTTATTGGAACTCATATTATCCAAGGGATTGGGAAAGGGTCTCCATTCCACATCAATGTGACACCACTCCCCCAATGGGAGAATATTTGAAGTCTTAGAATAGGTTTATATTATGCTTTCATGTTGATTTCATGTTAGTTTAGTGGCTTCTTAGTTTCTTTGATAATTTCAAATATCTAATTGGGATCGTAGATAACATTAATGGCACATCATTTTTAATGGTAATTATGTTGTTATGAATAACCATAATGTGTTGGGATGATGCAATATAAATATTTACCTTAATGTTGGAGGGATGTGAGTTGTCTTTGAGAGTGAGGTAACAAAAAATTCTTACACTCAAACATAGCCCATCTTGATAAGTATTATCCATCCTTATTATTTGTTATAAACTACCTAATGTTGAATGAGACACATTACTAAACCTTATCAAGTTACACTCTACTTAAATTAATTCCATGCTATTTAAGTCTCTGAGATCTCTTACTCGTGACCTAATTTTAAACTATATGATTAGATACTATCCTTGACCATGGTTTATAATGGATTCCTTCCACAGGCCTACATACCATCCCAAAGGGTGGACCCTATGATTAAAATGACTATCAAGTCCTTTTCAATAAACAATTACAATTAATTAATAAGACAGTCCTAGATGAATCAAGCCATAGGAATTTTCTTTTGTATCTCATTATAAGAGATTTTTTCCCACTTGTAGAACCAAGCTAGATATAGAAGCCAATTCATATCGCCACACATGATGGTTAGAGTAAATGGCTCTATAAGATCATACGTAGAGGTTTGTGCACCCCTAAGATGTAGCTTACTTGTCTTCTTCCAAGGTGATCACTGAAACAAAAAATCTTGACTTATCTAAAGATAAGCTTATCATTGCTCCAACTTAACGATAATTAGAGAGATTTCTCTACAAGTAGAATTATTTGGTTATATCCTAGAGTTAGTTGACTATCACCTAGGCATGTAGGTGATTAATTTTATGAGCTACTTGTGAGGCTTTGATGATTTTTTCTAGTAGCATGCATGCCATAGAACTAGTGGAATGCAAGTGATGAATGTCATTTTCTATTGCTCAGTAGTCTTATGGACTATAGAAAAAAGACATAACAAAACATTAATAAAATAATTGAGAGACTAGATATTCCTTGTGTGCAATTTTAGTATCTTCCTTCTTGCATAAATATGTTCTTGTCTAGTAAGAAAGGAATACCTTGATAAGGTTTGGTTTTTAGTAGGTGACTACCCTACTCATTGAATTATTGGCAATAATAACTGCTCTCTCAATGGATCACAAAATCTACTTAGATGGGGTGGATATGAATTATTATCCTTTTGGTTGGGATAATATTACACCCTAGCCCAAACCATGAACAATGAAAAATGATAAGGGAATAACATGTATTTAGGTAGACAATAAAGGTATGGTTTTTTAATTATTAGTAATTATTTTATATTACTTGAATATGGTTATGATTTTTTATTGAGAATACTACTTATATCTTTGATTATTTTATTTACTACAATAAATTATGAAATGTATGGTTTTGTATGGTCCAAAATGGGAAATATTTTGAGTAAGATAGATCCTACTCTCTTAATTAACCTTTTTCCCTATTGTGAAGAGTTGATGCTTAAAATTTATTGTACACCTAAAATATATTATTTGTTTCACTAAAAATTCTTCTTTTCAGTTCATTGTACACCTAAAATATATTATTTGTTTCACTAAAAATTCTTCTTTTCAGTTCATTGATTACCTATTATGGAGTTAGTAAACCACTCTAGGTTACTATTAGTAGGCTACAAGTGCACAGTTTTTGATTGGGTTGTTAGAAATGTCAAAAAAAAAAGTATTAACTAGCGGAGTTATTACATTAGTATCAATGAAAATTTTCCAACTTTGGGACCTTAGTGCACACAAATATGAATGCTTTAATTTATTTTCTTGTTTTTGGAATCACGGGTCTTAGGAAAAGGAGAAAAATAAATTATTAGGGAAAAAATTATCTCAACCTAAAGACATTTGGTTTTGAGAAATCTACTATGACACTTCCTAAAGTAGAGTCAAAGACAATATCAAACTATAGAACTCTATTTGTGACCCTTAAATTCTTATAAATTTCAAAGTTTAAACAAGTGGTTGGGACTTCCAAGAATTCAAAAACCATGGAAGAAATGTAGGTCTCCACCATATAAGAGATTTTTCTTTTGGATATGGACATAATACACCAATCCTTTCCAAGGAAGAAATTATAGAAATAAAATGTTTGAACACAAACTCATATGTAACTAAGGAAACCTTTGAAGATGAATATCTTGAAGAGGAGGAAATTCTTGCTATATAACAATAAAACTATGTGTGACAATGATATAGTACTAAAATTAACATTGTGTTTATGTAAATAGTGTAGATATTACTGAAAGAAATATGAAAGTAATTATGCTTTATCATGGTTTCAAATGAGAATTAAATAGTTTAAATTTTAACACTCTAGATTTTTTATGGTGATGAGAACAATCCTACGATGTTGATTCAAAATTTCTATATTTTTTTAAAATTTAAATTTTAAAAAATTTCAAAGAAGGTTTGTTGAAAATTGGTTAAAATTGATTTTAATTGTTCCTCATATAAATAAAATTATCAAACATGAAGTTTAATTTAAGGAGAGGAGAGTCCAAGTATAGCTAAAATTATTTGTGCTAGTAGACATCCATTGTCTCTACCTCCCATGGTACATAGGAAATTGCAAGTTGAGATGAATGCCTTTTGAACAAAAATGGTCTCACAAGAACAAAAAATTAAGGAACTATTGAGGTATAAGGAGAAAGGGATGAATCATAACACTAGTATAGGAACTAAGGAACCTACTAGGTATTCCAATGAGCCTTCTGATCATGACTATGCAAATAGCTCCAAAATACCCATCTATAGGCATTCACTTGAAAAGTAACAATGTGGATTGGGAAAAGACTCATTGATTATAAAATTAAAGATAATACAAGATCCCAAGTTTGAAGTGATAGGTGGTGGAGATGTAGCATAATTTGGTTTATAAGAATTAATAACTAATTTTTGGGTTGTTTGAATTGAATTCAAATATTAAGGACCAAATTTCCATCTATTAGCTAGAAGGGGAGGCATCACTATGGTGGGACCACTTGCTAGAAATTTAAAAAGTATGATTTGAGCTAGTTGACTTGGGAAAAGCTCATGAAATTATTCTATGAGGAGTATTTTTCCCCTCACCACTGAGATCAAAAGGACAAAATTTCACTCACTATACCAAGGAAGAATATAAATAGCTTATTATAAGGCTAAGTTCATGGGTTTGCACTACATTCCACTACATGGAAAAAAAAGAGGATCATGTTAAAAAGTTCATCATAGGTCTAAATAAGATTATTATGTATGTTATTAAGCTCACTTGATATAAAATATTGATTCAAACTATGGAGATATCCTTGGTTGCTGAGGAAAATAGAAGAATGAGTAGGAACAAAAATAAAATTCCTACACATTAAATACTCTAACAATAAAAGGAATGAATTCGAGAAATTTATGCATGTAAAGAAGTCACCCAAAAGATCTAAAAGGATAAAAAAATTCAAAAGGAGCTATGGTTCAAAGGGACAAAAAATGAGGAAAGAAGGTAGAAAGCATCAAAGAAAGCAACACAAGAAACTCCCCCTAAAGATAGAGGAGTTAAAAGGGTAGGTCTAGAAGCGTGATATTGGACATGTGGGGGTGACCACAATAGAAATGAGTGTCCAAAGAACTTGGATAAAGATACCAAGCAACCAACCCGAATTTATGCAATTGTGGATAGTTGTCAAGTAGAAAATCAAAATTCGCTCAATATAACTTCAAGATACTTTCCATGGATAACCATTTCCATTCTAGAAAACTTAAAGAAGAAACTAGTAGATGTATTTCTCTAAATATGTTAAGTAAATGTAATATTGATCCTAAAAATGTAAATCAAGAGGATACATAGGTATAGTTTGGGTTTGGTAAGACTCAAAAGATCAAATTCACCTTGTAAAAAGTAGAAATAAACATAAGCATTAAAAAGAGCAAGGTAAACTTATTGGTCACTAAGATAGGATTATGATATAATCCTATGGATGGATTGGTTTAGGAAATTTCAAGCTAAGTTGGATTGTTATAATTAGAATATTTAATTCTTAGATGATCAAGGGAGGCTAGTGATCCTCCAAGGAATCTAAAGGCTAGTAATGGTGAGAATGGTATCAACCATACAAGCCAAGAGGGTTACGAGGAGAGGAAGAAAAATATACATAGTAAAGGTTGAGGAGGGTAGTGAAGGCCCAAATCCTAGTATAGAATATCATCCAATCATTCAAGAATTTTAAGATTTCTTTCCTGAAGAGTTTCCAATCTTACCACCTAAGTGGTGATTCAAAATTTTAATTGATCTGATCATAAGGTTGAGCCTATTTCAAAGGCTCCATATATAATGAATACTAATTAAATATAGGACCTTAAGATGCAACTACAATATTTGATGGAGAAATGTGTGATTACATCTAGTGTCTCCCCATAGGGAGTTATTGTGTTGTTTATTAATAAATATTATGTATTGAATACCAAATCTTGAAAAAAAAAAACATTAGAAATAGATATCCCCTTCCTTAAATTGATGGCATGTTTAATTAGATGAAGGATCCATTTCCTTCTCTAAAATAGATATAAGGTTAAGATATCACCAACTAAGGATCAATATGGAGGATATTACAAAAATGACATTAAGAACTAGGTATAGCCATTATGATTTTTTAGTGGTACTTTTTTTCTAATGAATTCCTAATCTTATTTTATGAGCATCATGAATCAATTTTTTTACAACTTGGATAAATTTTTGTTGGTATTTTTGGATGATAATCTATTTTATTTAAATAAATTGCACACGAGAAGAATATGAGAGTTGTGCTAGAAATATTGAGAGAACATAATCTATATGGGAATTTATATAAGTGTTTCCTCTTCCAACCTAAGATATATTGTCTTGAACAAATTATATTTTCTTAGAGAATTTTATTAAACACAATTGAAACTCAATTAATTGTAGATTGACCTATCCCAAAGAATATATTATAAGTGTTGCAATAATGAAGGTGATGTCATTGATGTCAATTGGTCAATTGGTTATCAAGTGTTTTTTGTTGTCATTGATGTCATGAATGTAGGTTATTGGTTGTATATGTCGAGGATATTAAGAAAATTGTAATGGAGGAAGGTTGCAAGTGTTTAGTGGTTGCTTCGGGTTTTGCTTCGAGATTTTCTTCTATATTTGTGCAATTTAAATATGTTGATCATGGTTGTTGGAAGCTACTATATAGATATTTTTGGCTTCTGATTCATTGTATAGTATGATTTATGTTCACTAGTTGTGAACTATGGTTTTTTGTGTATCTAGTTGAGGTCCAAGAGAAATATTGTTGGTCCAAATTTATTTTTGGTTAAGTCTTATGACTTTTAGTTCTAGAGTTAAGTTTTTATGATCATGTTGAATATAATTTTGGTGTCTGAAAGGATTTGATCGTGCTAAGGGTTGTGTGTGCTTAATTTTTCTATTTGTTTTACACTGGTTTGGCCGACCTTGTGTTGAACACTACCTTTGATGTTAATGAAGCGTGTTGGGACCTAATTGGGTCCTCATCAAGCATTTTTTTGGGTTGCCCTCATTCTAATTCCACCCTAGGATGTTTTGGCAATGACCTAATTTGAATTTAATGATGGATGGTTGAATTTGGGTATGTTTCAAAGTTGAAGATGGTATAAATACAAGATGAGCAAGTGGTGAAAGTAGATAAAATAGACAAGTGCAAAGAAATAGAGAAGATAGATGCAAAGCAGATGCAAATCAATGGGTGTATGTGATGTGAGTGTGGAAGATTAGTGTGAAGCCTAAATGTTGAGTTTTCAGATGCAATGACCTGAAGGTAGACTCTATCATTCATGCATGTCTGCAAGTGGTTGAGAAAATTGTGGTGGAATTATCTATTGCATTGAAATTTTCGTCTTCAGAACATATCTCTATAGTTCTTTTGTATCTTGTATATGGAGCCCTTAGGTGGTTAACCTTGTTGGATAAATGAGTATTGATCCTAATAGTGAGTCCTTATTTTGGTAGTGATCTTTTTTTCTTAGGCAATGAGCCTCTGTAAACGGTTTTGATATTCTCTATAGTGTGAGTTAATCCTCACTGTGGTTTTTTTCCTCATTGGGTTTTCCACATAAATCTAGTGTTACTGTGTTTCTGTGATGGTTTTCAATTTTTTTACTTGCACTTAATGTTTAATCATTTTAGCAGAGTTAAGAATTGCGATTGATCTAAGTTCCAGTGAATGTTTTAAAGTCTAAATCTACTACAACTAATTCACCCCCCTCTTAGTTGTCTTGTTCAACAATTGGTATCAGAGCTTGGTTCATGGGAGAAGAGTTTAACTACTTAAGGAAGGTCTGAGATGACTAGAAGAATTACTCATGATTATCTGAGGTTCGATGGAACTAATTATGCTATCCAGAAAATACTGATGGAAGAATATTTGGAGTACTATGGATATGATGTGGAGAAAGCTTACAAGAATACTTATAGTCCTCCTACTAATGATCCGAGTATGGCTAATGAGATCAAGGCACATGAAGTGAACAATAAGGTGAAGTACATTTTAAAGAATAGTCTTGTACATTCCAAGTTTATTAAAATTCAAAATATAAAGACTGCTAAGGAAGTTTGGGATGCTTTGGAAAAGGCACATGAAGGCAATGAAAGGGTCAAAGAGGAAAGTTGCAGAACTTGGAGACACAATTTGAGCTCCTACACATGTTTGAAGATGAGAATGTTAAAGCCTATGTATAGAGATTGGATGAGGTAATAGCTAGAATACGAGGAATTGGTGCTATAATAGATGAATCCAGGATTTTAAAGAAGATTCCTAGAACTCTCCCTGATGCTTACAATGAAAAGGTATGTGTTATTGAAGAACATATAGATTACAAGACTTACACTAAAGATCAGTTGTTGGGAACTCTAACATCTTATGAGATGACAAAGCCAAATTAGAGAAATGGATCCAAATTAGAGACTAATTTTAAGGCTACAAAAGCTGAAGATCTGAATGAAGAAATCCTTGATGAAGTAGAAGATAACTTTGTGAGAAAGATGAAGAAAGGCTCCAGCAAGTATGAAGGTAAGTTACCCTTTAAATTCTTTAGTTGTGGAGGAATAGGACTATGCTTCTAAGTGTCTAGAAAGAGCTAAGAGGAATAAACAAAGATATGAGAAAGAAAAGAAAGGTGAGAAGATCAATAGAGAATATTATGTGAACGAGGATGCTAGTATATCTGATGAGGAATCTGATTATGGAGATCCTAGTGACAATGAATGCTTGTTCTTGGCTATAAAAGATTAACCTACTTCTGCTAATTCTAAAAAATAGGTGAAGGAATGCCCTCTAGAGAAGGAGAAAAATGAAGGTACTATTATCTCTTCCCTACATGCTAAACAGGAAAAGAACTATTGGGTTGTTGACAGTGGTTGTTCACATCACATGACTGGTAATAAAAGTAAGTTTTTAAACTTGAAAAATATGATGGCGGCTTAGTTATGTTTGGAGATAATACTGGTGCTAAGATTTTTTGGATAGGCTCAGTAAGTTTTGATGGGAAGCATAATACTGATGAAGTCTACTATGTTAAGGGTTTAAGGCATAATCTCTTGAGTGTTGGACAAATGTGTCATAAAGGATATAATCTTGTATTTGAGGATGAAATATGTGTGATCAGGAAATATTATGGAACAGTGATTGCTACAGGAAATAAATATGAAGGAAATATCTATCAACTTAAGGGTGTTGATGGACGATGCTTTATGACTCAAATTAATGATAGTTGGTTAATATGGCATTAGAGAATGTGTCATGAATTTTGATAACTTGGCGAGGATTAATGCAGTTTAGGCCATGAGAGATTTACCAAGGATTACAAAGCTTGTTAATGTTATTTACAAGAATTTTCATTTTGGAAAGCAAGCAAGAAACCATTACAGATCAAAGGAACAATCTACTACTAGACTACTGGACTTAATTCATATAGATCTTTGTGGTCCTAAAAGAGTGAGAATTCTGCAAGGTGAAAGGTACTTTATGCTTTTGATTGATGATTATTCTAGGTATACATGGGTTACATTTCTTAGAGAGGAATCAGATGCATTAGATACATTCAAGGAATTCAAGGCTATGGTAGAGAATGAAGTAAATTTAAGAATAAAATGCTTGAGATCTGATAGAGGTGGTGAATTCACCTCCCATGAGTTTAACATGTTTTCGAAGGAATGAATAAAGATAGTTATTCACCCAAGAACTCCTCAAAGTTGCACGGAGTTAAGCTGGAAAGAAAGAACAAAGCAATTCAAGAGGTTGCTAGATCAATGATTACTAAGGAAGGTCTACTAGAAGTTTACTAGAGAGAATTTATTCACACTATTTTTTATGTATTCAATCAAATTCAAGCAAGAAAAAATAGGACAAAGGCCCCCTATGAGCTATGGTGTGGAAGAATTCCTACTATTAAGTATTTCAAGGTATTTGGAAGAAAATGTTATATCAGACAGGATGAATAAAATTTAGGAAAACTTGATACAAGAAGTGATGAAGGCATTTTTCTTGGATATTATACTAAAAGAAAAGCTTACAGATGTTTCAATAAAAGACTGAGGAAGATTGTAGAAAGCTCAAATGTCAATGCTGATGAAGCAATGAAGAATTCAATTGATGTTAATGGATATGTATCTAATGAACCTAATTGCATAAGAATTGAATAAATTGTGGAAGAACAGGAAAAGGATGAGCAAGAGAAGCAGAATGAAGAAAGAGAAGAAGAAGAAGATTTGGTGGTGTCCCCTAAGACATCTAGATACATGCAAAAGAATCATTCAGAAAGCTAGATCATTGGAGACAAGAAAAAAGGAGTATTAACAAGAAGCAGACCTACTGCTAGTGAGGTAAATATGTGTTTACTTTCTAAGATTGAATCAAAGACTGTAAGTGAAGAGTGTAAAGATGAACATTGGATGGAAGCTATGAAAGAAGAAGTAATGCAGATTAAGAAGAATCAAACTTGGGAATTGATCCCAAGACCGTAGACAAGAACATTATTGGATCAAAAAAGTATATCTAAAAACAAGTTGAATGATAATGGCGAAGTGGTAATAAATAAAGCAAGACTTTTGTGTAAGGGTTACTCACAAGTAGAAGGTATATATTTTTAGGAATTTTCAGTGGAGAAGAAAGCTAGGCATGTTTCTTTTGCATTTTTGCTCATAAATATTTCAAGGTCTATCAGACAGTCAAGTTTACATTTCTTGGAATGGTGAGCTAGAAGAAGAGGTCTATATGAAACAACTAGAAGGATTTTAGTTGCTAGATCAACCAGATATGGTTTGTAGATTGAAGAAAGCTTTATATGGATTGAAGTAAGCTCCTAGAGGTTGGTATGCAAGGTTAGATAGGTGTTTTATTCAACAAGGTTTCAACAAAGGTACCATGCGATAGTAATCTGTATTTTAAAGTTAAAATGACAAAATCTTGATTGTGGTTGTATATGTTGATAAAATTATTTTTGGAGGAAATGAAACTATGTTTAAGTTGTTTGCGGAAGAAATGCAAAAAGAATTTGAGATGTCTATGTTTGGAGAGATTAATTTCTTTCTTGGGCTACAAATTAATCAAATAGAGAAAGTAATTTTTATTTCATAGTCTAAGTATGCAAAAGCGATGTTGAAGAAGTTTGGGATGGATGGTTCCAAACCGCTATGCACTCCTATGGGTAACTAGTTGCAAATTAGGTAAAGATGATGATTCACCTAAGGTTGATCAGAGCAAATATAGATCTATGATTGGTGTACTATTGTATTTGACTACTACTAGATCGGATATCATGCATGTTGGTTATCTTATGGCTAGATTTCAAGAAGATCCTAAGGAAACAGATGTTGATGCTATTAAAAGAATATTTAGATACTTGAATGGCACTCTAGATTATGTCTTATGGTATCCTAGGGATACTGATTTTACAGTAAGTGCTTATACAGATGTAGATTGGGTTGGATGTGTAGATGACAGAAAAAGTACAAGTGGTGGTGCATTTTTTCTTGGTTGCAGATTAGTGGCATGGTTTAGTAAAAAGCAAGATTTAGTTTCCTTATCTACTATTGAAGTTGAGTATATTATTGTTGTATCTTGTTGTACACAAGTTCTATGGATGAAACAAACATTGAAAGGTATCATATTGTGTATGATGATCCTATCTCTATCTTATGTGATAACACAAGTGCAATTAACATTTCAAAGAATCCAGTGATGCACTCGAGGAAAAAGCATATTTCTATAAGGTATCATTTCTTGAGAGAGAAGGTTGTGGAGAATGAAGTAAAGCTTGAGTGTGTCTCTACGAAGGATCAAATTGTTGATATATTTATCAAGGCTCTTCCTAAAGATACTTTTGAGTATCTCCAGGAGAAGTTAGGTGTCATTTCCCCTCCTTTCTTGAACTAGATGCATATGGAGATGCATTAGTTTGGTGAGTCTATGGATCTATCTTTCTTCTAGACTGATGTTTTGGTGGCTACCTCTCAGGGGCAGCAAGTAGTGTCATGTGTTTTCATTGTAAGAGTATTATGTTTTTAATGTCAAAGGGGAAATCAATGTAAAACATCTTTTTCCTTTGACATTGGTGTCAAAGGGGGAGATGGGAGATGAGATATGAGAGATGTGAAAAAGAGGAAGAAAATGAAAATAAAAGAGTACCATGTGAAAAATATTATCTACTAAGCAGGAGAAACAGAAAGCAAAATCATGAGAAGTGTGTTCAATGCTATTATGTTGTCTTTGATGGTTTTTCACATCATGTGTTGACATCAATGACAAAGGGGGAGATTGTTGCAAGAATAAAGGTGTTGTCATTGATGTCAAATGGTCAATTTGTTATCAACTAGTTGCTATTGTCCTTGATTTCATGAATGTAAGTTATTGGTTGTATATGTCGAGGATATTGAGAAAATTGTAATGGATGAAGGTTGGAGGTGTTTAGTGGTTGCTTTGGGTTTTGCTTTGGGATTTTATTTTATGTTTGTGTGGTTCAGATATGTTGACCATGGTTGTTGGAAGCTACCATATCCATATTTGTGGCTTCTGATTCATTGTACAATGTAATTTATGTTCACCAATTGTGAATTGTGGTTTTCTGTGTATCTGGCTGAGGTCCGGGAGAAATATTGTTGGTCTAAATTTATTTTTGGTTATTTCTTATGAATTGTGGTTCTAGACTTAATTTGTTATGATCGTGTTGAAGATTATTTTTGTTTCTAGAAGGATTTGATCATGTTAAGGGTTGTGTGTGCTTAATTGTTCTATGTGTTTTACACTGGTTTGGTCAACCTCATGTTGAACACTACCTTCAATGTTAATGAATCATGTTGGTACATAATTGGGTCCTTATCAAGCATGTTTTTGGGTCACCCTCATTCTAATTCCACCTTAGCATGTTTTGGCACTGACCTAATTTGAATTTAATGATGGATGGTCGACTTTGGATATGTTTCAAAGTCGAAGATGGTATAAAGAGAGGATGACTAAGTGGTGAAAGTAGAGAAAAGAGATAAGTGCAAAGAAATAGAGTAGATAGATGTGAATCAGTGGGTGTATGTGATGTAACTATGGAAGATCAGTGTGAAGCCCAAATGTTGAGTTTCCGGATGTAGTGAGCTGAAGATGGACTCTATCATTCATGCATGTCTGCAAGTGGTTGAGAAATTGCAGGAATTCCCTTGGCATTGGAGATTTGTCTTCCTCACAACATATCTCTATCTTCTTTTGTATCTTTGTGGCGTTGGACCTCCAAGTGAAGTCAAACTATTGCGTTATCCTGTTCTCGGGCAAAGGAGCCTTTTTTCTCAAGCAGTGAGCCTTTGTAATTGGTTTTGATATTCTCTATAGTGTGAGTTAATCATCACCATGGTTTTTTCCCTCATTAGGTTTTCCATGTACATCTGGTGTTACTGTGTTTGTGTGATGGTTTTCAGTTTCTACACTTGCACTTAATGTTTAATCATTTTAGCAGAGTTAAGAATTGTGATTGATCTAAGTTATGGTGAATGTTTTAAACTTTAAATCTGTTGCAACTGATTCACCCCCAACCCTCTCAGTTGTCTTGTTCAACAATAAGAAGCTTTATGGGATTGTTTATATACAATTGAATATTTGCAAAGAAATTTATGGTAGATAACCCCATAAATTATCTTCAACTTTGAGTGGACTAAAAAATTTAATTACCTTCAAATAGTTGAAGGAAGCTCTGACCACCACACAAATATTACAAGTTTTTTACCCTAAAAATAAATTTATATAATGGAAAAATACCTTATTGGATGGGCTAGGAGTATTTTTTATTCAAAATGGTTGTTTTATTGCATTTGAGTCTCAAAAGTTTAAGGATCATCAACTTAACTACCCTACACATGGCCTAGAGCTTGATACAATTGTACATGCATTAAAGGTATAAAATAAATACTTGGTGGGGAACCATTCAAACTATAATTTTATCACAAGGGGACCCAATCTTTACTCACATAACTCAATTAAATTCCAAAAAAATAAGTTAGTTGGAATTTATAAATAGTTATGAAATAGACATTTCATAAGTTAAAGGAAAGGAGAATCAAGTTGCAAATAAATTAAGTTGTAGGGCCATGATAGATATAATCACACATAAAATTTAACATGTCACAAACTATCAAATAAATGCAAGAGAACTCTTGTCAACAAACAAAACAAGACGTGCAAGAAGGACTAGTACTTTAGAGTATCATATGGGAGATGATGACATACTTGAAATCAATCTTGAGTGTATTTCCTAAAGAAGAAGTTTTAGGATTAAAAATCCTTGAGGAAAGTCATAATTTACTCTACCAAACACATCCTAGGCTAATCAAGATGTACATGAGTCTAATTCTTTTCTATTTTTTTCCAAGAAAAAATAATGAAGACGTAGCTAATTTTATTGTAAAATGTCTAGAATTATAGTAATTCATGGATGAAAATTTCTACCCTATAGGAACATTATATCCTCATGATTTTACTTGGCACAAATGGTTGGTAATTTTGATGGATTTTTTGAAGGATTTACCCAGAACAAAAAAAATCAAATTGATAATATTCTAGTGGTAGTTGATGAGTTAACTAAGGTAGCACACTTTGTACTAGGAAATATTAAGGATGATGCTCCAATATTAGAAAAAATATTCATAAAATAAATAGTAAGGCTGCATGGGATTCCTAAGGTGGCCATTTCATATAGGGATAAATTATTTCCTTAAAGGCTTTGGACTATCATCATGGTAAGTCTTGGCACTAAACTTGATTTTAGTATTGCTTACCACCTTCAAATAGATGGCCAAATAGAAAGAGTTAACCAAATATGGAGGATATGATCTAAATTTATGTAATGGATCAACCCATGAAGTGGAGAGTGTTGAACACCCAGAATACTAAGAGGGGGGGTGAATCATTATTCTATATGACCAATTACTCACAAACTATCCAATTAACAAAGTGTATCTAACTGTAGTAATAAAGGAAAGCATGAAAGGAATCACAAGATCACATAACACATGAACACCGATATTTTTACATGGAAAACTCAAAGAGGGACAAACCATGATGAGGATTAGCTCACAATATATTATAACTAGTTATAAGATATTGCTGAGGCTCACTTCAAGGACACACTATCCTTATAAGGCTCACGATTAGGGATAAATACAAAAACAAAAATGGCTTCACAGCTAGAGTTTGAACTGATACAAAGTGCACCTTCCTTATGCTAAATTTAGTTCCTTTGAAGCTCTAACCACAAAAAATTGCTCAACTTAGCATTCACTCAATATTCACAACAATTTTGCACCTATTCTGATCTCACACATCTAAATTTGTATGTTCACACAATGTCAGATACCTTACACATCATATCATATGCCACGTCTCACATATATACCCAATTGCATCCACATACATCAATTAGGTCGTCCTAATTAGATGCATCCCTATTTTAATTCAAAATAGCATTTTCAACTCCATACACGATTCAAAAAAATCTTCACACTCAACCCAAGTGTTAATACTTGATTTAAGTCAACATGGATCTAAAATAGGTCCTACTAACATCCGAAGTACATACTTATCCTTTACAACATATAACATGTATTAGGTCATCCAAGAATTAGACCTAATCACAAAATAATCCAATTTATCACACACTAACAATTCATATGTTCATATTAGTACACACCATCTGGAATATATATAGTAATGACACCTTTGACCAATCTCCCAAAATGGCTAAGACTAATTCTCAACACCAGAGAAATGTGGACCAGATTATATCTTATTAATGATAATAAGTTTCCACAATCCATATCATAAATCTGTGTAGCTTATGGATTTGATTGTGTTCAAAGTCTTTAGCATCAATGTTTCGGATCACAGTCTGTGATCCATTATCAGGATGATAGATTATATATATCCAATCACACTGTAAAAGCCAAAAACTAAATGTCAAACTTCTATCATTTGTCACTTTCAACCTGCTCAACCAAAATAGCTGAAATCTTGATCATAGATGCACCTAATAGTAGGCAATAACATATTATAACCTCTTGAGTTGATCTTGTTGCACAAACAATTTCGGACCAAAATGTCAGATTAAAGTGTATCAATTTTGTTTACCGTAATAGACAAAACTATCAACAATTAATGTTGTCATCAATGACAACACTTTAAGGATTTCTTCTTCATTCTTTCAACAATATCTTCCTTTGTTATTGATGGAAAAGGTGCCAAAAATGAGTCCAAAATTCTTCTCCATTCTTTTCCAAATCTCTCAAAACTTCTCCAAACTTCTCAAAACTTATCCCCTTTGACATCAAGGACAAAGTGTGTGCCAGTAACATACTTTTAGACTTCAAAATTTGATGCATATGTATGGAAAACAACGAAAATTTACTGACTCCCCCATAGGGAGTTATCCCAAAATTTTGATCCAACCATATGTACAATGGAAAACTGAAAGTAACTAAAACAATGAAATAAATTTTCACAGGAAATGTTCAACCAGAGGAAGAGGCACCTCCTAGCTCTTTAATGATTGGTTTCCAAGTAGTTTTTCCTTCAACCCAAATCTTTTTGGATGTAGCAAGTGAGTTGTACAATTATTCCAACTTTACTATCTTCTCCTCGCCCTCTTCTAGAGTACTTGGTTTTGAGTTTATCCTTGCAAGTTTTTTAGCTTCAACAAGAGCACTTGATAATTGTATATGCTTACACTTCACCAAGTCTCCAAGCTATCCAAATCACCTTATCACATCTTCTTTCTACCTTTGTAAGGTGAGAAACTTATTTTTTAGATTTGTGATGGAAGTCCAAGAGGCATAGCCTCTATCTTGAGTAGGGTCATAAGCTCTGAAGGCATTAGATATTTGTGTCTCTATGGAGTCCAACAAGTCCTTAATGTCGTGAGTAGCATTCGACCACCTCAAGCAATACAAGAACAGTATCTTGGCCTCATCTTCACATTTATGTATAGCTTTCAAAAATTCCATCACCTTGCTATGTGCAATTGCACTTCTATCCTATAACTCAAGTAATTTCCTTTCAACAAACCTTGACTAAACTTCTTTTTCAGTCTGCTCCTTCATATTGGAGATATATTCCCTAAGTGAGTCAATCAAAAATTTGAAATTATCAAAAATATTCAAAGAGTTATCAATAGTGGCATTGGGGGTAACATCTTGTAAATAATTGGTGGCTTCATTAATCAACATTGTTCCCTTTTGATGAGTCTCTAAGATTTATTTTCTTTCAAAGGCGTGGAAGACATCTCCAAGTTCCAATCTTCGAACTGGTGAGATCTTTTCAAGATCCACACTGTCTCAGTACATCAAGAGCTATAAAAATTGTCATGGTATAGTTGGTTGAATACTTATTTTTCTTTTCAAAAGACCCTTGAGTGTATTATTAGAGGATTCTTCTTCATTTCTTTCAACTTCAGTTTTTTCTTTATTCTCTTCTTTCTCTTTTTCTTCTTTTGCAGAGGGGTTTTCCTTCTGCTTGTCCTTGCCTTCATCCTTCTTCTCCTCATCATATTTATTATTGTTCTCTTCCCTTTCTCCTTTTCCTTCTTCTCCATTTTGATTTTTTTCATTATTGTCTTCATTTTGTTTACCAACATTATTATCATTCTTTTCCTTTTCCTTTTCTTGCTCCTGCTTTGTATTCTGACTTCCATTGTTAGTGTCGGTGGTAGTGTCAGTGTCTTCTGGAGGAGCAGAGATCTCTAGAGGAGAATTTGTATCATCAACCACATTCCTTAAAGCATCAAAAGATGGAATTTCTTTTGCAGTATGATCATTAACTTCTTCTACAACATCTTTAAAAATAGGAAAATTAATAGTCAAAGGAATATTTTCCTCTACATCAATAACTTTTTCTTTGGCAGGCTCCTTCTCTTGAGTTGTTCCAGATGATGGAGCTACAATCATCCCAAATTTCTCCACTATGTCTCTTACATTGTTCGTTGTTTCTTGTTTTAGTTGTTTTGTACTATCCTTTTCTCTTCCCATTAGAATGGTGACCCTTTGCTTCACTCTAAATTCCTTTGTATACACTTCAACCAATGTGGCTTTATCATTTTTAGATAAAGAGGATCCAATTTCCTCTAGAGCATCAGCTTTCATCTTTTCTTCTACTTCAATTGCTTCTCACCTTCTTTCCACTAAGGCTTCCCATACCACACTTGGTACCTTCTTCCTAATGTTATCCATGTCCACTTCTAAAATAATTATGTACTTTGTGATGGCTTCAATTATTGTTTTCTTGTCTTCCTCATCTACTTAATCATACAATTTTGTAATTGCTTCTAATATACCACCATTTTCTAACATATTAGTAATCAAAGCATCCAACGTTATTGGGGAGTGAGCTCTTACCAGAGGAGTTTTGTCTTCTTCTTTTCAGGCTTTGAAGTGCCTGCCTCTAATTTCTTCTCCTTCTTCTTCTCAAATTTCTTGTGGATGTGAACAATGAATGCTTCTTTCTCCTTTTCTATCTCTTCTTCTTCAGAAGTGTCCACAATGTCAATCTTAAACCTCTTTGCTCTATTGTTTGCATCTTGTGAAGCACCTTCATTGCTTGTAGTGGCACTACTCCTCTCCCTTGTCAACTGTGGTTCTTCTTCAATTCCCTATTAAATCTCTTCCTCTACAACAACACTTAAGTTTCTTTTTCTATATGCTTTTTGTTTCTTCCTCCTTCCAGAGGTAGCAAGGGGTGCTACCAGAGGCATATTCTTCCTTTTTGTGGTCTGGGTGCAGGGTCCAGAGGGTGCAGTTACAACTTTTGTTGTTGAAGCACTAGGATTCACTTTCCTTCCTTTGATGGAGATTGTACTAGATGATTTTGGCAATGTAGAGGTAGGGGTGGAAGCTATTCTTCCTAATCTTTGTGGTCTTGAGGACTCACCAACTGTACCGGCTGCTTTAACATCCCTTTCTATAGCAATTTCCCTTAACTTTTCTACTTCTTCCTTTCAAAGACCATGCAATCCAAAGTATTTCTCTACTTGTTTGTTTACTCTATTGTTCTTCCAAGAGCTAATGTTTCCAAGTGCACTTCAATTGATTTTTCCTCAAACGTACTATGTCTAGGAAAAGAGGGGTCCTTAGGATTCTTCAGTAATAATTCATTATATCCATCAACATCTTTCTTAGTAACCTCATATCCGAGAGGATCAATCCATATTGTCCTAGGTTCAACGGCCTCTATTATACACTCGTCTATAGAAACAAGAAAAGTGACCTTATTTTTGTACTTGTCTACAAGATTCCAAGGAATCCTTTCTCTTTCATGCATATTGTTTTGAAATACTGCAAAGAATGAAGCCAATGCATTATCTTGAGCCTTGTAATCACCAATGTTGTGCATATAATAAAAATTTGATGGCCTACTAGTATGCTTCTATCCCAAACAATGTATCTTCTTTCGAGTAGTTCCCTCAAAAAGTAAAACAATAAGCACACAATTAGACTTCTAAATTTCAAAGCATATTTATTTTCCCTGGTTTGTTTTAGATGTTCCAAAAGTTGCTTCCAGAGCAACTCGCATAGGTCATAATCCTTACCAGTCACCAACATATCATAAGCAACATAGATTGTAGTTGTTGACACATAATTGTACCTATTTGTAAAATAAATCTTGTTACCTATCATGATTGATGCATACTTCACAACGAGATTAGTGATATGTTTTGTAGTAAGTGCTCTTCTATCAAATGTAGCACTGGTCAACTCCATAACTACTTCATTCTTCATTGACTTTAGTATTGATAAAGGTTCGGTATCACACAATCCAATTACAGTTTTGATTACTTCCTTAGAGATGAGTATAAGCATTTTTGTCTACATAAATTTATCATGCATTCTACTCAATCCAATCCTCACGTATTTTGCATCCAGACTACTAGTGTAGTTGGGAAACCAGTTCCAAACATCCAATTTCTTTTGTACTAGGTTAGCATATTCTAGTTTTACCAAGAAATCATCTCCAGTCAACTCCTTAGTCCATATATCCTTGATCTTCTAGTGATCGTATTCATCCAATTTTCCATGAATGTAAAACCTTGTGTCCTCAATGGGTAAAACCCTAGAAGGAATTTTTGAAAAAGAACCTTTGGGATCATTTTCAAAGACTTTCCATGAATATCTTCTAAACTTAGGTCTATGTCTTTCCGTAATGTTGACTATGGTCAGTGTAGCCATTATATCTTCAATTGATCTCATTTTTTCATAAAATCACTTGTATTCCAAACCCACAAAGCATAGATAGTTGTAAATACCTTTTATGTGCACAACGAAATTTGGGGTTTGAACCACTTTGCTTCGAATCGCCTTCAACTCTTCTTGAATTTTCTCTACTTTCTTCCAAATGTGTAAAAATGATTAGAATTGACTTAGAATTTCACTTTATACTTTTCCAATTACCCTAATTTCACGTTTATTGCTTCAATTTCAAAAAGTTGGTAAATATTTCACTGATACACCAAAAAACTTTAAAATTCTTTGCATTTCCTTAGATTTGCATAGTTTCTACCAATTTCTTTTCCAAAAGCTTAAGCTTGCCATTTTACACCATATATCTTCATGTCACTCCTTGACACTGCATATTTCCAGGGGGTTGTTATATTTTTCTATCATTGCTCCCCCTAAGCCCATGCCTAGGTTTATTTTCCAAGGGAATTATCTATACCGGAGGGAGGTACATATGCATTTGATTCATCTTTATTCTTAGGTTCCTCTTTCTTTCTTTGAATCTTCTTCATGTCCTTCTTTACTTCAGTAGGATCAGTTTTCTTTATAGTCTCATTCCTCTGTCTCGAATTAGTTTACCTTCCATTCTTACTTCTGCAAAATCTTGAAATGTGTCTAGGTTTGTTGCAATTGTAGCATACAACATTTTTCTGACCAAACTGACTTTAATTCAATCTTGATCCACATTGGTTAGCCTTATGTCCAAATACATTGCATATATAATAGTAACCATGGAAATATTGAAGCATTCTACCAATATTAAACCTATTCATCATCTGACTTCTACACTCAACAACTCTATGTCCAAATTTCTTTCTTGAAAACATTGTCCAAAAAAGGGTCTAACATTTTGATTCATTCCACTTCTACGTTCTAATGCCTTATGTCTAAATTTATTGCATGAAAAGCAAATACCATTAAAATATGCATACCTTTGTGTATTAGGTTGCTTGATAGGAGGTCTTCCATCATTACCTCTTTGATTTCTAAATTGTTTCCCATTGCCTTGAGTCCTCCTTTGATTTTCAACCATGTTAGGTGTTTGATTTACCTTTTAGCTTTCTCCTTCTTCAAGTCCCAAACCACCTTTTTCCTTAGAATATTTATGTCCAACAATTAGTTCATCAAGCATTGTAGTACTTGTTTCGAATTTTTCCTCATGAGCTCTTGCTTTCTGTAGGTTTGATCTTAGGGTTACTACTTCTTGTTCAAGTATTGTGCATTCATTCAAACAATACTCAATTTTTTTCTTTTCTTCCACTTGAACTTTCAGTCTAGTTATATCTTTATTTCCCTTCTTTAATTGTTCATTGAATTCTCTATGTCTTTCTCTAAACTTCTTGATTTGTTCTCTCAAATTTTTGATACATTCATTTGCTTCGTCTAGGATTTCCTTCAGGCTTTTGTTTTCACCTTCAACTCTATCAAGATCTTCAAGAGAAGCTATAAGTTCTTTGTTAAACATGCATTCATCTTCTACATATTCACTTACAAAAATTTCTTCTAGAGGAATAGGACACCTTTTATTGGTCATGTGTTTAAATTCCAAGATATTCCTTAAGATGTTAGGCTTCTCAGAAGGAACCAAGCTCTGATACCAATTTTTTCTACACCCAGAATACTAAGAGGGTGGTGAATCAATATTCTATATGACCAATTACTCACAAACCATCCAATTAACAAAGTGTATCTAACTGCAACAATAAAAGAAAGCATGAACGGAATCACAAAATAACATAACACAAGAACACCGAGATTTTTACATGGAAAACCAAAAGAGGGAAAAACCACTGTGAGGATTAGCTCACAATATATTATAATTGGTTATAAGATATTACAGAGGCTCACTACCAAGACACACTATCCTTATAAGGCTCACAACAAGGGATAGATACAAAAATTAAAATGGATTCACAACCAGAGTTTGAACTAATACAAAGTGCACCTTCCTTATGTTGAATTCATTTCCTTTGAAGCTTTGAACATAAAACACTGATCAGCTTAGCAGTCACTCAATATTCACAACAATTTTGCACTTATTCTAATCTCACACATCTAAGTTTGCATGTTCTCACAATGTCAAATCTATTGCACATAATATCATTTGTCATGTCTATTCTACCACTCAAAAATGTCTCACATATATACCCAATTGCATCCACATACATCAATTAGGTCGGCCTAATTGGATACAGTCCTATTTTAATTCAAAATAGCTTTGTTGGCTCCATACACGATTCAAAAACATCTTCACACTTAACCAAAGCATGCAATACTTGATTTAAGTTGGCATGGATCTAAAATAGGTCCTACTAACATTCGTGGTACATACTTATCCTTTACAACACATAACATGTATTAGGTTGGCCAAGAATTAGACCTAATCACAAAATAATACAACTAATCATACACTAATGATTCATATTTTCATATAAGTACTCACCATCTGGAATGTATATAGTAATGACACATGTGAGAAATCTCCCAAAATTTCTAAGACTGATTCTCAACACCAAAGCAATGCGGACCATATTACATCTATCCAAACACATTATAAAAGCCAAAAATTGAATGTGAACTTCTATCATTTGTAACTTTTAACCTGCTTAGCCAAAATAGCTAAAATCTTTATCATAGATGCACCTAATAGTAAGGAATAGCATATTATAACCTCTTGATCTAATCTTGTTGCACGAGCAATTTCAAACCACAATGTTGGATTAAAGTGTATCATTTTTTTTTACCGTGTTAGAAAAAACTGTCAACAATTAATGTTGGCATCAATGAAAACACATTAAGGGGTTTCTTCTTCATTCTTTCAACAAAGAGAGTAGTTTTCTTGCAAATAACAACTCCTACCACTCTTCTATTCACATGGAACCTCTCAAAGTTCTTTACCATATAAATTAAAAGAGCCAGGTAATAGATGGGATGGTTTAGACAACCGCATAACCATTGGTCCAAAATTTATCCATGCATTATGAAGATTGACAAAGGAATTTTGTTGATAATAAAATTTACTAGGGAAAGATTGAAGTTGCAAATAAAATATATATTTTTGTAGATGAAAAGTGGACACTAAGGAAATCTATAGTAGGTGATAAGGTGTTTCTTCATATTAAATCACAAAAAACTCAATAATATTTTGTAAGGCTACCAAATTATCTCCACAATACTTCGAGCCATTTGAAATACTTGAAAATATTAGTCATGAGGCTTATAGACTAGCTCTTCCACCTTCTCTTTCTTGCATTCATAATTTATTTTGTGTATTGCTTGCACTCTCAACAATATTCTTCAGTCTCTTGTTGTAGTATCGATAAGCTTTGCTTCCTGTAGAATATCCAAGAAAGATACCTTCATCAAATCTTGTATCAAACTTTCCCAAGTTCTCTTCATCTCTTTTGATATAACATTACTTCCAAACACTCTAAAATATTTGACAGTAGGAATCCTTCCATACTACAACTCATAGGGAGTCTTTGCACTATTTTCTCTTGCTTGAACTCTATTAAGCATGTAGATTGCAGTGTGAATTGTTTCTCTCCAATAGACTTCCAGTAGGTTTTCTTCTTTCATCATGGTTCTTGTAGCTTCATGAACAATCCTATTATTTCTTTCAACCACTCCATTCTGCTAAGGAGCCATAGGGGCAGATAAATGCCTCTTTATTCCATGATTCCCACAAAAAAATTTAAACTCATTAGATTTGAACTCTCCACCTCTGTCAGACCTCAAAAAAATTATTTTCATATCCATTTCATTCTCAACCGTAATTTTAAATTCTTTAAACTTATCTAGAGCTTCTAATTTTCATTGGAGAAAATTAACCCATGTCATTTTAGATTAATCATTAATTAACAGCATGAAATACTTGTCACCTTGAAACTTCTTACTCTAGTAGGACCACATAGATCTATATGCACCAATTCCAACATTCCAACAATAGATTGTTCTTTGACTTTGAAACTTCTTGCTTTCTTCCCAATCTAACATTCCTTGCAGACAACATTGATAGGCTTTGTGATCTTTGGAAGATCTCTCACAGCTTGAACTGAATTGATCCTCACTAGGCTATCCAAATTCATGTGACACATCCTTCTATTCCATAGCCAACTTACATCGATCTGATTCATAAAGAAATGACCATCAACACCTTTGAGTTGATAAGCATTTCCATTTGTCCTTCTTCCAATAGCAACCATAGTTTTAGAGCTTTTTCTAATCTCACATCCATCATCCTGAAACATAATATTATATCCCTTGCTACACATTTTTCCAACACTCAAGAGGTTATTCCTTAAACCCTTAACACAAAGGACATCATCTATACTATGCTTGCCATAAAAACTACTTGAACCTTTTCCACATATCTTAGCAAATGTATCATCACCAAACTTAACTAGAGCTCCATATTTCTCAAGTTTACCAAACTTAATTTTATCACCTGTCATATGATTTGAGCATCCACTATCAATATTCCAATAGTTTTTCTCCTCTCTAGCAAGAAAAGTAGTCACCATAGTCCCTTCAGCATTATGCCCTACTTCTAGAGCATTTTCATTCATACATCTCTCAGAGTTAGCAAAGTTAAATTCAACATTTATATCCATGAACAAACATTCACTATCCTCATCATCCACATAGTCAAATTCATCATCAGATATACTAGCATCTTCTCTAACATAATAAATTTTCTTAACTATTTTACCTTTGTTCTCTATATTCTTGTCATTCAAAACTTTTTTTGGACATCTTGAAGCATAATGGCCTATCTTTCCACAACTGAAACATTTGAAAGGTAACTTTATATTTTCCAATTCACTTTTTTATTCTTCTCACAATGTTTGCTTCATCGTCAAGATCCTCCTCATCTGATTCCTCGATCTTCTCTAATTTTCCAACCTTAAAAGCAGTCTCAACTTTTGCATTACCTGGACCAAATTCTCTCATTTCAAAAGTAGATAAAGCACCATACAACTAATCTCTAGTATATTTACTTAAATATTGAGCTTCCTCAATAGCAAAAACTTTATGACTATAAGCTTTAGGAAGAGTTCTTATTACCTTCTTTACCACTTCTTCTTCAAGCTTTCCACCAAGACCTCTGATTGAGTTGACAGTCTCATCCACCTTATTCATGTAGCTTGTAATGTTTTCATCTTCTGACATCCACATGTTCTCAAATATGATCTTTATATTCTACATCTTAGCTTGTTTGACCTTATCATCTCCTTCACAAATGCTTTCCAACTTTGTCCATATTCTTTTGCAATTTTTAGATTCATAACTTTCACAAGTTCAATATTAGAAAGACCACTTAAAAAAGCATACCTTGATTTACCATTGTTTTCATAGGAATTGATATTATCATCAATACTCAGACCATTTGTACCATGAAATACTTCCAAACTCCATATCCAAGGGATACCAAAAAACCTTCCATCCTTGTCTTCCAAAATGCATAATTAGATCCATCAAATAGAGGATCATCTCTCTTGTGTGTCATCCCATATCTACCTCAAGCAATTAAGCTTTCTTCTAAGGAACCTTGCTTTGATACCAATTGTTGAATGCATAAGACAACTAAGAGGGGGGGTGAATCAGTTGTACATTAAAATATCAAAACCCTCATCAACATTCAGATCCATATAAACTTCAATAACCTTGAATATGTTAGAATGATTTAGCATGAAAGAAAATAATAGAAACTAAACCACATCAACACCATGCACAATAGAACACCATATTTAAGTGGAATACCCAAGAAGGTAAAAACCACTATGAGGATTAGCTCACAACATAAATTAATTGCAACATTGAATACAATAGGCTCACTGTCAAAGGGTTCACTGCCCAAAAGAAAGAAGTGATCACTACCAATGGCTCACTACTAGATTATAGAAAAGAAGAAAAAAAGAATGTTACAATGAGTAATCCATTTCAATGCAACAAAATAGTCCACCACAACATCACCAACACATTCACAATCTTTTTGAAGATTGTAGACATCTTCTACTCAATCCTTCTAGTAGTTTAGATTATTAAAGCTCACACTACACTTCAAAAATTCACACTTCACAATTCTACAATTCACATCATACTTACTACACACATATCCTCTATCAACATAACACTTATTTATACCTTCTTCAACCTTGAAAACATTCTCCAAGGTCGTCGATGCACCTTAACCGTGCAAACTCAAATTAGGTTGACACCAAAACATTCCCACAATGGAAAGGAATGAATGTGGACCACATCAACCTTAACTTAGACCCTTGTTGATGGTGTTTTCCACAGCAACAACTCAGACAGAATGCAATATTCTATCTCTTGAAAGGTAATCTTCAACAAAACTGTTGAAAATCACCCCAAGGTCTCTCGGGTGTCAGGTCATGACAATGCATAAACAACTCAGATAATATGTGAAAATGCTGGTAATCACAAGGGGCCTTACAAATGAACAATGCTGGAAGTGAATTTTCATCAGATGCAACACTATGGTGATGCTTTCAATCCTAAAACTAACCCAGATTCAAAATAAACAGCAAAAGAGATAAGGGTTTAGAGAGATTCTATTCTATTCTAACTCTTAAGATCAATCACAGTAGTGATGAAAGCTGCAAATGGACAGATCCCCAACAAAACCGATCTCTGCTTGATCAAGGACAAACCTGCAACTACACAGAAATGGTGCGATCTTATGGGGAAATCTGAAGATTTTCAGACTTTGAACATTCATTCACATACCCAACTGCTGGCGCAATGTAAACTAGCATTCACAGTTGAACTTAGCACAGAAGTGAGGCCCAGACTAACTTTACACAGCAATCTACAATCAGCAAATTGCTAAAAGTATGGACCGGAAATCGATCAACATTATTAACATTTCACCATCATGTAAAAGAGCTGAAATCTAACATCTAACATCTGAGAATCAAGAACAAGAAACCATAAAACTGTCGAAAATAAATACAAAGTTTTCCAAATCAACAATCCAATTGCATTACTTCTCCAGCATTGCATAACAATTTCAAGTCTCTCATCTCCTACAACTAATTCTGAAAAACTACTTGCCAATTCTGGCCTTCTAACTTAGCAAAATTCACCTAGTCAAACTCCTCTAAAATATTCTCTTTACAAATGAGGCACACAAATGCCAATATAGATAACCCAACATGTCGCCCAATTAGATTTTACAATAATAATCGCCTTCCTCAAACAGTTCTGCCCAATTAGGATTTTAAGGTATTAATCGGCCTCAACAGTCGGCCTAAGGAGAAATTCAAAATAAGACAAGATTTGCATTAAATGCATGAATATTATCCATGTCGGCCAATTATCTCCAGCAAGATCAAATTCACATGTCATCCATAAAGTCCTCCAGCTGTAGACAGTTTTGGCACGGATTCTTAGGCAGGCCCCCCTTTGAAAATTTAATTTGAACACTTCCAGATTTCCCTCCTTTGGCACGAACCCATATGCAAGTCCACCTTTTAATATTTGTTTGGTCCTGAAAAACATATATCATCACTAATAGCCCACATGTTCAAATTAAATTTGAATAAAATTTTGATTTTTTCTAAAAAAACTTACATTTTTAAAAGGAAACTTTCCATTTTTAGAATTTTTTCCATTTTTGGAGATTTTTATTTTCAATTTTTTTTATCCTTCATAATAAATTTTCTATTGATCATTTTCAAAACTTCAATTTTTGAAAAAATAATTACTTTTCAAAAATTTACTGGAAACCGGTTCAAGGGGAAAATCCGAAAACCAGGTCGGGCGGAAAACCTTTGACGCAGTAAAAATCCAGAATCAAGAAACCGGAAAATCCAGTTTCCAAGGAAATCCTGACAGTAAAAACTGAAATCAAGAACCGGAAATCCAAAGCCTATGTAAAATCCCGTGACGCCAGTAAAAACTGAAAATCAAGAAATCCAGACTTTCAAAGAATCAAAATCCTCGATCGGGACTAAAACCCGATTTTTTGTACGAGTCGACTTTGAGTGTAATCCCCGAAAATCCCACGGACTGGAAAAAATCCCGATTAGTAAAAACCGATTTTCGTAACTTGCTTTTTTCTTAAAGGCAACTCAAACCTATTTTGCAGCAGACATCTAAGGACCTCCAAAGGCAAGGAAATCAACAAAATTATATTAAAGACACCAAAAGCCGTGAGAAAAGGAAAATTCCTGCTTTCATATGCAGTAAAATCGCACAACAGACCTAAATCCACTCATACACACCACACCACTCTTCCACAATCACCGAAGAAAATCCACAATTAGTGTAAACACCAAAGGTCAGTCAAACCCATGTAAACACCATTAAACAATTAAATATGTGGTTCCTTTGATCTTGAGACAACTCACAAACAACAAATATCACTTGAACACAATCTAGAATATTCCACAAACACCCTGAAAACCAACAAATTCCTTCATAACAAATTTCACCTGAAGAATGTACACACCCAGTACACTTAGATAATCTTCCACACAGTGTAACTCAAGAAATCAACTTGTAGAGCACCAAACCATGAACAAATTCAACCAAAGGTAGATATGAACCTTATCAGTATGTTTCCAAAACCACAAGACCAGAAACCAAACTGTGGAGAAATACAAAGTAAAACCATTTCTCCCAAACACCACAGCAATACATAGTTCACACACTAGTGAACACAACTTTATCAGCACAATGATCTAGACCAAGAAACTTTGGATATAACACCTATGAAAACCTTTGATCAACATATCCAAACCACACAGGTAGATCTTCAATACAGAAGAAATGTGGAGTGAAACCAGAACACCACTCTATATGCCAGAACACTTCTACAACACACTATTTCCTCTTTTATTCAAATTTTCTCAAAAGCACTTGGAAACCAAGTACCACAAGCACATTCTCATCATTTAGAACACCTCCTTATCAAAACCAAACCAACTACAACATAGAAACTCAACCATACACATTCTTATCAAAGAAGCACTAGAGGTTGACACTAGTAACACTTACTAAAAGGGATCAAGGCCCTTTCAAAATCCTTGCTTATTTTATCAAAAACACTTACTAATGAAAACATAATGAAACTAATCAAAGCATCATTACAATATCTCAACCATCAATAGACTTCCAACAATCACCGATAGTATGAACTAGTTGACATCAATGAAAACACAAACATAAAGTTGTTGACATCAATGACAACACCAACTACTTATACTTGCAACAAAAAGTGTAGGTGAAATTGTAAGGGTACACAATTTTTGACACTACACTTTATCTCCACATTCCAACACAAACCAACTAGAGTTTGATGATTGGTTAGCTGCCTCAAAGGAGAGCCCATCTACCAGGGTTTGGTTCTTGTATTGCAAAGTGAAGTAATTTGATGTGTATTTTAATAAGCCTATTTTACATAAATATTAAATTTGAAAGTGTAATTTATCACATAGACAAAAATGAAAATTGATGGAATAGTTACAGATCTGAGAAATGAAGATAGAGAGGAAATTGCACTTAAAAATTGAGCTTGAATTCTAGGGTCAAGGGCGAGGGTGCCCTTGATCAAAGGTGTTTCTTTTTAGGATATTCAAACTTTAGATGATAGGTTATAGTCTACTTTGTGTTCTCCTATAGCCTTGTGTTGACATTATTTTTGGATCTATTTTGCACACATGAAAAGAGGGGGAAAGGTTGTGTTGTATAGGGGCATTCCTAATTCAAACCCCATTTTGGTGTTTCACCCTCCACAAATAGAAAATGATGATGGTAAAGAGGGATTACCCTAGGTCAGGTAGAGGCCAAATAAAAAAATATGACTGTAATAATAAATAATAATGGATAATGTTACCTTGGGTATGAAATCTTTGTTGAAGTGATGTTCACACCATAAGTTTCCACCAAACATTGTTTGATGGATAATTGAATTTATTGAAGACCTGCAAGAGGTTAGTCCATAAAACACAATATATTTTTGTAGTTAGCATGTTGAGGATAGCTCATATACATCTTCATGAAAGTGCATAATTGATCATGATGGTGCCTTACTCATAATAGACCTTCCTAATATTCAAATGAGAGGAAAAATTATTTATATATACATCCTAATTGAACTTTTTAATTATAGGCTAACTTGGGATCCTTTTTAAATCTCCAAGGACGAATAACAAAATTTTAATTATTAAAATAGGTCACCTTTAGGTCAGGGGCACCCTCACCCTTGATCGGGTGGTTTTGGCCCAAATTTTCTAGGATGTCAGAGATTTTAATATAATTTCCTAATTTGGGCCCCAAAATGAATAAATTATTAATGTAATTAATGTTCTAGGTAAAATAGGGTGTCAATATAGTCTGAAATTGTCAGGGGTGACAATTTACAATGCTATAATTCTATTGATTCTCATGGAAAAAATTTGTGGGTGCATCGTGGACATTCCCCTACTCTTTTATATAATTTGAATTCTACCATCTTTCACCCTTATTTTGTAAGGTTTCAGTGCCTTACCTTTTCATTTTTGTCCTTCAAATACACATTTTTTGTTTTGGGGATTAATTTTTGAGTTACTTTCTCTAGTTCATTGTTAGGGTTTTCATCTAGTTCTTGTGTAATTTAATTTTTCCTTTTCCTTAGGGATTTATTTGTTAGCATGGTCTACTTGATTCTTTTTATTTTACATTTTTTAAAATTTATTTTCAATTTGTATCATTTTCTAGGTGGATCTTTATAAATTAACATCTTAATCATGGCATCATGCAAAAACCTAGGCTAGAGTGTGGCTTTTGAAATCTTTTAAATGTTTCAAGTTTAACCTAAGAAATTTTAGGTTTTAAGAGTTTTTAATTCCCCCTACCATATTCTTATCCTTTTGATTTTATATTATCACTTCCCATCAAGTTTATAATTTTATATTTCTACATTCTAAGATGTTAATGAATCTTTATCTCATAGATTCTTTTGTATTTGGTACTTTGGGAGGGTACATTTAATTGTTTACTTTGAGAAGAGGTATCCTAATGCTCGATTCTTAGTGTTCACTTAGTATCAAGCTTATTAGCACCAAGAATTCAAGAATTCCTTTTGTTGAATATTAACTTGCTAAGAAGTAAGAGATATTGTAAGGCCCTTCCATACAACAGTTATGATGCTATCATCGCTAGTAAGGTTTGTATTAGCATTTCTCCCTACTAAAAAAAATAACACATCAATATTATTCCAATATTTTCTAGTGTAATTATTATACACTTAAAATATTATTTGTGACATAATGCCATATTTAAGTTACATATTGTTATTATAAACTTTCAATACTTCTCTTAATTATTAACAATAATAATAGTACTATTGTGTGCACCTTGGAACGAGCTTTGGGTTGGCTCTCAAAGTCTAGGCACACATTTGAACAATATACTCTTCATCATTAGAAATATTAACCCTACTCCACCTACGCCATGAATACCTAGCATTTAAATTTACTACTAAATGTTGGTACTATTAATATTAATGTTTTCTTCGATATTAATGTTAACACTATATTAATTACCGTTACGTATTAATAAAGATATCAACATTGTAAATAATGGTGTTTGTGGTTTGATCGATATTGAATTCCTACCATGATCCTCATTCCACCTCAATAATAGCATTTATATTTAAACTCAAATAATCTTATTATTATTATTTTTCATTTAGTGGTATCCTCAATATTGTTACTTTATCCCCAATCCCCGATCCTCGACCCCCAAAAATGGGAAGCAATAAGAATGTTTTCATGATTCGGAGATGAGGCTTGCACTCTACATGAAGATGGAATCTAGTAAGGAGGACGCGTGAACCTCGAAAGGGTATGAGTGATCCCCAATCCCTGACCCCCAAAAATGGGAAGTAGTAAGAAGGTTTTCGCAAGATAGTGATGAGGCTTGCGCTCTACATGAAGATGGTAGTCGATAAGGAGGACGCATGAACCTCGAAAGGGTATGAGGGATCTACTATCCCTGACCCCAAAAATAGGAAGCAGTAAAAAGGTTTTTGTGAGTCGGTGATGAGGCTTGTGCTCTACATGAAAATGGTAGCCAATAAGGAGGACTTATGAA
>VDFB02254224.1:0-60556 GCA_007258455.2 Sequoia sempervirens | reverse complement strand
AACTCACTAGGTATACCACCTATGTTTCCACTCTTAGAATTCCATAGCTCAAGTGATATACACATTCGCATGGGCGAATCTCAATCTCAATATTCCCTTCCAATTCTTAGGATAGAGTCATCAATCAATGATTAGTCTGGCGTTATAGGTTTCTCTACCCCATATGTCCCAATCAAGACCAAATGTACAACTCAACCAAGTAAGTTATTCCCAACTATAAGGTGTTAATGAGAAATCTAGTACATAACCCAACTCAATAGGTTAAATCTTATCCCAAGGTCTCTCTCTTCATTCGAATGAACTTCTTGTCTCAATTAGGCTATTCTAAACCTAGGATTTCATTCAAGAGCATGGTAGTGATCAAGTGATTGATCAAGTAAAGACAATTGATGCATTTTCATAGTGTCACACCCTATTTTTTCTTTCACTCCATCTTTATGGCTTAATAGCTAATCTTATCATTCCCAGGTTTCTTAATTGAGTAAGCTACAGTGTCAAGTCGCTTTATGACCTAGATATATTTCATAATATGTAGTATTACTACCTATGTATAGAAATAACATTGTTATCTAATTCCCCCATATAAGGTATATAGGAGTGTAGAGACACTTTCTTCCACCTATGAGTAATCTAGATATTCCCTTTCCAATCCCATAGGCAATGTTCTTCCTTATCATTTTCAAATTATCTGCCTATCCTTTTCCAAGGCACCAATAATATCATTTGATTCTTCCAATCAAATAAATATAAGGTACAAAATGATAATAGGTCATAACCCTTGACCTTTCCATTTATCTTACTCCAACAATCCCAATACCATTTTTCCTTGTGGTCATAAAATGTATGACTTAATTTTCATTATGACTTGCGAAGAAGTCATTAGTTCTTCCAAACTGAGAACATGCCCACATTTTTTGTTGGGTGGGGTACTTAACTTGAGTTAATCCACTCTCTTCCTTCCCCCCTTAGTGTTTTCACAACTTTTGATCTAATCAAAGTTGAACTCCTAGCAATACTTGCATCTTTGAAAGAATTATTATTCTTTGAAGTTGGCTTTCCATTTCCTTTTCTTGCCTTAATGGCATACTTTGAATATACTCTTTCCTAAAGTTTAGATTCATTGTTGATTTCTATTCCATAGATTTCAATAATTTGGACCATCTAATAGGAGATCTAATGAATAATCTGCAAATATTATTATTCCCATCTTCTTTCCAATATCCTTTTTGGTGGAGGATTATCCATACTTACAAAGTCTCTTTTGTTGATGTACTTTATCAACATAGAGTGTTGTTTTCCTTGCAATTTCTATTGTTTTCACACACAGTGCTATTTTGTATTCCATTTCCTTTTGGAACCTCTAATCATATATTGGTTTTCGCAAGCATGTTGGTGAGTTCATCTTATACTCCAACTTATCTATGTTCTAACCTCATCCTTTGGTTAGACTGACTTGACTTTACCACTTTAGGTTTCCTTCCTATACTCACTTTTTCAAGTGATTTAGTTCCAATGCTTGGAATCCTATTCTTTCATAACCTTTAGAGATACCAAAGTTGTTTGGTCTCTTTTTCACATCTTAATCAAAACTCCAATAATCCTATTGATTTTGGTTGGTGGAATCATGCCCACATCGTTGATTACTTCATTCTGACCATTCTAGTCTTTTCTCTTTTCATAGGTACTAACTCTTTTCTTGCAAGATCCTATCTTTACACAAGAATTAGGTTTATGTCAAGATTTCTCCAACCCCCATGGATACCTCCGTCATTGACTTCCTACTTCGATCTAATTTATGCCGACTTTGCATACACATAGATGTTTTCTCTAATCCAATTTTTTTTACTCTTTACAACTATAGTTTGCAACTATAAAAGGGTTATCTCATTTCTTCCCATTCCCTTAGAGTCATATAACTATTTCGCTGGATAACGGTTTACACCAGTTATTCTTCTTAACCTTCCTACATAACATGATTGCATAATCTTTCGCAATTCTAGGTAATAACCTCAGTTGTTGGTTTACGAGTTCCTAACTCCAAGGACAACTCTTAACTAGTCCCAATTTACACAAGTTACTAGGAATCTCATTTTCCTCTTCACTTCCCTAAGTTCTTTTCTCTTACCGTTGTGGCACAAGAAATTTTCAACCATTATTTTCTAATAAGGTTTACGTACTATTGTGTAATGAGCTCATAGGTTTCAGTGCATAACCTAGTAGCTCTGATACCACATGTAATGTGTCGACCCTTCAGTGTAGTAAAAATTTCTATATTTCTACATCATACGAGTAAATAAACATGCTAACAAGACATTGCAATAAAAAAATTCTTTTTTTATTGAAAATATACAAACAAGATGCCATATCACATTATAATAAAGATTCCACTTTATTACAATAGCTTCACAAGTACACATAATAATAACTCGTACCTTTACAAACGTAGCTCCAATGAGCTTTAGAACAAATAGGTGTAAGACAGTCTAGGATCTTCCCTTTCAAATCTTGGTTCTTCTGTCACCTGTTGTGCAGGAGAAGCATCACTCAGGTGCTTTTTCACCAACCACGGACTCATAATGTTGTCCCCCACACATATATCATTCAATAGATGGCCCTTCCCTTCGACGAAGAGATTGGTAGAGTAAACCGATAGCGACAACCAACTTAGCATAGTGTTGTGTCCTACATAACTAGAACCTTGTAATCCCACAATCTCAAACTAGCATGTAATACTGGATCATGGTAAACTAGCAGTGTTAGTCTTGGTAGTCACACAACCTAGAGTGGAGTCACACAATCTAGAATGGAATCTCGGACATTCACACTACTTTGATCAAAGAGTTTTAGTTCAGTAAATGACCGAGAGTCATCTATCACATACACTACTCAGGATCGATTTGACTTAAGACTATCTTCAACTACGCATAGGTATTTCCTTCAACAGATAGTCCATCATCCCAAATAATCTGCAACCATATTAATCTACTTGGAATTAACTACTTAACTGGTAAGTACACAAGCTAAGTATTCCTTCTATGGATAATCCATCATCCTAGATAACCTACATACTTGGATAACTCGACTTACATGTAAGTATATTAATCCCTCTCCCATATTGGATTCCCTCTCCTAGGAGAAATCACAAGTTTTATAGCAAGTGCACAAGCACCCTCCCATACTGGATTATTTATCCTAGGAGTAACACAAGCTCTCCAAATTAAACTAATAACTTAGTTGGTTGTACCTCAAGTGACTCTTGCATTCAAATCAATCCTAGTACACAATAACTAAGATACACACGCAACTCCTATTATGGAGTAAATATTACACATTGCATCCCATGTTCAAACATATCTAGTATATTTAAATACCTATGTTGTACCACATGTTCATAGCTAAATACCTATGTTAGGTAATCTCCTCGATATATCCAGTATATCTAGATACTTGTGTCAAGCAATCTCTCCTATCATGGAGTATCTAAAAACACATTATAAAGCAACCTAAAAGCTTCAATTCCCTTTTTCCATAAGCAATATTTAAATACTTCTATAGCTCAAATAGAAAAGACATTTCATGCAGCAAAGAAAATATAGGAAACCCTATTAAAATGACAAGAACAAGAAACCCCATGCCTGTTATCGCTTTTTCCAAATACTGATGACAAGGCAGCCTTCTCCATTGGTTGCTCAGCTTTCCCCTACTTTCCAAATCATTCCTCACTCCCTTTCTTGTTGAAAACATTATTCTCTCAGAACTTAGACATTTCTTTCTCACAAATCCACTCTTCTCACACTCAAAAATCAGATATAATGAATTGGTAAACAATTCAAAAGTAAAACCAACAAAGCATATTCTTTTGGTATGATATGCCTCCCTCAATGATCTCACAAAAATGACTAATGGTGGAAAATGATATTCACACTCAAAATTTCCTCTTTCCACGCTCAGTAATATATAACAAATAGTGATGAACTCCTTTAATAGAATTTGTTCCTCACAAGGTAATAGTAACACACAGAAAAGTGAACTATGTCTGTAAAGTATGGGCACTCAAAAATTGTGAAGAATGACTGTATCTAATGTCCAACCAGTATTGAAAACTGAACATATAAGAATGCACAAAATGATACGCATATGGTGTATAAGGCAATCTCAAAGACAAATTACAAAAGCTGATGGAGAAATGGTGAATGAGTAAAGGAATGTGAATGATGATCAGTAAGTATGGAGAATGAGAATTGGGCGACTATTTATAGAGCCCAGTCTCCAACAATTCCCTACAACCATGGCATGTAGTTTTCCACCATTGTTGTTTGAGTTATTCAATTCAGGATGTGGCGCCAATCCTATGCCATACTTAGCATTTCTCAGGGTGAGTCAACCTCCATTCCTACCAGCATTATGGAGACCAATTCCAACACACATGGATAAATTAGGCTTAATCAACACCTACATAATTCATTCACAGATGTGGCACCAAATTCATAATATGGCGGTAGAGAAAAAGTCATTTTTTAATTCATGTACACATAGCCTTTTTTTACAGGTTGAGTCGACAATGTTTCCCAACAGCGTTGTTTTCTTTCTTGTGTCCAAATTGACTCAGTCATACGATTTAAATGCCTTTGGTGGTTTCATCCATGCACGCACACCTACAGGTGATGCGATTTCACACAATGCCATTTTTTATTCAAATACAAATATTTTTTCCATATCAACATAGTTTAACCATAGTCGATGGAAAATATTTCGATTTGCTTCATAATTCAATTTCCCAAGTTAAGAGATATAAACTATATCGATTCAGAAATATTTGATTTCAAATGTTCAAATGATGAATATTAAATCGAATAGGAAATAATTCGATTTCCCAAAGTTCAAATGATAGGAATATTAATTTGATTCAATAATTCAATTTCCAAAGTTCGTGAACCAGTCAATATATATATATATGTCAATTCACAAGGAAATAATAATAATAATATTTAATAATCCATAATACATGTGTATATATACATATATATATAAATTCCTAGAGCATACCCCCTGCAAATACACACACCATATCATGTGTATCCAGATGAGTGAGTATCCATTTCACAACGCACACTTAGATCAATATGTATATACATATGGATGTCATTGCACAGTATATATGTCCACTGACTAATTTTAAGATTCACTTGTGGGGAGCTACAATTCACAGTAATTCCATTATCACAAGATGGACATAGATAAACATCACCTATAAATGCATACATAAGCGCATTAAGACACCTCTAAATAAAAAGCCCATGGTTTTGATTCACTGTTGTTGTTTAACCTTGTTGCACTATCACTATCCTCTATCTACATCATCCCATTTATCCATAATAAATGTAATCCTATACCTAACTAGGGGCATCTTCTTGAACCTAGTAAACGAATTGGATCCTTGTTCATATCTCAAGTCATGTAAATCCTAAGAAAATAAAAAACATCCATATAACATTCAAAAAAATCAAAAACATCCAAATAATCCTAAAAAAACAAAAACATCCAGATAATCCTAAAAAATCAAAAACATCCAAATTAGCTGTCAAAATCCAAAAACATTCATAAAAGTTCAAAAAACATCAAAAATATTATTAGTCATCCATGTATGAGTTGATAGCCCAGTCCAATAATCAAACTATGTAGCCTTTGTGCATGTCACGTAGGCAAGGCCATCATTGATGAGCCCCTAAGGCATTAGGTTAGCTCCCTTAGGTCCCCCTATCTAGGTTTAAGTATCTTCAAAATATCTATCAACAAACACCAAAAACAACCTCAAATAATCTCAAAAGCACAAAAAAATTCAAAAAATATCAAAAATCCCAATTTCCATCATTTCCTATTTGTAATAAATTTTCCATCCATAATATAGTGATCATCACCTTCATCCTTTGACAAAGCAATCAAACCAAACATAGCAGCTATCGAAATCTAAAAACATTCAAGCAGGAATCATGAAAACTTGATAAATATCGAATTAAAACAATGCCTAGATATTAATGGCCTTATCTATTGACATCATCAACACCAACATCCTAGTAAATATCTTTCCTACAATGGGAATCATCAACGACTAGCATCCTTAAACCATAAATATCTTTGGCAAGTGATATGACAGCTTTGTTTTTCTATTTTGAACTTTTCTCTTAATTTATCTTTTGATCATCGATTTCATATGACATGTTTTTTGGATATTCTTGTAATATGAACATGGTGAATACTTGCCTTATGTGTGCAGAGATAGTCTCGAGTAATACAATGGCTAGTGCATATCAGGTTCTTCATACCTTTTGTGTATTAGTCTCCTTACTTCAATGGCTTTATTCTCACATTACTTAACATGGTTTCCATATGTCTGATATGAATAGGAATACTCCTATCTATTTGTAGAGTCAAAGTCCATGCAATAGATACAAATTCATCTTGGTTCTTCATACCCTAGTGCATCATGTCTATTTGCTACATTAATAAGGATTGCTAATCATTAGTTTCTCCTGAAAAAGCAAAAACATACTCATCACATTTTTCATACATCATCAAATATCAAATCAATCATTCATTCATACCATGCATAATCAATGGATTTTCAACAATTAGATCAACATCATCTATTCTTTTATTCTTCTAATCTCTCTATCCATTCTTCTAACTAACATCTTTTGCATCCTACATCATAATATCATTAGTACCACATGCATCATGCATCCACAAACTCATTAGTTGTGCATCCATACATCATGTGCATCATAATATCAAAAAAATACAAAAATAATCATATCTGCATATCATCCATATCATAGCACCACATCTTGCATCATTAATCATACATCACATCTCATAATCAATAATAGCATCATAATCTCATAATCATAAATGCATCCATATCATAATCCTAGAATCATAAACATCATACATCACATAAATCAACATCATGCACATCATTAGCCACATCAAAATCATCTCATCTCATTTATCATCAAAAATGAAAATGTCACATGGTACATCATAACTATCACATGTGTGAAACATCATAAATACATATATGTGAGGCTCAAAAGGTTGATGAATATATATACATCAATAAAAAGATTCATGTCTACATCATATAAAGAAATTAAATGCCTAAATCTACGTGCAAGCAAAAATTAAAGTTGTGCATACCGCAAGTCTTGCTCTGGCTAGCCTCTAGTGCTGATGAACCAGGTCTACTCGATGTGGTGCATGAGGTACATGAGCCATCATAAAAGAACATCTGAGGAGTCTAGAAGTAGAGAGCTCTGAGAGAGTGAAATTTTCTAAAATCTGAGAGTGCAAATGAGGATTATTTGAGCCTAATTTCATATCTATACCCCCCAAAACCTTCGAGTTTCGCCTGTGGCCGCCCTACTAGGTCATCTTTTGAGCCTCGTTTTTCATCCTGAATATTTTTTAGGACCCCTAGGGCCTAGTTTTTTGTCCTCTTCTCATCTAAACTGGTCCTAAACTCTTGTCATGAGCCCGACTCAAAAAAAAAAAATCTTGCCAATCTTCTGATGGGGCAGCCTAGCGTCCTATCATCCTTCCATCACTCGCTGGGGCACAATGGAGCATCAATTTTTTTATTTTTTTTAAAATTTTAGCAACAAAGTCTTTGAAACAATGTAACAAGTACATTGTGTCAAAGAGGGGCAAAATGTAGACATGAAAAATTGCCTAATTCATATCACACATCATTAATATTGCATTTTCATCATATTCATCATTGATCTTGCATACTTTGTCATTCTCATCACTTACATTATTAATTCTGCTTTTAACATCATTTTCTATCATTTTCACCTATTTCATCTACTATTTAAGTAATTTTGAATTATTTAATTAATTCATCATATTTCACTAATTTTCCTGTAATATCCTATGATTAAATAATCTTTATTATTTAATTATCTAACTACCATCCCATCATTTTGAATATTATTTTTTAATAAAGAATATCCTAATCCTCAATAATTAAATAATCTTGAATTATTTAATTGTCCTATTTTCCCTCTCAAAGGAATATTCCCATGGAATGTTCTTTTTCAAAATATTCTAAAATATCTCATTCCAATCATTCATTCTCACCCCTCCATTTCTTGATCTAATCTTCACCCTCCATTTCAAAATATCCTCAACCAGTTTCCTTAAATTATGGAGATATTTTGAGTTCAAATTGATCTTGATTCCTCATCTTCCTTAATTCACTCTCCTTCATGGATCTTTGAGGATTTTTTTCAACCATTGATCACAATCATGAAAATCTATAAAATAAACATCCCTCCATCATTATTAGATACCTAGATCATTTGAGAGTGTAGACATTAAAAAATGTCTTAGTCTGCGAGCGTCATTTTTCTTGGTCTTCGTTTCTACATAATTAAATAATTTTAATTACTTAATTATCCTTGATCACATTCCTCTATTAATTAAATAATTTTAATTATTTAATTAATTCATCTCTCGGCCTTTATTCTACCTCATTCAATTAAATAAATGTAATTGTGTCGTTAATATCTCTTCCTCCAATAATTAAATAAATTACCATTTATTTAATTATTTGCCTATCATCATTCGTCTATAGTTAATTAATTATTATTAATTATTTACCTATTTGTTGATCTTTTTATTCTTCTATAGTTAAATAATTGTCAAAATTATTTAATTATCTCCCAAAGATCCTCCCTTATTAAATAATTAATCTAAATTAATCATTTAATGCTCTTTTTCCATTTCCTCCTATTTAATTAAAATGATTATATAAATTATTTTAATTAAATACCCACTTAAATTAAAATGATTATATAAATTATTTTAATTAAAAATGCACACAGTTTATCCAGAAATCTTAAAGAATAAATACCCACTTGTCTTTTTCCTCAAAATAAATAATTCAAATGGACTATTTATGCTCCACTTATCTAGAGATTCCTTTCTCATTTCCTCCATTATTCCTTCACTATCCCATTTTCGAATCTTAGTCGTCAGTTGACTCTGGTCTCTTTTCAATCTTGACACTTCATTTCATAACCTCCACTCATCTATGTTGCATGTCCTCTCATCCGTCAATCTTGGAACCTTTCTAGAAGCTTGATCTTGACTGTCCATTTGAATGGCCATCTATAAAAGAATCCTTCCTCCTCCATTTTGGATTTAACAACCACTTATCTCCCACTTTCATGCTCACTATTTGCAAGTATTTGCACATGTTTAATTCGATCTGAGGGCATATTTGCAAAGGCAGATTTAGGAGAGACAACAGAAGTTATTCAACTTCAAATATGGGGAGTGCTTTTACTTGAATGTTTTCATTTTCCTCATGCTTGTTTGTTTTCTCTTGTTTTAGATTGGTTTATTAGCTTAGAATTGTTGTGGTTGTCACTTAAATCTAGGCTGCTTGATTTTTACCCATCTTACATTGGTGAACCCGACGTGAAGACAAGTTTTTGCAAGTTTTCGTATGACTTTTCCTTTTGTTTTTGTAGGTTTTTCGTACGGAATGACGCAACTAAGATGCACAGTGATGCAACTAACGAGAAATGACACAACTGACGAGAAATGACACAATTGAGATGCGCAGTGATGCAACTAACGAGAAACGACACAACTGTTAGGCAAGAATCTGAATTCAAAATAACGATGCATTAGTAACACAACGATGCATCTATGGGTAGTAGACTGAATTTAAAAGTGTGACAGAACTGATACCGAATGATGCATTACAATGACGCAACTAAAGTCGAACGACGCAATCACCTGTTAGGTATAAAAATTTATGTTTTCAATTTTCTTTAAATTTTCCTTTTGGGTTTTCAGTAGACTAGGGTTTTTTGTGTGCTAACCATTTCTTTTCAATGTGTGGCTTTGGATCTAAGGAGTTTCAAAACTGTTTCTTTAGAAACAACAAAAAAATTGAGCTTTTCATTAGTATAAGTCAATTTTTGTTTTCTTTTCTTTCAACAACTATAACTTGCATCAAATTCATGAGGGTAAAATGAACTTGCATCTTTCATTCATAAGGGTTAAAATGAACAATAAAATGCATCCTCTCAATCATGGGATCTAAAATGAACATGCATCACACGTCATTGGCCTAAAAAGAACTCAAGTGTTTGTTTCACCATAAGCAAAGGGTTAAAATTAACGAGTGTTTTTTGTGTTTTGTGGTTTACATTTCGTCATTGGATGTGTATGCTCTCCTCTCACGCCACTTGGCGATCTTGAGGATCAAAATCATTTCTTTGGAACTTGTGCAACCATCCCCACATTTGGATTTGGAATTAAAATAAACCCCATGCGAGTGTGAGGCAAAGGTGTTGTGTATGCTCTCTCCCTGTGTTTTGTGCGATTTGGGAGATCAAAAACAATGTACTTCCTTGCTTTTGTATACCTTTTAGAGGGTCTACCACGCCGCTTTGAAAGGTGGGAACAACCCAAGCAATAACAAAGCTAAGGCCAAGCTACTTTCAAGCTGATATATAAGAAATGTGTTTTTGATGAAAGTAATAAGCAACAAGTGCAGATGTGTCATACCAACAAGTGCCACCCCTAGTGTTTGTGTGACACGTCAAAATCCTTTCTTAGGAAAGGAATGGGAGGCCTCTTGATTGAAATAATCTTGAGCTAATCTTGCCGCATGTATGGCCACCTTGAATGAATTCCCTTACTAAGAACCAATTGTTTAGTGGCCAAAATCCCTTTCACAACTAGTGCAAGAATGGTCGTTCTGAAGCTGCCCCATGTCCTCATCATTCATGTGCAGAGGTAGAAATTCCTCTTTGGGGAATTGAGACTTGGTGTGCCTGAGAAGTGAGTGTTGTGTAAGGGGGAGCCAATGCCACCAAGTCTCTAGTTGTCCACCTTGTTTGGTTGGATGGAGAAATCCAAGTAGGGATATAGCGAGTGGTATATTTTCCAACCCTAGGATTGTGCATGTTGTCTATGACTATCATTATTCACATTGAAATCAAACTTTTTCACACTCAAAATTAGACCAAAACAAGTGTTTGTCACTATATTCAGTGTTTTCCAAACTTTATCTCACAAAATGTCATCAAGATCAATCAAAAACCCACTTGAAAACTAGGTCAAAAACATCAAAATTACAAAATCAACACTTTGTGAACCACATTTGCTAAAAATAAGCCCACAATTGCATTTCTACGCTGCAACTGCTCACTAGAAAACCACAACTAATAACCAGCACCGCATCTACAAAAATAGAGCCGCAACTGATATTTTAAACCACAACTGCCTGATAATCTAAAACCCACAAAATCCTTGTTCAAACTGAATCAATTCATTTTAACAGTGACCCTGACTACTAAACTAGATACTTGCAGAGTTTACCAGTTCATTCCAATCATCCTCATTTAGGTTTGCATAGCATTTTAGGTTGCATCCTTTGCATATTTACTCCTAAACCTTAGGTTGCACTTATCCTTTCAAATTTCAGACATAGGAAGACTACTAAGCCTTTGGAAATTCGTTGGTTACTTATCCAATTTATAATTGACCTTCATCTTTCACTTTATCAACCTTTTTCATTGTCATCTTTGGTCAACACTTGAGTCTCAAACTTGTGTCTTAGTTTAGACTCACCTTGTCAAAACTATCCTCTTGATTATCACAAAGGTCAATGACATTTGGGTTTGTTATATTGGACCTACATTAGCTTGGTTACCATCCTTTGTCTTAAATTTTTGGATTCATATCCTTAGTTTCATTTAGATTCATATCATATCATTTGACCATAGCTTCATTATCAAACCTTAGTCTTGGACTTACATTGCACTTTCATTTTGCATCTTTATATCCCAAAAACACAAAAATATAGCTTAATTTTATCTCAGCCTTAGTTGCATCACTACCCTTGATCATTAATTTAGCATCATTTAGTCTCCATATCATTATCCTTCCTCATTAATTAGTCTACCTTTGGTATCCTTTGCATCCTTTAGTTTCATCCTTTGGTCATCATCTTTGCATAACCACCTTGCATCCTTATAATTAAAATTTCCCAAAAACATAGTTTAGCTTCATTTTCACCTTGCATTACCTTCCAACTTGCAAGTCTTACATGGTTGAAACAAGGTCACGAACTAAAAGAAAGGACATGGATTCCTTAAATGACCCCTTTTCTAGTCCACATCATGACAACAACTTTGTATCAAACTCAAATCAATCTACCCCACGAAGAGAAACACCACAAAGAGACCCTACATTGGAAAATCTAAGTCTAGACGAATTCAACAAGAAAATGACTCTTGAAGAGATTGAAAGAGCTTACCAAGACCCAATAATTTTACACATGGTTGATGAGCTTGTTAGTGCTTATCCTAATAGGATTTTCTATGCACTAGCCAAAATTGGTGCTAAACTCCCTCAAGGCTTTGATGTCTCAACCATTGTAGAGGGAGATACTCAAAATCCAATTGCATTTGGGATGCCATCTTCACAACAAATGTCAACTATGCCACTTGGAACAACAACACATATGGAAACCACTACCACACATATCCCTAGTATCTCCACACTTGGTAACAAGACAACACAAGGACAAAATTTTACATTTGGAATCTCATCAAATTCCATGGGTAAGACCTTCATGAATCCTCTTTTCCAAAACACAAATCAAGGTCCTACATCACTAGCCCCACACCTATCTTTCAAAATGCAAACCAAGGTCCCACACCTATCTTTCAAAATGAAAACCAAGTTCCCACACCTTTACTTCACAATACAAACCAAGGTCCCATATCTACACCTCAAAACATGAATCAAGGCCCCTCATTCTAATTTCAAAACACTAACCCATCAAATCAAAATCAACCAAACAAATCTAGGAGAATTCACATTGTCCCATGAAGGGTTCCAAACCAAAACATTAATAAAGGACCTACCCCATCATTCCAAAATGTTAATCAAGGACCTATCACACCATTTCAAGGACCCACACCATCTTTCCAAAACGCAAATCAAGGACCAACATTTCAAATCCAAGGAACAAATCAAAGACCTACACCCCAAGTTAAAAAAACCATACCAAATACAAACATGACCTTTGGGACCAATCTAAATTCCAATCTCACTCCAAATCCAACCAATACCAATACAACATCTACACATCAACAAGGTAACCAAGGACCCATGCCACAAAATTCCAATCCAAATCCAAATCCAACATATGACCTTAACACCAACGTCATGATGCCAAATCAAACCAACACAACACCATTTATTGCAGACACATTGATGCAACACATACAGGCCATCCAACAACAAATGGCAAACATGCAATTGGGGACCAACAAGAAGACATATTCCATGGAGGAATTGTGCCCCTATCCATTCGACAAAAATCTATACATGCCACCCTTTCCCCCTCACTTCATGACACTAACTTTACCTAAGTACAAAGGGAAAGGAGATCCAATAGAACACATATGAGAATTTAATATGTCATGTATGGAAGTCGCATATGATCCCACCTACTTGATGATACTATTCCCACGAAGTCTCATGGGGCCAACCCTAGATTGGTTCACACATCTTCCTTCAGGGATTAGGACATGGGGTGAGCTAGCTAATAAATTCATTAATCACTTTGCCTTTAACATTGAAAGTGGCATAACCCTCACAACATTATGCACAACCAAACAAGAAGAAGGGGAATCACTTACCTCATTTTACCAAAGATGGCGAAGTCTAGCTAGCAAGTTCCCTTGTCACATTCCTGAGAAACAAATAGTCACCATGTTTATTGAAAAGCTTAATGGAGAGATGATGAGTGGTCTCCAAATCCAATGTTGCACAACTTTTGATGAATCCTTGAGAAAGGTGTCCTCATTGAAAAAGGTCTTGTCACAAAAGGACTAGTCAAAATACACAAAGAGACTCCAAATCCCAATAATGACAAAAGAAAATAATGGTCTTGAAACAAGAATGCCACTAATGATGGAGTTGTCAACACTAAAGTGATAAAGAAATGTCCTATCATTCATCTCAAAGGTCCCTCAACTTCAAACACATCGAATGCATCAAACACTGAACATAGTCCAAAACAACCAACAACACAAAGGTCCTCCCCATGCCAAGAGAACATACACCCAATTAGGTGAACCCATTGAATCAGTCATAAAGTAGCTCTTGCAATCCAACATCATCCAACTACCAGACATCAATAACTATGAACCCTCATTGATCAAACCGGACTAGTGGAAAGAAGTTGAATATTGTGAATATCATCGTGAAAAAGGACATAAGACATCTAGATGTTGGACACTCAAAAATATCATTCAAGACCTCGTTGAACAGGGAACCATTTCAATTGACAATTCACAAGGCAAGACAAATGTTGATCATACCATATTTAAAACTCCCTTGCAAGATCATGACAAAGGAAAAGCCTCTAGTTTAGGGAACAACAATAATGCTAGTTATACCACCATCAAACATGATTATAGCACCATTATCCTTAATGTAAGACCCTTTGATGATCACATTTCCACCATTACCATAAATAAGAAAAGTTCAAATTGTGTTGTCACCACTCACAAAGCCAAGATAACCCTTCCAGGACCTCCTTTCAATCTGTAACCACGAAGTCAGTACAATCTCCTAGACTAACTAGGGAAGACTCTCATACAAATTTCCATCCTGGAACTCCTTTGTATATCTCCTCAACATAGATCTATCCTTGATAAATCCTTGCAAGAAGCATTTGTACCCACTAATCTAGATGTCAATGAATTTCAAGCCATGGTTGGATGCCTAGCTATGTCACACCATGTCACCTTTTCTAAACAAGACTTTTCCACACAAAAGATAGATCCTAATGATGCCCTACACCCGGAAGTCTGCGTTAATAAACATAATATCATACGAGTCCTAGTAGACGATGGAGCAGGTCTGAACATTTGCTCACTAAAATTGGTGAAAGAATTGGGATACTCTGAGCATTGCATAGATCAAACCAAGAAAATTATGATCAAAGCTTATGATGATGTTGATCACTCGTTTAAAGGAGTAATTTCACTTCCTGTAAGAGTTGGTCTAGCAATACAGAACACAATATTTCATGTCTTGGATCTGGATTTACACTACAACCTTCTCCTTGGCCGCCCATGATTCATGCCATGAAGGCTATACCATCCGCATTCCACCAATGCCTCAAGTTTTCACATAATAGCATTAAAATTACTATTCCTGGTGATCCTGATTCTTTTCAATATTGCACAAACCTAAAATGAATCGTTGAATGTCAAGTGCCCATAAATCGAGAGGCCACATCTTCCACTTCATCACACTACATTGATCCATATGCCCTTATCAAATCATCCACTCTATTCACCCCACCATCCAAACCCAAAATTTAGATTCAAGACAAAGGATGCAGAGAGTATAGTATCAAAAGTCTCTTTTGCATTGGAAAGCTACCTAAATCGCCAAAGTCTTATGGCAAACCCCATTTTATGCATCCTAAGGTTATCATCCACAATCCTCCTACAATTTTCACTAAATGGGGGGAATTAGCTAAAGAATCTTTGGATGACCACATTTACACATGACTAGATAAAGAAGAGGAGGAGACAAAACCTAAACAGATACCAATTGAACGATATCCAAAAGGTTTCCTTTTAATGAAGCAACAAGGATATGATGGACACAATGGCCTTGGTTTAAACAAAAATGGGATATTGGAACCTTTATTGCCTCCTAAATTACCAAAATATGTTGGGTTAGGGTATGTTCCACCAAAACTAAATCCTCCAAGTACTAAGTTGACCTTGACTAAGGTCGTTGATGCTTCATATGAGATCAAGACATTTGAGGAATCTTACAACTTTAATGTTGATTCCAATGAGTATGAATGGGATTCTTTATCCTCCACTACTAACCTTGACCTTGATGAAATTTTTAGAGAACCTGGTGAGTCTACCCTTGAACAAATATTCAATCAAATGCTTACGATTGGTTCCTTGCAAAACCCATCAAAACCCCACCAAAAGATCTCCTTGCAAATGGAAGCTTGGATTGAAACCTTTTGGGAACCCGATGACTCTACCTCTTCTTTACCTTATCTTCCTACACAATGACCCTTGATAGTACTAATGATGACCTACCCCTCATCTATCCCCAACTAATAGATTGGGATCAACAAGAACCACCGAGTTTAGATGCATTCGAGAACGACGAAGCAATTATTGAGTTCATGGGACTTCGTTAAGGAATACCGAGTGGGAATCATAAGGTTGGATTTTTCATAGAGCTCAATTGTACAGTATACTTTGGTGAGGCTGCCCTTTCCTCTAGTCACAAAGGTGAAAATGAAAAAATTAAAAATAAAAATAATAGGTCTTCAGGTGAAAACTAAAAGGTGTGTGTTGATCATGAAAAAGTAAAAATAAAGGACGTATTCGAAGGTGAAAACCTCTCTAAGGTTCCTAAGGATGGGGGACTGGATAGTCTCCCTATAGACTAGGCGATATTTTCATTGCTTATTGAAGAAATAGAAGAAGTGAACATTGGGACACAAGACAACTCTAAAATCATACAGCTAGAAGCATCTTTGACCACCAAGGAAAATCCTGAGTTTACAGCATTCTTTTCAGAAAGACAAGTAAATTTTGTATGATCATATGTTGATGTGCCTAGATTGGACCCTGAGCTTGTTCTACATCACCTACCACTATTACCAAATGCCAAACCATACAAACAAAAGCTAAGAAAAATGCACCTGCAAATTGCACTCTTGGTCAAGGTTGAACTAAAGAAACTCTTGGATGTTGGATTTATACACTCTATTGACTATGCTGATTGGATATATAATCTTGTTCCTATCACGAAACCGAATGGGAAAATTAGAGTATGCATGGATTTCAGAGATCTTAAAAAAGCTTATCCTAAAGATGATTTCTCCTTACCAAATATTGACATCATAGTAGAACTTACTGTTGGATATGAAATTCTATCACTTATGGATGGATTCCCGAGCTACAATAAGATAAGAATTGCTCATGAAGATCAACCGAGGATAGCCTTCATATGCGCTTGGGGAACTTTCTATTGGAACGTTATGCCATTTGGACTTAAAAATATTGGAGCTACATATCAGAGAGCCATGACCACCATTTTCCATGATTATATGCATGTACTTATGGAGGATTATGTTGATGATCTTCTATCAAAATCTCTAGAATGAAGTGGTCACCTAGCAGTCTTGGATAAGATTTTTACTTGACTTGAAAAGTAAAAACTTAGGTTAAATCCAAAGAAATGTGTTTTCGAGGTCCAATCAAGAAAACTTCTAGGATATGTTGTCTCTTGCAGAGGAATAGAGGTTGATCTTGTGAAAGTCAAAGCTATCTTGGACATGCCACCGCCAACCAATATCGGTCAGTTAAGGACTTTACAAGGAAGATTGCAATTAATCCGTAGGTTCATTGCTCAGCTAGCAAAAAAAATTCACCCATTCCAACATTTGGTATGAAAAGGAATTCCCTTCAATTGGACAGAGAAATGTCAAGAAGCATTTGATCAAATCAAGAATTATCTATTGACTCCACTAGTTCTTATGCCTTCAATTGATGGTAGACATTTGATATTGTATGTGATAACAACTACATCAACATTGGGAGCATTGTTAGCACAAAATGATAATGATGGAAAATAATGAGCAATCTACTATATCAGTTGCACTTTGGTCAGATATGAGTTAAACTACAACCCTATTGAACGAGCATGCCTAGCAGTTGTATTTGCAGCCCAAAAATTGAGACATTACATGCTGAACCACAAGACAAATTTGATTTCCAAAATTGATCCTCTGAAATATCTTCTCGGTAAAGCAGCTCTGACAGGAAGACTAGCTAAGTGGGTTATGATCTTAAGTGTATGAAATTGAGTATGTTGACCGAAAAGTGATAAAAGGACAAGTGATAATTGATCAACTCACAGATGCACCAGTAAAGGTAGATCATCCTTTGATATCCAACTTTCTAGATGAATTAATTTTTGTCATAGAAACATCGACAACATGAAAATTGTACTTCGATGGGTCCTACATTAGGCATGGTTTGGGAGTCGACATTCTATTCATCACACCTCAAGGGGATTCCATTCCTAAGTCATTTCGCATTGCATTTTCGTGCACTAATAACATATATGAGTATTAGGCATTATTGATAGGACTCCAAATGGAAATAAAATGGAAAATCAAGGATCTTCAAGTTTATGGTGATTCTTAGTTAGTGATTAAGCAAGTTAATGATGATTATGATACCAAGGATGAGAATTTGATGCCCTACAAGTGCATGGTTGATAGTTTTAGACTATACTTTGAAGCTATTACCTTTGAACAGATACCTAGAATCTAGAACAAAGAAGCTAACACAATGGCAACCATTGGATCTCTCTTGGACATTCCCAATAATGCATCACAATATGAGTTCCTGATAGAACAAATATTGGTCCTTGCGTTCAATGTCCCCAAAACTGAACTTGTGTGTGAACTTGTTGGTCCTAAATCCCCCTGGTATAAAGACATAACTACCTACATGACCAAATTATCCCTCTCAACTTGTCCCCCAACCAATGGAAAACCTTTATCTAACAAGCCTCTAAATATGCCATCAGTGGAGATGCCCTTTACTATTATAGTCTGGATAGCACTCTCCTCCAATGTCTCCACTCGAATGAAGCACAAGCGGCCTTACAAGAGGTTCATCATGGTATATGTGGAGCTCACTTTGCTGGTCCTACCTTAGCTCAAAAGCTCATGATGATGGAATATTATTGGCCTACAATGGAACATAATGCTTATCACTTTGTGAAGAGATGTCACCAATGTTAAATTCATGGAGATCTTATACATGCACCAGCTCAGGAATTATAGCCACTTACATCATTGTGACCATTCTCTCAATGGGGATTCAACCTCGTACGAAAGATCTATCCCACTTCTACAAATGGACATAAGTTTATCCTTGTTTTTATTGAATACTTTACCAAGTGGATCAAAGCCATCCCAATGAACTACATTACTAGAAAGCGGATAGCCAAATTCATCCTTAATTACATTATATGTCGCTATGGTATCTAACAGTCCATCATTACAGACAATGGTCACCCTTTTAAGAATCAAGATGTCCAAGAACTTTGTGAAAAAAATCATATCCAACACCACTTTGCTACCACGTATTACCCCCAGTGTAATGGTCAAGTCGAGGCATCTAATAAAGTTATCCTTAAAATCCTAAAGAATATTGTCAATGATGCTAGCCGTGACTGGCACCTCCAACTCAATCTTGCTCTATGGTCCTATCGTACTAGTGTTCACACTCCTACAGGAGCCACTCCATATTCCCTTGTCTTTGGATCTGAGACCATACTTCCTATCGAGGTCAAGTTACCATCCCTACAAGTATCTATGCAAGGATTGATTGATCAAAAAGAATATCGTGTATCCCATCTACATGAGCTAGAGTTATTGGACGAAAAGAGATAGAATGCTTTGACACATTTACAAGCATATCAGAATCACCTTCGACATAGTTACAATAAGAAGTTTCGACGTAGAAGCTTTGACATTGGTTACTTAGTCTTGAAAGAAAATCCAAAGAATCAGACAGATCGAGAAAAGCCCAGAAAGTTTGAACCTAATTGGTTGGGCCCTTATATAATCACAACAACATATGGATTTGGTGCTTACCAACTCTCTACTCCTAAAGGTGAATCATTGCCCGAACCTATCAACAACATGCACCTTTGCAAGTATTACACTTAATTCTCAAAGTATCCCTTCAAAAAGTCAAAAAATACAAAAAAAAATCAAAAAAATAGTCACCCTGATGAAAACCTGGCAAATAGGCATCTTGGTGACAACGAAAAAATTAAAAAAATGGAAAAAATAGTAAAGTGAAATAATTAGTCCAAAAGTGAAAACCACTTCGGTGGCACTTTGGATAAGTACCATGGTGAAAACTTGGCAAACAAGCGCCATGTGTAGTCAATCTATGCTCCTCCATCTACTATCACTCCACGTGGTCTTCCAGCCTTCGCTCATCCATTAACACATGTCACTCATCCATAATAAAGCTTTGTCATCCTTACCATGGCCTAGGAACCACCGACATTTAGTATTGTTTGCTTTCATGATTATCCTTTGCATTCATCCACTACTTCCCCTCGCACATAATAAGTTGGTCCTATACCTAACTGGGGGAAATTCATTGACTTACGTCTTCATGGGATCCAACACATGGTATCAGCCTTTTATAAAATTAAAATCCAAAAAAATCATAAAAACCATCAAAAATCCATAAAAAATCATAAACATCAAAATCCAAAAAAATGTCAAAAATCCAAAAAAAATCATAAAATTTCAAAAATCCAAAAAAAGCATAAAACAACAAAAATCCAAAAAAATTATAAAAACCATCAAAAATCCAAAAAAATCACAAAACATCAAAACTTCCAAAAAATAGAGTCGAAGTCAGAGTCAAAGTCAGTTTATGTTAGTAGGGTCAAACTACATTGTCTTTGTGCATTTTCTACGTAGGCAAGGCTCATCTTCAATAAGCCCCGAAGACATTAGGTCAGTCCTTTTAGGTTTGCTCAAATAAAATCATGATTCAGTCCTTTGTCAAATAAAACAAAGTCAAATCATGTTGAACTGCGAGGTATCTACATGTATAACGTAGGCAAGGCCATCAATCGATGAGCCCTCGAGGCCCTAGGTTAGTCCTTTAGGGTTTGTCACCTCTAGTTCTATCCTTTGTCTGCAAGCAATCATCATTCAAATCACGAATCAACAAACAAACATATCCAACAAATCTTTAATCTTCAATCAATTTCCTTATCATTGGTCACTATTAGGTCATTGGTATGATATCAGAATGGGGCACTATGTCTTTTGTCTCATTCGGTCTTCTCACTTGTCTTCTATCAGGATGCATCCTTCTTGACATTAGACCTTGTCATTGGTCAATCTTGTCATTCACCTTAAGCAGGATATGTCTTTCTTGCAGTTAGGTGTTTATCAAAATTATCAATTGGTCAACTTTATCAAATGTGTTCCTTGCCTTATACATGATATGTCTTTCTTGAAACCAGACATCATCACATCGATCAATCATATTAATCAAACTTTGTCAAATCAATTCAAGTTCGTCACTTGGTCAATCTTGTCATCTTGGTCAAATTAATCTTGCCTTGTACAGGATGTGTCTTTCCTGAAACTAGGCATAATCGATCACGTCAACTAATCAACCTTTTTCAACCTATCAATCAACTTCAGTCAAGCAATCAATCAATTGGTCATTTCGGTCAACCTAATCAACCTAATCAATCAATCTTATCAATACTATTGGCAAACACTATCTCTTTGGCAAACACTTTGATCTGAGTTTGTTTTGGCTTTTTGATTGGCTTTTGGGTCATGCTACTAGTTACCTCGAGGATGTCCAAAAGGATTTAGAGGGACGATGATAGATCATGACCTCTTTTCTTTGCTTGTTGTCTGTGGTTCGTCTTAGCAAAAAGACTGGGATAATTGGGTCCTTAGTATGAGCCAAGGCACTCCTTGTCTTTTGGATTTGTCTTTTGACTCCTTGTCTCTCATAAATGGTCACCTTGCACACCTTGGTTTATGTCATACCATAGTGTTTGTGCTCCATTTGTGACAATTTTTCCGCCCAATGATGAAAAATGTAAAAGCATGAAAGTCTATCCTTTGTCATTTCTCATGTAACATTCCATCTTCCTTTCCTTTTTCCACACTAACATCCATCTCTTTCACGCTAACATTTCTTTTATCTACATCTTGACAGAGTCCTATAACACATAAAAATATCTTTCATACAAGATCATGTTATAAAGCATCCTAGTAAACATTATCATCATAGACATCATCATCATATCAAGCCACATATATTTGCACGAGAAAAATACAAAAACATAGAGTGCATCCACATAGCATTAACATTTCATTGCATTTTTCATTATGACCATAGTGCATTTCCATCCATCACATTTCATTTATATTGCCACATTGCATCACATTAATAACATTTTGGCATATCATATTATACATTACATTTTGCATTTATATTAAACATTTCTCATCATGGCATGTATAATCTATAGGAATAACAATACATCAAAATTAATTGCAATCATACATCACATTGCATCATAAAATTCACTCATCCATACTACATTCATAATCCATACATATCATAAAGACATAAACATCTATAACATAATCATAAATGCATAATCATCCATCATATTAAACCATCACATGACCATGTAGAATGCATACATAGCATAGAAACATGAACATCCATAACATAACATAATCATAAACATAAAGCATAATCACATCAAATTGCATATCATAAACTACCGCCAAAAATTATATCAAATATGCTCAAAATGTTTCATAGCTACAATGTCAAGATGTCTCATATCTATCAAAATGGAGCTTGCAGGCTCGATAATCAAAATATAGTGCCCATACACATAGTGTCAAAAGATGCTCTAGCCTCAGCTGCTCTGATCTCCTATCCCTGGGGCATCCCTGTCCTCTCATCGAGGTGACTTTGGAGACCTGTGCTCTATTGTCGGTGGCCTGTCATAGGGAGTGGACCGCCCGGGGGTTGATGTCTCCCCGCTCTCTGACCTACTATGGGAGCGCCTATTATGAGTCTTGTTGTGTGTCCTACTCTGGGATCCACCTGAAATCTATGAGAATGTAAGCTCTCTCCTCTCTGGTAAAACCACCCTCTCATAGAGGTCTCTGTAATACTACATGCCCATGCTAGCCCTCGCATACTCTCGAGCAACATCGACCACAGATTTGTTGCATGTTGTTGTGAAATCCAACATCCTTTGATCTCTCTATTAGTAGATGATACTGCTAAATCTCTCTCTATCTAGAGAGTGTCTCTCTTGGCCTTAAGGTCATCTCGCTCTACCTACACCATCCTCAACTCGGCCTCTAAGGCCTATACCCGAACCTGTAGGATAGTTATCCTCTTCTTTGCAGTGCCCTCATCTACTCTGACCCTGCCATCCTCCAGCCCCTCCTCCTCATCCATCCCCATAATAATCCTCTCTCAGAGGACTGTCTCGTCCTCACCCATCACTGTCGCCTCTGCATTCTCCTCCTATCTCTCCTCATCATGCTCCTCAACCTCCATCATCTCTTCCTCTGGGTGTGCCACCTCTGGAGCTAGCATCTCTACATGTTGCTCTCCCTCCTCCACCATCATCTCTGCTGCTACCCTCATCTCTGGTTGATCCTCCCACTCCTCCCGGATTGATGATAAATGTCCCACCGCTTGTCATCCTCCATCCCTCCTCCTCTAGCGTTGGTCTCCTCCCTGACCTCTTCGACCATCTCTTCCATCATCTCCTCCTCCTCTGTCTCCCTATCCTTCGTCTCCTCTCCCTCTACCCCTCCATCCCCTATCTCCTCTACAGCCTCTCAGGCCCCTACCTCTGCACTCTACAAGCGTTGGTTGCTTTGGATTTGTATATGGTGATGGCCTATGCGTCTGTCACCATGAATCATACTCGAGAGTCATCCTCACATCTACATCCCCCCTCTCCATCCCCACTATATCGGTTGTAGGGCATCAATCTCCTACTTGGTCGTGGTCACTGGTATCTGTTGTCCCCACGAGTGCACCTCCCAAGATGACCATGCAAACTCTATTGTTCCTGTCACGATACCCTATCTCTCTCCAAACTGTCATTTGACCCGCTCTGGTAAATACATCTTAATAATGTGTTGAGACTGTATTGTGCGTCCAATCAGGTACCTAGGCTATCAGCACCATGGAAAATGATCATCCTCCCCTACCCATAGATCGTAATCCCTGTAGGGTCTCCAAACAAAGCTAACCAATGTATCAATCTCATGCCTCCAGTAACTGGTGTCACCCACATGTGTCTGAGTGATCACTCCTTAATATAGATATACATATGGAGCACCAGCTCCCAATTGTCATACCACTAGTAGTCGAAACACAGCTATATGCTCCCACACCCATATCATCAGCAATGTGACCCCGTAGCTTAGGCTCTGTCCCCCTTTGTATGCAATGTCATGGAGCTAGAAGTATAACATGACCAATAGACAGGGTCCCCATGTGTATACTATCTCATCCTGGACCACCCCTACTAGCATCTCTCCCCAACCCACTGGAAACCCGTGTCCCCTATGATCAGGAATCATCACCCCAATGATTAGAGTACATAACATGTAATCATACCGATCATATCTCTCGACTAGAGTCTCCCATCTAATCTCGTAGCCCTGGATGCCAAGCTCTGAATCATTGTCATAGTCATAATAATCATAGAGGGCCTATAATCCTCAAACGGGGTCATATCGTACCTACTCTCCGTGAATCAACAACCGTAGAATCCGATAAACATCCTCTAATTTCACAGTGGCCTCCCCAATTGACAGATGGAAACTACAAGTCTTAGAGTGCCACTACTCTACCAATGTTGTCAACTTGCCCCTATTTGCCTTGATAACGAGCATATAGGTAACATAGAACAATCTAAGATCTAATAACGCCTACCTCTCAATGTCATCCAACTGGTCCCGCAATCGAAATACATTCGATCACAACTCCCGCATGTATATAGGGGTAGTACAACCTACAATCACCGCAAAAGCCATCATTTCAATCTAAAATCTTCATTTGATCTATCAGACCTAAGTTGAGCAATTCATTATATCCTAAACTAGGGCAACTTTTTCACCAAGCAATTGCATCGCTATTTTTTGTCAAATGTGTCGCACAAATTTCTAGTGGCCAGTAAATGAAATTGCTTCGCACGCCTCAGCTAATGCATCGTCGGGGTCAATTGTGGTCAACCCCTCATCATTTGTGTTGCTTATTTTCACATGTGTCACTATTTTCACACTTGCGTCTCTACACATCAGTTGCATCACACTATTTCAAATGTGTCACGCAAAACCTACCCCCTATAAACCTAAGCAATTGCATCACGACATGACGATTGCAGTGAATTGCATCATCTACGTCGTTCATGCAATGATTTTTTCCCTAACTAAATGCACAAAAATAAAAATAAAATCACAAAGCAGGTTTGTAGTACTTACCGAGGCGAGCGCTCCCTCAGGACGGCGGAACGTGCGAATGCGGTAACCTTTGTGTGTAACGTTTGGAACTGGTGACATCTCCTCAGCTTTCTTCACTCAGAGCTCCTAAGTTTTCTAAATTTGGAAGGTACAAATGACTTATTTTTCTAAATCAAACTCTTATTTATAGCCTGAAAATCAGGGTTTCTGCTTGGCAAATATATTGGGTGAAATTTTTGATCGCTTTGACCTCCAATTTGACCCCTTAACAACCTCCAAAATCATTTTCGTTTGCACCATTGAACTTCTGACTATCCAAATATCTTACCGAGACAATTTTCCCAAAAAAAACTTGATTTTTTTTGAAAATTTGTAAAAAATTTTGAAGGGGGCATACCTCTACCCTGCTTTCACCGGGGCATCTTTTGACTGAATTTATTTGACACAACGCGATGAATTGCATTATGTCAAAGAGGGGAAAAATGTAGACACTAAAAAATGTCTTAGTCTATGAGCATCATTTTTCTTGGTCTTCGTTTCTGCATAATTAAATAATTTTAATTATTTAATTATCCTTGATCACATCCCTCTATTAATTAAATAATTTTAATTATTTAATTAATTTGTCTCTCAACCTTTATTCTACCTCAATCAATTAAATAAATTTAATTGCATCACTAATATCTCTTCCTCCAATAATTAAATAAATTACCATTTATTTAATTATTTGCCTATCATCATTCGTCTATAGTTAATTAATTATTATTAATTATTTACCTATTCGTTGATCTTTTAATTCTTCTATAGTTAAATAATTGTCAAAATTATTTAATTATCTCCCAAAGCTCCTCCCTTATTAAATAATTAATCTAAATTAATTATTTAATGCTCTTTGTCCATTTCCTCCTATTTAATTAAAACGATTATATAAATTATTTTAATTAAATGCCCACTTGCCTTTTTCCTCAAAATAAATAATTCAAATGAACTATTTATGCTCCACTTGTCCAGATATTCCTTTCTCATGAAATAAATAATTTTATTATTTATTTCCTCCACTATCCCTCTTATAGGTCTAGAAAATAACTTGTTTTCTATTGGTTTTATGTAGACTTTAAGAATACTTTTAAACATACTTTCTAACAATATTCCATATCATATTATCCTTTTTGTATCCAACATGCAGACCAAAGACCCAAAAACATGGTGATGGAATTATGGTTTAATATATTAGCATTAAATGGTTTATATGAATATGTGTATGGAAATGTTGATAGAAAGCTATGTTTAATTATGATGGTTATCCTTGTGTACGTGTTTTGTGAAACTAACTTGTTTGCAGCTAAAGAAGGAACCATGATACACAACAGATGTAGGATGAACCTGTAGTAAAAGGGTCGTTGGACACCAAAATAGTAGAAATTGCAGAAACAGTTGAACATGATGATCATTGGTTGAAGGCACTTAATGAAGATAGAACACGCACTATTACAATCAGTTAATAAACGTTGAAGAAGAGGTCTTTCTTACATGGGACTTTAACTGATGGGCGTATGGTTGCATGCATTCTGTTTTGACAGAGTTCTAGCTTCAATAGGGTTCTCCTTCTTTTTCAGTTATAGGTTGAATAATTCCAAGTCTTAATTCTACGTTCTAAATATCTAGAAGTGGAATCAATGATTTCAGTTAAGTTATTGCTTTCAATAAAGACTCCCTTAGTTTGTGTATAACTGTTGGTTGAGTTTGTAGTTTAGTTAGTTGGTTTTTCACAGTTTTATGTTATTTGTTATTTTTAGTTCAAACATAAATCTACAAAATGATTGAGTACGATTTGTGCAAGAATATTTTGTAATCTTTCATCTTATGCAATAAATGGAGATCAATTCATGGAATGTGTCAGATTTATTAGTTAGATTGAGTTCAATTAAAGTGGGAACAGTTACTTGAGTAGGCCACTCAAGGTATTGTTCTTCACTTCACCTTTTAGTTATTTATTTATGTTGATAGTTAATATTAGTTTACCATTGTTCATGAATTGTATGCAAGTTAATTGGAAATTCATTTCTTGTTTATTATGAATGAATGCTTAGGAACATGCATGTAACAATTATTAGTAATACTCTAGAGGACAATTTAGATGAGTCAGTAATCTTTATCAAGTTTTCAATTAATATAGTATCATTTCATTAGCAATAGTTCAGTTACAGTTTTTACTGTCGGTACCTGTAGCAACTAGTTTTAGTTTGTATTTTAACTATTTTACAGTTTTGTGAATTTCCAACAATTAGAATAACTTTAGAAGGATAGTTTAGGTAGTTTAAGTCCATGAAGGCATATATAATTTTGCACCATCATAAGCTTACACACCTTGGTTGATGATTTAATGTAGTATTAAGCAATGTCAAGTGGACTATTCAGTTAGTTGACCCTCTAAATTGAGTGAATTCCACCAAGTTTATAAAACATTAGCTTAGACTCTACATTTTTGGTGCCATTGTCGGGGATGGTGCTATCTTCATAGACCGATTTTTACAGTTTTCCTAGTTAATTTTTTCTTTTCAAAGCATTAGGACTATTAGATGTCGTCCTTTCCAACACCAGGATACTAACATTGTGTAGGACCACTAGAATTAAAGTCCTTTTTCATGTATGCAGAGGCAGAGAGACCCCTTGGGTAGGTTCCTTCCCTCTACGCACTAGGAAGCTATTGCAGAGATTGGCGAACCTAGTATTCAGAGTGAAGGTACCACTGAAGAAAATTTTTCCTTTTCACCAACTTCTAGTGCACATACAGAAGGAACATATCACACCATGGGTGATGTGGATGATAATGATGCCCGACCAACATTTGGGTTTCCTATTATTGACCAACTAAGGGCTACAGTGCTGAAAAACATGCCTCCTTTGGCCTTGCCAGTTTTCTATGGGTTAATAACTGAAGACCCAAATACATTCCTCCTTGAATTTGATGTCTTATGCAAAAGTTATGATTATACTTATGATGCACATAGGTTGAAGCTTTTTCCTGCCACTCTCAAGGATGCAGCTTTGAGATAGTTTATGGGATTAGGTAAAGATGTTGTTCCCGATTGGGACACCATGAAGACACTGTTCTTGGAGAAGTATTAGGACTACTACAGAGGACCTAACAGAAGGAAGGTTGATATATTTTGAATGACACAAAAATATGATGAGCCTTTAGAGGATTATGTTGAAATATTTTAGTTTGCTCTAAAGAAAAATTCCCAGAACCAGTTGTCAGAAGAGTCTCTCAAGTTAGTTTTTTGAGAGGGGTTAATGAAGACTACATGGATGCCCTCAATCTTATTGGGGGAGGAGACAACTCTTGAATGAAATTTGAATAAATTTTCAAAATCTACAAAAATTATTCAAGGACTTTTACAAAGAGACCAAGAGACAATAGAACATCAATTCTTGGTAAAACATCTACTAGAGTTTCAAAAGTTGAGCTGAGCAATCTGTTATCCAACATGAAAGAAGATATAATCAGTCATTTGGAAACATAGTTGGATACTCTCCACATCAAGAAGAAGCGGGAGGAAGCAAAGGCTATGCTTACTGAGTATTGTCCAAGCTGCAGGCAAAGAAAACCAAATTGTAAATGTAAAAGAGTGGCCAACATCCAACAGGAAAAAGTTGAGAAGCCTGACTATCAACCCATTGAAGGAGATGATGGATAGCTCTTTTATATAGCACAAAGGAGGCCATGGAAGTAGATACAAGGTATGTCACAAGACCCCCTTAGCTTTAATTCATCTTTTCCTATTGGCAACCAAAACTTTTTTGCTTGGAATTCTCAGCCCTGGCAAGTAAATTAGAACTAGTGGAAATACCCCCAATGGCCAAAATCTCAACCTAATTGGAACCAACATCCAAATCCTTGGCCACAACATAACTTTCAAGGTTCCAATTACAATCCACAATGGCCAACCCAGTAGAATAAATGGTAGCCTTAGTGGCAGAAAGGCCAGCAATGGCAGCAACAAAATATGAATTATCAGCAACCCATGCTCCCTCCTCCACAGCAGCAACAAGCACTAATGCCACCATAAAATCCTACATCCCAAATACCAAGCAACAAATACCTACCCAAACTACACCTAACCCTAATATTAAGCATGTTCAACAAACTTATGTTAACGAAGCTATGTAGTACCCCACCTATGGGGTAGAGGTGAGTGATGTCCACCTCAGATCAGGTAAACAACTTGTTGGACCTTCATCCCCCCAAATTATAGAAGTGGAGGATGAGGAACCTATAGTTGAGGCTTCTAATAAACAACCTTTGGAGCCTGAACAAAATTAGGTACACCAAACTACTTCAAATCCCAAGCCACCTTTTTCCTAAACGCCTAGCTCTGCAAAAGCATCACACACAAGTTGAGATAGACCTTTTAAGAAATTTGAAAGATCTTAACATAAAAATTCCATTTATCTAAGCTATCAAATACATCCCTATTTATACCAAAATAGTAAGGGACCTTTGTCTTAAGAAACTAGGACACAAAAGGAAAGATCCACAAACAGTTCATGTATTGGGGAATCTTGCAGATATCATGTTGGGAAACATTACAGTCCCTAAGTATACCAATCCCAATAGTCCAGTTGTGGATGTTAATATCAATGGGACCCTCATTAAAAACACCTTGATAGACTTGCGGGCAGCCATCAATGTCATGAAAAAATAAATAATGTAGTTACTTCAGTTGATCAACCTCGGGCCCACACAAACTGTCTTGCAATTAGCTAATAGGTCTATGATCAATCCTGAGGGAATTATTGAAGACTTAGTTATTGCATTGGATTCTTGGGAATACCCTACACACTTCATAGTATTGTAACCCAAAGTTAATCTTGCAAGTTACCCACTCATCCTAGGCAAGCCTTGGTTGGCAACAGTCGATGCATTTATAGGTTGCAGATCTAGTAAAATGATGATATTAATGGGACAATCATGAAGAACTTGGTTCTTTATCCACCTGCCCAACCATATGCAGATCTTGAGCACACCATTTGGCCTAAGTTGGGAGAGGAAGAAGAAGACAACTATTCTCTTTAGACATTGATGACTATAGAGTGCAGCCCCTTACTGGATGACCAGGATGAAGATGAGCTAATTTCTCATATAATCCAAAATGATTGTGGTAGGAGCCCAAAACAACAGGATTGTCTCATATGCCTACAAGACCCCTTACAAAGTATTGTACCTACTGATTCAATAGAAGAGATGTCACAGCTATTTCATTCATTACTCCCTCAACAATGTTTACCTATTATACCAAGCCTTGATCTCTCATCAGTTCAAGATTCATCGAAGGAGTTGGAAATTATGTCGGGAGGATGCTAAATATTAATAATGCCTTGACTGAGGAACAACAAAACTCGCTGAAATCAGTGCTACAGGAACACTCAGCCACATATGCATGGGATTACCATGATATGAGGGGAATTGATCTTGATCTTTGCATGCAAAAGATTTACATTAGTTATGGCTACAAGCCTATCATACAACCACAAAGATGCATGAATCTAGCTATAAGAGATATCGTGAAAGCTGAATTGAAAAAGCTTTTAGATGTAGGTTTTATATACCCTATATCAGATAGTGAATGGGTCTCACCATTGGTAATAGTTCCCAAGAAAGGTGGGAAATGGAAAGTCAGTGTTGATTACAGGGAATTAAATACTGCCACAAGGAAATATCACTTCCCACTACCATTTATTGACCAATTTCTTGATTCTTTGGCAGGGAAGAAATATTTTTCATTTTTTGATGGTTTCAGTGGTTATAACCAAATCAAGATTACACCAGAAGATCAAGATAAGACCACATTTACCTGCCCCTAGGGAACTTATGCATATTATTTTTTACCTTTTGGCTTGTGCAATGCTCCAGCTACCTTTCAAAGAGTGGTACTCAACATATTTTCTGATTTTGCACATAACTACATGGAGATATACATGGATGACTTCACCACTTATGGTGAGAGTTATGAGGAAGATCTTAGTAACCTAGAGAAAGTGTTAAAAAGGTGTAAGGAACATAATCTATCACTCACCAATGAGAAGTGTTTCATGATGATGACACAAGGAATTGTGTTAGGACACTTTATATTTGATGAAGGAATACAGGTTGACCTAAAGAAGATTGAAATTATATCTAACCTATCTGTACCAAAGAAACAAAGAGATGTACAAAGCTTCCTTGGACATGCAGGTTATTATAGGCGATTCATCCAAGATTTCAGCAAAATTGTTGCACCTTTGTTTATTTTGTTAACAAAGGACAGTGAGTTTGATTGGACTGAAAACTGTCAAAATTCATTTGAGAAATTAAAAGCAGCTCTAACTCATGCACTAGTTCTAAGAGGTCCAAATTGGACATTGCCATTTCGCATACACACCGATGCATCAAAATTTTCCATTGGAGTAGTCCTAGGCCAGAAAGAGGGGAATAAAGAATATGCAATATACTATATCAGCAAAAAACTCCAAGGAGCAGAGTTAAACTACACTGTGATAGAAAAAGAAATGCTTGCAATTGTCTATGCCATTAACAAATTTAGACACTACATTGTTGGTTATCAAGTGTTTATACATACAAATCATACAACCATTAGATACTTGATGAATAAACCAGTGGTAGGTGGGAGACTTGTAAGATGGTTGCTGTCACTGCAAGAATTTGACATAACAATAGTTGATAAGCCAGGAAAAGCTAATGTGGTTGCTGATTTTCTCTCTAGATTACCAACCCAATCAACAAAAGGGGTGGTTGATGATTCTTTTCTTGATGAGCATCTGTTTTCTCTAAATGTAAACACTCCATGGTTTGTTGATATAGCTAACTATTTGGTAACATGTTAGATTCCAAGTTACTTTTCTCCAAGAGAGAAAAGATAGTTAGTTCACAAATGCTTTCCTTCTTCTTGGATTTCAAGGTTTTTATTTTACACTGGGCCAAATAACATTATGAGGAGATGTATCAGGGAGGATGAAGTTTTTGACATATTGAAAGCATGCCATGATGAACCCTTTGGTGGAAATTTTGTAGCCAAGAGGATAGCCTTCAAGATCTTGACAACAGGATATTATTGGCCAACCCTACATAAGGACTCTATTGAGTATACTAGAAGTTGTGACCGCTGTCAGAGAATGGGAAGACCCACAAGAAGTGATGAAATTCCTTTACAACCCCAATTGGCATTAGCTCCTTTTGATAAATGGGGGATAGATTTTATTGGACCTATCTCTCCTAGTTCAAATAATAAAGAATACATATTGGTATGCACTTACTACTTAACCAAATGGGTAGAAGTAAAAGCATTGCAGTTTGCCAGAGATGACAATGTTACAAATTTTTTGTATGACATGTTCACTAGGTATGGTGTACCTAAAGAGATAGTGACTGATCAAGGACCATAATTCATATCAGACTTAATTGCTAAATTGGTGGAAGAGTATCGGATCAGGCACAAAAATCTACCCCATATCATCCTCAAGCTAATGTCAAGTAGAGGTCACCAACAGGGAGATTGAAAATATATTGACAAAAACAATGCAGCTTCATAGGAGAGATTGGGTATCTAGATTACCAGAAGTTGATTAGGCATATAAAAGACATGGAAGACAACTACATGTTTTACCCCTTATGAACTAGTTTATGGCAAAACAACAATATCGCCTATTGAATTTGAATATAAAACATTGAGGACAGTAGTAGACTTAGGCATGGATTTAGTTCAGAGGCACAGAAGGAAAGGTTACATTCTCTAAATGGGTTGGATGAGATAAGAATGGAAGTTATCCATCATATTGAAGTGATATAGCAACAAAGAATGAAATGGCATGATCGGTATATAAAGACAAAAGAATTCACTAAAGGAGATTGGACTCTATTATATGACTCCTAGTATAAAGATTTCAAGGGAAAATCCAGTCTAGGTGGCTCGGCCCTTATGAAATTAGCAAGTTCTACCCTAATGGAGTAGTACAATTACATACCATTGATGAACTATGATTCTCACTTCTTGTTAATGAACACGAATTGAAGTTATACAAGAAACCAATGCAACATGATGACTTCATCTTTTCATTGATTCAACAATGCTCAAAGTGAACTTGAAATAGAAACTGATTTGCAGAGTCCTACATCAGTACTACCAGACATACCAAGCAAGTTACACAACTTGACCCCTAAAATCACCCAGGCATAATTTCTTATGCTTTAAACACCACCTGCACACACTACATGGTTGGAATGACACTCAAAATATCTTCAAGAGGCACCTGTAAAAAATATTCATAAAGGACCTGATGTCACAGGACCTGTAGCTTCACACTTCCCACGTTCTAATTGGGACCTGACACTATAAGCACCCATAGCAACGTTCAATGATTGAAAGACTATTGAACTCATTTGGTGCCATATTGATTGCAAGGTTATACACATTCATTTCCAAAATATCCACATATTTTATCCACCACTTCATGCCAAATATTGCAACATAATTGCTTTGTTGCCACGTTAATTTTAAATCTTTGAAGTTGTCAAATCGCCATCTCACATCCATCTAATTGTATCCACTCGCCATCCAAAATACTCATTACCTTGCAGTTAATATTTGTCCCATCAAATCAATAACCGCATATGTTCTTTCAGTTTCCACATGCCACCGATGGTTATTTTTGCATGACCATACTTAAGGTATACTATTATGATTATTCAAATTTTCTTTAAACTTTTTATGCACTTTTCATTTAAATTCCATACATGTGAAATATTAAATTATTCATTTCCATCAACTCACATTTATATCGCCTCCAAATCATCACTTTGAAGTGAGGTCACTTCACTCATTAAGTTAGGGAGGAGGGTACGCTTAATCTATCTTTTCGCTAGACTTTTTGAATTTACCACCCTAACCCAAATTTAATAAAAATCATGACATGCAAAGTCCTGAGTTATATTTTATTTTTATTGCTATTTCCACCCTTTGTCATTTTTGCAATTCCTAAAACTTGAAACCCTATAGAATTTTCAAGAACCTTAGCTTGGTTTCTATTAGAGCTAAATTTGAAGAGGGATTTGCAGTTACAGTGTGGTGTGGTAGTAAGAATATATGGAAATGGAGGTTTTGAAGTCATAAGAGAAGTTGAGGGTGGTAGGAAGAGATTCATTTGAATCTTCAGAGCTAAATTTGGTATACTAAGTAGTAAAGGGAACTAAGATGGGAGGAGATGTCATAAGGATAGAGCCGACAACTCATCAACAGATTTTGCAGGACGCAATTGTCCTTCCTATATTCATAAGGGTTGGATGGCTTGAGTATTTTCTAAAGTTAACAGAGTATAGTGATGATTTAACGAGAATATTTGTAGAAACTCTCCAATACGACGAAGCCATGGTAAAAGGAATTTATGTGGATGCTTCAGAGACCACCATTGCTCAAGTGACCAAATTGCCAAAGACAGGAGTAGAATTTCCAACTCGGTCTGATGGAGTCGCAGCTTGGGAGGAATTCTACACAAGAGTAGAGGAATTGGATTCCTCATCACAAGGTATGAAAAGAATGTCTCTCCACTGGTTATGGGCAAGGTGTGCTTCTTATATGTCATATATATTACATGCGATGGTAGACAAAATCTGTTGTATACTTCCCATTTTTAGTTGTTAAGCCATCTTAGGCATAATGGGATAGTCAATGTACCCAATTTTCTATACCACTTGTTGAAGAGAATGGCTTCGGAATACCAAAAAAGACAATATGATACTTCTCTCTCTCACCATTTCTTAGTTACCCTATTGATAAAAAGGAGTCTAATAATTAAGTTCCCATAGGTAAGGTGGGAGGATTTTAGGGTTGAGGAATGTAATGGCACCAACGGTTTGTTGGTAGTACCTGGGGATATAGGAAATCAAAATGAACCTCAAAATGTGCCTGAAGAGGAAAACTCTCATAATTCACCTGTGGCCTCACCTACCCGCATCCAAGGAAAACATGAAAAACATGAAGAACCTGAAGAGCCAGAGTCTAGGCCATCTAAAAGTGAGGAGTTACCTTCTTCCTCTAAGCCACAAAATTCTAAAAGAGGAGAATTAGTGTATCCACCACTTCCACACCCTCTAAACTAGAGGAAGAGGTTTCAAAAGGAAAGAAGGTTGCTCAAAAGCAGAAAAAGGAAAATGCCTTAGAAAAGAAGAAGGGTATTAAAAAAGGAAAAGAGGAAATTTGAAGCAGAGATACTTACACCCAAACGTTCTGGTAGGATCAAGAAAAAAAATGTTGCAAAGGAAGGTATAAGGGAACCTGGAGGAGAAGAGGGGAGTAGAGAAAAATTCTAGGGAAATCAATACCAGCAGAAAAATGTTACGGTTGTAGAGACTGATTCTAAACTAGAAGGGGTTACCCCTAGTGACATGAATGCAATTGTAAAAAAGAGAAGGTATATGATAATGAATTCTGATTATGAATCACAAGACCCATTTATTGCAAAGAAATTGAGGACAAAAGCTTCAGATAGTCTTGTATGGGGAAGTTATGAAGGAGGAAATGAGTAGTTTGAGGATAGAGAAGAAGTTTATCTTGAAGAGAGAAATGTGAGACAAGAACTCATAGAAGCACTAGATAGAATTAAACACCTAGAGGAGCTGGTGAAAAATTATGAGAAAAAAGATAAATAAAGGGAAGTAAAGATGCAGGAGATGGAGGAAAAACTACAGTTGTATGGTCATAGTGCTAAGTTAGATTTGCTGGCACAATTGGTTGTCACTAAGACAGGGGACAAAGAATTGGCTATCCCAAAGTGAGAGACCTCCTCTTAAAACTCTTGGTTATCACACAATTTTTTCTCTAGGCTATCAATTGTGGAGTGTAACTAATGAGTTTGCAAAGGAAAAAGAAAAATGGAAGAAGGAAAAGGAAGGATATATAAAAGAATTGGAAAAGAAAGAAATGGAATTGAATAAGTCAACATTCTGATTGGAAGAAGTTGCAGATAAGGCTACACAAATTATCAAGTGCAGGCCTCCACCTAGGACTTACGCATTATTTCTACAAGAAAGGTTCTTGTGTTTTCAGTTTAATAGATTGATTAGTAAACAATCTACTGCCATGAGACAACCAAATGAGTTTCTTAAATTTTTTAAAACTTCCACATTTGAAGACCAGGATCAATTATGTGAATTTAGAATGGAATCCCTTAATGTTTTTGGGGGACCTTCAAGTCAAAGCACTTGCCTCTTACTACTGGAATGAACAACTTAGAGGAGAAATTATGGAAGAATATGATGAAAAAGAGAAATCTATTGCACTTCTAGTAAGAAGAGAGGCTAAGGATTCAAAAGAAATTATCGATGAATGGATGAGACTTCTTGGGCATAAAGGAGTTGGCAAGGGAATAATGAAACTCTCGAAGGAAGACTACAAGAGAATGAAAGTGCTAGATGTAGGTATTGTACAATAGTGTTATAAGTATGTGCAAAACTGATGGAATGAATTAACCCCTAAATTGCAGAAGGAGCCACATTCTATGTACAACTTTATTGCTATGCTCCAGAGGGTGTAAAAATATATGGCAACCAGTATTAACAAAGGAGTTCATTGGATACCCCTTACATTTCAACCACCTATTCTCCTTTGTCCAATTCCACATTGGACTAGAGATAAAAATGATGAATGTGAAAGGGAAGAAGCTATCAAAATGAGGTAGCTTTCAACATACCAAGGTTTTTATCTACAACATGATCAGGGTGCTAGTACAGTCATGGACCTAAGGCAAATTGCTCTCTAGTATAATCAGGACCCTTAGTATTTTGCTTGGGGACAAGCAAAAAGTTAAGTTGGGGGGAAATGATAGGTCTAGAAAATAGCTTATTTTCTATTGGTTTTATGCAGACTTTAAGATACTTTTAAACATGCTTTCTAACAATATTCCATAGCATATTATCATTTTTGTATCCATTATGTAGACCTAAGACCCAAAAACATGGTGATGGATTTATGGTTTAATATATTAGCATTAAATGGTTTATATGAATATGTGTATGGAAATGTTGATAGAAAGCTATGTTTAATTATGATAGTTATACTTGTGTACATGTTTTGTGAAACTAACTTATCTGCAACTAAAGAAGGAACCATGATACACATCAGTTGCAAGATTAACCTGTAGCAAAATAGTCATTGGACACCAAAATAGGGGAAATTGCAAAAATAGTTGAACGTGATGGTCATTGGTTGAAGGCACTTAATGAAGATAGAACGTGTGTTATTACAATTATTTAATAAACGCTAAAGAATAGGTCTTTCTTACATGGAACTTTGACAGATGGGCGTATGGTTGCATGCATTCTGTTTTGACAGAGTTCTAGTTTCAATAGGATTCTCCTTTTTTAGTTATAGGTTGAATAATTCCAAGTCTTAATTCTAAGTTCTAAATATCTAGAAGTGGAATTAATGGTTTCAGTTAAGTTGTTGATTTAAATAAAAATTCCCTTAGTTTGTATTTAACTATTGGTTGATTTTGTAGTTTAGTTAGTTGGTTTTTCCCAATTTTATGTTACCTATTATTTTTAGTTCGAACATGAATCTACTGAATGATTGAGTATGATTTGTGCAAGAATATTTTGTAATATTTCATCTTATGCAATAAATGGAGATCAATTCATGGAATGTGTGAGATTTATTAGTTAGATTGAGTTCAATTAAAGTGGGAACAGTTACTTGAGCAGGCCACTCGAGGTATTGTTCTTCACTTCACCTTTCAGTTATTTATTTATGTTGATAGTTAATATTAGTTTACCATTGTTCATGAATTGTATGCAAGTTAATTGGAAATTTATTTCTTGTTTAAATTCTAAATGAATGCTTAGGAACATGCATGTACCAACTATTAGTAATACTCTAGAGGATGGTTTAGTTGAGTCAATAATCTTTATCAAGTTTTCAGTTAATATAGTATCATTTCATTAGCAATAGTTCAGTTATAGCTTTTACTGTAGATACTTGTAGTAACTAGTTTCAGTTTGTATTTTTACTGTTTTATAGTTTTGTGAATTTCCAACAATTAGAATAACTTCAGAAGGATAGTGTAGGTAGTTTAAGTCCATGAAGGCATATATAATGTTGCACCATCATAAGCTTACACACCTTGGTTGATGATTTAATGTAGTCTTTAGTAGTGTCAAGTGGACTATTCAGTTAGTTGACCCTCTGAATTGAGTGAATTCCACCAAGTTTATAAAACATTAGCTTAGACTCTACACCCTCCACTATCCCATTTTTGAATCTCAGTCGTCGGTTGACTCTGGTCTCTTTTCAATCTTGACCCTTCATTTCGTAATCTCCACTCCTCTGTGTTGCATGTCCTCTCGTCCGTCGATCTTGGAATCTTTCTAGAAGCTTGATCTTGGCCATCCATTAGAATGGGTGTCTATAAAAGAAGCCTTGCTCCTCCATTTTGGATTTAACAACCACTTATCTATGACTTTCATGCTCACTATTTGCACATGTTTAATTTGATCTAAGGGCATATTTACAAAGGCATATTTAGGAGAGACAAGAGAAGTTATTCAACTTCAAATATGGGGAGTGCTTTTATTTGAATTTTTTCATTTTCCTCATGCTTTTTTGTTTTCTCTTGTTTTAGATTGGGTTATTATCTTAGAAGTATTGTGGTTTTCATTTAAATCTAGGCTGCTTGATTTTTACCCATATTACAAAGAGCATTTGAATCTTTGAGCATATCAATACCATTGAGCATTTGACCAATTATCATCCATCTAGGTCTTCATTTCATGCTTTTGCAATCATGGGAGATTCTTGATTGAGAAATCCAACATACCATCACCATTAAAATGGAATGCAAAGTTTGCATATTGGTTTATCTTCATGTTTTGAATTGATTTTCATTTACTATATGCTAATTCCTAACCATGTATGCACCCGATTTCATTTGTAAGTGGGATTTTATCATTCTTTGTTTTGGGTTTTGTTGATTCTAACCATTATTTGATTTGATTTCCATTTTCCACTTTTCCCACTTCATAAGACTATCATGAAATGAAAGGAATAGATCCCAACCTATGCATGCACAAAATTTACATTAATGAAGACTACAAATTGGTGAGGCAGCCTTAGAGATGAATGAACCATGTTGTACGTGACATAGTCAAGGAAAAATTATAAAAGTTACTAGATGTGGGGTTCATTTATCCAATATTTGATAGCCAATGTGTGTCCCCATTATTGATTGTACCCAAAAAGGGAGGAAAATGAAGGGTATGTGTTGATTATAGAGAATTGAATGCAACAACCATAAGAGACCACTTTCCCCTTCCTTTTATTGATCAAGTGTTGGATTCATTAGTAGGGAAATAATATTTTTCATTCTTAGATGGATTCAGTGGGAATAATCAGATCGAAATAGCTCCAAAAGACCAAGACAATACAACCTTTACCTATCCATTGGGTACTTATGCATATTTTTTCTTGCCATTTGGGTTATGCAATGCTCCTACCACATTTCAAAGGGCAGTCTTAAGTATATTTTTAGATTTTGCACATGATTCTATGGAAATTTATATGGATGAATTTACAACCTATGGGAATACTTATGAAGAAGCATTGACTAATTTGGAGAAAGTGCTGCAAAGATGTCAATATCACAACCTTTCTTTGAGTCATGAATTTTTTTTCATGATGATGACTGAAGGAGTGGTCTTGGAACACTTTGTGTCCAACAAGGGAATACAAGTAGACCCAAAAAATATTGAAGTGATCTCCACCCTACCTATTCCTCAGAAGAAAAAAGATGTTAGAAGCTTTCTTGGTCATGTTGGTTACTATAGGAGGTTTATTCAAGATTTTAGTAAAATTGTAGCACTACTATTTGTTCTCTTATCTAAAGATGTAGAATTTGATTGGACCCATGCTTTCCAAAACATTTTTGAATCCCTCAAATTAGAACTTACTGAGACTCCAGTCTTGAGAGGACCAAACTAGACAATACCGCTTCATAAACACATTGATGCATCTGATTTTGCAATAGGAGTTGTCTTAGGACAAAAAGAAGGGAACTTAGAATATGTCATCTATTATATCAACAAGAATCTTCAAGATGCAGAGCTCAATTACATAGTCACTAAAAAGGAAATGTTAGCAGTGGTCTATGCCATCAACAAATTCAGACACTACATCACAGGATACTCTATCTTCATTCACACAAGCCATATAGCAATAATATATCTGATGAATAAACCAATGGTTGGAGGTCGACTTGTAAGATAGTTATTACTACTACCGGAATTTGATATCACAATTGTGGATAAACCAAGGAAGGCCAATGTAGTAGCAGAATTTCTTTCAGGAATGCCAATAAAATCAATAGAGTATATTGTGGATGATTCATTTCCTAATGAACATTTATTTGCCCTCTTTGTACATACACCCTGGTATGTAGAAATAACCGATTATCCAGTTGTAGGGAAACACCACCACATCTTTCACCAAGGGAAAAATGACATCTAGTTGAGAGAAGTTTTACTTGTTCATGGATAGCTAGATATCTATTTTATATAGGGCTAGATAATATAATGAAAGGGTGCATCAAGGAGGTTGAATTCTATGACATTCTAAAGTCATGCCATGATGAACCTTGTGGGGTACATTTTGCAGTTAAAAGGACAACTCTCAAAATATTTAACATTGGTTACTATTGGCCTACACTTCACAAGGATGCAGTCAAGTACATAAGAAGTGTGATAGATGCCAACAGATGGAACGTCCTACTAAGACTGATGAAATACCACTTTAGCTTAAACTAGTCATTGCACCATTTGACAAGTGGGGACTATATTTTATTGGTTCCATAGCCCCAACATCAAATAAAAATGAATGTATCTTGGTATGTACTAATTACCTTACAAAATGGGTGGAGGTCAAAGCTTTACAATTTGCAAGAGATGGAAATGTTGCTAAGTTTCTCTATGAAGATATCTTTATAAGGTATGGTGTTCCTAAGGAAATAATAACAGGCCAGGGGCCTCAATTTAATTCAAACCTGATCAACAAATTAGTACAAGAATATGAGATCAGACACAAGAAATCTACACCTTACCACCCTCAGGATAATGGTCAAGTGGAAGTTACCAATAGGGAAATATGGAGTATTCTTACAAAAAATGTACAACTCCATAGGAAGGATTGAGAAGCAAGACTACCTGAAGTAGTTTGGACTTATAAGACAACCTAGAAAACTGCAACAAGCTTCACACCATATGAATTGGTGTGTAGAAAGAAGGTTTTCCTTCCAATTGAGTTTGAATACAAGACTCTTTGAACATCGTTGCAACTAGAAATTGATATATTTGCAGCATATAAAGAAAGGTTGCATAATATCAATGCTTTAGATTAGATACGCATGGAAGAAATTCATCATACTGAGATCATAAAAAACAAAGCATGTGATGGCATGATCAATTCATCAAGACAAAACAGTTCAACATAGGTGATTGGACCCTGCTTTATGATTCCAGGTATAAAGATCGTAAGGGGAAGTTGTAAACACAATGGCTTGGTCCATATGAAATACAACATGTTTTTCCAAATGGATTAGTTCAACTAACAACTATTGATGCAGTAGGATTTTCACTCTTTTTCAATGGCCATTGATTGAAGATTTACAAGAAGCCACTACAAAAGGATGATTTCTTGTGCACTCTCCAACATCAATTTGAGATAGAATTACATGATCCATCAACAAATACAAGCACTACATTAGATGAAGTCTCAACAAATGAGCCCCATATCTTTCCTACTTATATTTCCTAGGTATAATTATATAACACTTATCGCATGCACAAACATGCACATGTGACAATCGACAACCTTTATTTTTTGAACTTGCAGTTGAAGCACACAAGACCTGTAGCAACAAGCCCCGAGGCACATCATTTACATCAGACCTGATTGTTCAATTTCCCATAGTACTAGCCACATTCCATTGCTTAACTTCATATCAAGTAGTTTATTCATTCCATCACACATACAAGCAACAAAAAATTTCACTCTTCCAAACATGTACTTTCTGCAACCTTTTATTCACCACTCGACATTCTTGGAAATGTGTTATGCCTCATGCTAAGTTACTTTTTCATGCATGACAGCCCGTAGTACTTCACCATTAAGTCCTATCATTTCAAATATTTTTCACCATATGTGCCAAATTTCTACTCACAACATGATCACAAGTACTCTTCACGTTAAATAGCTATGATTAAACATTTAAGACTATTGATTTTATATGCATTTATACTCATGCAAACGTTTAAAATTTCATGTATCATACTTCAAATGCTTTATAATTATCATTCTCGACCCTCCTGTACCTACTATTTGAGGAAAAATAGCATAATTTATTTGGGGGGGAAGAAAAAAAGTTTCTATTGTTATCACACAACCTTTTAGAAACCATATTCAATTTCCTTCACTTCCTTTTGTCTATTACAAAGAAACAATAGTATCTAAAGCATAAGTATAGGAGAATCAAAGTTGAGTAGAGGATATTCAAAAACAAAGTATAGAAGTAGAAGGTGATAGAGGTGGTTGAATTGTAACAATTGGAGGAGACATTATAAGGAGAGAACCTGCAACACACAATTTATTATTGGAATATAGGCAATGCTCATCAATTTTCCAATAGGCAGGTTGGTTGGATTACTTTCTCTAGCTTATAGAATAAAATGAGCTAATGACTCAACAATTTGAAAATACCTTGTAAAATGATGAAGCCATTATAAGAGGATTGAGGGTTGATGCTTTAGAGGTAGTTATAGTAGAAGTATTAGAGCTGCCACAAATAGGAGAGAAATTCTCAATGAGGGTAGATGCAATTGCAACCAAAAATGAGTTTTTAATGCTTAGAGAAAACCTAGACTCTACATCCCAAGGTACAAAATGCCTCTCTTTACCTTGGCTTTGAGCTTCAATTGCCTCATATATTGTTAAATACTCAACCTGCAATGACAATAAATCACTTATATACACTGTACATTTTAAACTTCTTAGCCATTTACACCATCAAAGAATTGTGAATGTACCCAATTTATTGTACAATTTGTTAAAAAGAATGTTAGTTGAATACAAAAAGAAAAGAAATCAGTCTATCCTCTCACATTTTTATTTGGTTACTATGTTAATTAAAAGAAGCCTTAGAATCCAATTCCCTAACATATCTTGGGAGGATTTTCTAGCCTGCAACAATGTTAACAATATTCTTCCAAGGTAGAATGCAAAAGAGATGGGTAGAGAATAAGAAATAGGAGAACCTTCTACAGTTTCAGTAGAGCGAAACATACCCTCTGGTTCCCAAATTGCCTCGCCTACCTACAACATAGAGGAACATGTAGAATAGGAAGACTAGTAAACTCAACCTATAGGTTCTAAGGAGCAACACGTAGCAAAAGGAACTACAAAAACTATTGTATTTGTCAAGAGCCCTTCTAATCGAAAGGAAAGAAAAGGTGTGGCCTCTACTTCCGAACTTAAGAAGAAACAAAGAAAGCCCACACAACCAAGGAGGTGATGAAATCACTTGAGAAGAAAAGGGCCTATAAAAGGTGTCAACAGTTGTTGTCATTGATATCAACACTTTAGGAGCATTGTGTAAGATTGTTGGCAGTTGATGTCAACACTAATTGTTGGTTGTCTTTGATGTCAACACTTGATGAAGATTGTTATATGTTTGGCAGTGGTTAATGAGCTTGTTGTTTGTAGTTGATGACAACACTTGGTGAATTGTTTGTGATTGACATTGTTATCATCACTTGAGAAGTAAGGGAGATTGTTGGCATTTGATGTCCCTGATGTCAAGTACTTGGTGACATATTTTTGCAATGTTTGTTGCTTAACATTGGTTGTCATTATTGATAACATTCAAGTTGGGTTAACATTGATGTATGGAGATGCTTGCTAAAGTTCATGACTGGATGTCATGTCTTGTTAAAGTTCATGGTTGGATGTTATACCTTATCTTATGTTTGTTGAAGTTCATGATTGGATGTCATGCCTTATCTAATGTTTGTTGAAGTTCATGGTTGGAAGTCATGTCTTATCTAAGAAGTATTGAGTATGAATTCTGTTAGCAGAGTTGGTTTCATAAAGATGTATTTAGATGAGGATTAGAAGCATTAGAAGTACTTCTGACTCTATAGAGATGTTGTTGAAGGTCTACAATATGCCTTATGCTCTCTCCTGATATTCCTAATGAAGCATGTGCTTTTGGAAGAAAGTTTTGGCCTTTGCAAGTTGCTTAAGTGGTTGTGTTCCTAGAAGTTGCATTGAAGTTTGTTTGGGAGAATGCTTCACATTCCTCCACTATTAAAGATTTGGTCTTGCGGTTTGGGATTCAAAGTCAGTGTTTTGTGGATGTTGCATTCTTATCTTTTTAGGTCACCAATGTTGTTGAGGAGATTTTTGTGAATTGCAAAAGGTTGGTAGTGTTGTTGGTTTTTTGGACTAGTCCGAAAAGTGCTCTGCATTTCTCTACATTGATGTCTCTGCTCTAGTAGTTTAGTGAATGTGTTCTCAATGTATGTGTAGTATCTTAGTTCCAAATTCATGTGCTAAAGTCATCCATAAGTTTATTTGTTAATGTTATATCTCATGATTGAGCATTCTATGTTTTTGGGATGAAGTATTATTTTCATGTTTGGTTTGTGGTGGTTGCTTGTGGCACGACTATATAAGTTTCTGGAAGTGTATTTGGATATTCATAGACATCCTCGTGTGATTCACATGTTGCTAATTGGCCTCTTTGGTGTTGCATTATGTATTGAGTTGGATTTCTAGGTTATTTGTGGATATCTGGCCAACATGGCTTGTTCTTTTGCTTGTGTTGTGTTCTTGGGGGTCTGTGCTAAAAATTGAAGGTGTGCTAAGATGTTTTTGGGTCTTGACCTATCTTGGTTAGAACCGCATTGATTCAATTCAATTAGAAGTATGTTTTTGGACTGACTGGTTATGTGCTTCAAGTTTCATCTACGTGTTTCCTTGATGTTGACTTAGATTGATGTCTGCCAGCATGTGAATTGCTTTGGATCACATTGGAAGATGTAATAAGATTGTTTTTGGTCCTCTCTATGTTCAGGATAGGACCATAGTATGTTGTTGTGGTTGACTTGGTGAATTAATTATTTGTATTCTTTCTTGGGCGACCTAATTGATGCTTTAAGGTCTTGCGATGGATATAAATGCAAGAAGTATGGAAGTTTGAACAAGTGCAAGGAAGTGTGAATGTGTAATACATTGAATATCTAGCAAAAAAAGTGCAAAGGTGTTTGAAAGAAAGATTAGATGTGCTTGAACGCCTCAATCAACAGAGTGTTATGTTGACAAATATTGTAATTCTTCTATAAACTTTTGTATCCTACTTTGAGATAGGGAGTCTCATCAGGTCCTTGTATCTTTCCCCTGAAGTTGTGTTAGTTTTAGTTCCTCAAGTCCTTTGTATATTGCTCTAAGGTAGCACGCCTTAATTTGCAAGTCCCTTTTTGGTAGTGAGCCTTTATATTGTGAGTTAACTCTCATCGTGGTTTTCCCTCATTGGGTTTTCCATGTAAATCTGGTGTCATCTTGTGGATGTGTGTTCTTGTCTCTTTTATCATTGTTTCTAATTTGACGAGAGTTATAATTGTTATATCTTTGATTGTTGAAGTTGTTGAAGCTTTATACTGCTATATCCTTCTCTACTACTATTTTATTTAAGAGTTGAAAAGTTCAAGTTTTAGAAGGGATTAAGTTTTTGAGTAGATTGATTCCCCCCCTCTCAGTCTTCAGGTGTGTTCAACAAAAGGAAAGGATAAAAAGTAACAAGAAAATGTTGTTGTGATAGAAACTAACATGAATTCTGATGAAGAAAAGATTCCTAACAGTGATGCAAAAACTCCAATTTTTTGTAGCCTTTGTATATGAGTAGAAGTTGTGATTTTGATTCAAAAGATATTTTTTGAATAAGAAGAAAAATAAACCTCCAAGAAGCCATATTTTCGAAGAAGGGTTTGTACCATCAAAGGAGGTGGAAGAAGAATTTTTTATGGAAAAAGAAAAAGAGTTTATTTTGTAAGGAAAGAATGCAAGCAAGGAGTTACAAGAGGCCTTGCAAAGGATAGAATATTTAGAAGATCAACTCAAGATATACCAACAAAGGGAGAGTAACAGAGATGCCAAAATTAAAGAATTGGAAGAAAAATTACAAAAAGTTGAGTAAGGGTCAGGGTTGGAAGAATTGGCACAACTTGCTATAGTTGAAATTAGTAGAAGGACTCCACACCTTTTCAACCCAACTATATACCCAAGGACACCTACTACCCCCCCTATGGTAACACTCGACATATAATTGTGGAAAAAAATTAAAAAAAATTCTTAGAAGCAAAAAGATTGAGAAAAGAAAAAATTAGAACTATTAGCAACTCATGCCAAAGTGGTTGAAAAACAAGAAAAAAAGATTAAGAAATTGAAAGTAAATATAGAAGAGTTGACAAATAAAATAGTCTAGTTATTGAGGTGCAAAACTTTGACCAAGGTGTATACTTTGTTTTCAATTTTTCTAGATAATTAGTGAACTCCCTCTCACTATAAATTCACCAACACTATTTTTGAAAGTATTCCAACAATCCACGCTAGAAATGAAAGATCATTTGTTTGAATTCTATTTACACAACTTGATTATCCCTTATGAAACTCAATTGAATCCACTTATATTTCTAAGGGATGTTCACATTAGAGCTTTAGCTTCCTATATCATAAATGAACATCTAAGGGGACAATTGCTTCAGGAATACCAAGAAAGGGAAAAATCATCCTCTCTTCAGTTGAGGGAAGAATCAATAGATCTAGATGTAATGATGGAACAGTGGACAAATCTCATAGAAAAGGAGGGAGTGGTAGTAAAAATAATGGAATGTAGAGAAAGAGACTATAATAGATTTAAAGAATTAGCAACAATAACAATTAAGTAGACACTCAAGTTTTCCTAGGACAAATGAAGGGAGCTTACCCCAGAACCTAAAAAGAAGGAACCACACTCCATTTTCAGCTATGTGGCAACAATTAAAAGAGCACATAAGTATATTATAGTTACCCTAAAAAATGGAATAGCTTGGATTTCTTTCACCTTTCATCCTCTTCTCCTTTTGTTTCCCATCCCACATTGGACATGAAGGAAATAATAGGGAGATGCAACATATGACAATAGGTGGAAAAAAATATTAAACCAGTAGGGTTTTTACTTGAAATAGGGGACAAGAGTGAATAAAGTTGTGGACTATAGAGAAATTGCACTGTAATACAACCTTGAGCCCTGAACTTGCTTGAGGACAAGAAAGAGCTTAAGTTGGAGGGAAAATGATGAGCCATAGAATTTCCCAATTTACTATTGCTATTTCATACTTTTATCTTTATTTTTTGCTAAACTTTGAGACATTACCAGACCTTTCATATATAACTTTAAGTAGTTTGTTAACTGAAGATGTTATATTGAATATGTATGTATGAGTCATGAACGTCCATGAACCTAGGGACTATGCCAACTGCGGCTGTCACTGAATTGCCTTGAAAAATAAGAGACTAACATTTACAAGAGATTCATTAACCCAAATAAATGAATTTCAACCCCTCAGAAAGTGCTGGCAATCACCATTCATCAGTGAAATTAATGAATCTTACTCAAGCAACATAACTCTCTAAAATTATGCATCATTTAATTTATCAGCATTTGTAACCTACCATGAATCAATTCTACCTCAATAAGATAACTAGGAGAAGAAGTTTGTCTCTCAACAGACTGCAATCATAAATAATGGCCTAACATGCTTTTCTATTATGTAAATGGTTAAATTTGTTGAGCATATATCTCTTGTTTGATTTCCATACCCCATATTTAAATAGTTTATACTTTTTGAAAACTCAATCCCCTTCCCTGGCCTTTGAGGAAGACTCCACACGCTTTAAACCTGCTCTTAGCTCATGATGGGTGGACTCCCCATGAACCCTATGACATGGGTTGCCCCTGCTGAGGAGCATCTAGATCATATACATGTGATACATTTCTAGATAGGATGGAACAACAATTGCAGGAATTGAGGATGCAACAGCAGAAACAGCATGATAGCATCTTTTTGAGTGTTGATTGAAAGAAGTTCGTGTGATGCAAACAAACCCAATAGCGCCACTCTTTCGATGGCACTCCATGCTGTCCACCCTCAATTGAAATATTAGATTTATACGGCCACATTATGGAAGCCAAACGGAGGAGCCCAACTGAGACGATGAATATACCACAAATTCCCAAATGAACTCAGGAAGGATATTTTGTTTAGTGCTTCGGAGGTTAATTAGATTAGGACATACTACAATATAACAATTATTTGTTTACAGTGTAAGTGTTAAGTACTCGTAGCAAAAGGAAGTTGTTTGTATTCATTTACTTTGTTTTGAGAAATAGAAGTTTATTTCAATTAAAATCTTTTATTGTATCTAAATGTGTTTCATTAAAAAAACTATGCTCAACCGATATAGGATGAATAGAATTCATGAATGCATATACATTGCTAGCACTATCTGAAGTTTATGACTCCCTGGTTAATGATTTAATGAGCCCTCTCTTGAGTGATGAGTTGCTTAGTCTTGTAATACCACCAGTAGTTAATTAGGCATTTGAGGAGGCCCTACAAGAAGCAAGGAATAAATAAGGTGAAAACCTTTGGCTGTAGATGGTAAATTGTGATATTTTTGACCTGCTTAATTGATCTTCTAGGCATTTCAAAGATATCATGACATACCTTGATGGAAATGATTTTTCTAAAAATGTTCATATGTACTTTGAAGGCTCACACAACTCCATTTAAAAATGTAGAAGGCATCTAAAACTTTGAAGTTTTATTATTTTTGTATGTTATGGTTTCTTACCTACTTCTTCGACCTAATTGGGATACCATGGATACATTTTTCACCAACCATAAATTTAATTGTTGATGTTGTGAATTTGTTTGGGTGCCAAGTTTTCAAATCATGAATTTTGTATTCATCTACGACCATCATTATACAATGGTCACCAAATTACCATAATTAATTGTTGAGCCATAATTCAATCTACAACATCCATTTTGGGCATGACCCATTTCCTACCATGGATTCCACTTTTGCTACAGTTTCATGACTTGGGGTTTTAGCTTGGTGAAGTGTTTTTACTAGGTTTTACCCTTCTTTTCTATCATTAGACGGTACTGAGATGCAAAGAAGAGAATAATAAAAATCTAAAAGAGAAGAATTATACATAAAATAATTTCTAGAGTAGTTGTAGGGAGGTAGAGATAATGTCAGACTCTTAATAGAAGGTTATTATATCATTGTCCAATTTATGTCTCTATTGATATGTGTATAGACTCATAAGATGAGTTATTTAAAAATGTTTTCTTCAACATATTTGTTGATGTGAATGTAAGCACCATTAGAGGAATATGACAAATTTATAAACATATTGCAAGACTTGTAACAACTATTTTTATTCTTACATACGAGTTTGAATAGTTCATTGATGGATAACTAAGTAGATGAAACTAATAATGGTATATATGGATGCATTTTAATGCATAAATCAATAATAGTTTTTTTTTTTTTTCATTTCTCCTTGTTATTTGTGACTTTATTGCCCTAGAATGGACAATAGTCTCATTGCACTTGTTCCAGTCACAAAAATAAAACAAATTATTAAATTTTTTATTTTCAGTTTCAATTTGTGTTGTTCAGCGTGGCTTCAAGGTAAAACAAGTAAGCAAATATCATTTTATCACAAAACTCACCCTCCTCGCAATCCATCACCATGTATATATTAGCTACAGAGGCCTCTTTAGTGGCTAGCTCTTCTCAAGCTAATAATAAATTCTCAGTTTACACTGACAATCAGTTTTGAACCCACTGTTTTACTGGTTTGTTCTGACACTTCACCCTAGGAATTACCCTCCGAAATAAGCTGAGGACGAAGTGAAGAGAAAACCCACCTTTGACAGCCTACAACCCTCCATAGCCTATAGATGAATTCATCTTCTCACTCTCTCATTTTTTTTGAACCCCAGCCCCATGATGGTTTTGGCCTGGTAGTCAGCAGTTTGGTCTGAGACCTTAACACTCTAATGACTCCTAATTCTAAGGTGACAGGAACTCTATATGAACATGAGAGAAAACAATATAGAGTATAATTTGGTATCATCCTTCCAAGATAAGTTTTCATCTATGATGAGGATTTATGGTACCAACCTTAGACATGTAGATGGCAAGCAATCTTTACAAGCAGAAACAAGCAATGGTGACAACCACCTAAATATTAAAACCTGGTACTTATAGAAGCACTTTTAATCGATGGCCAAACTTCAGACTGAAAGACCCAGCCCCAGAAACACCTTGCAAAAATCTGGCATGGCACCTGGCCCATGCTGGCACATAATGGAAGTCTAGGAAAGATAGAAAGGTCTTCCCATGATAAGCGGTGGTTAATATGGTGTTATAGCCACAGCACCATTATGAAAAGGCCATCAAGTAAAAAGTTATGGCGATTTCATCAACAACCACCTTCTTCTTGTTCCAAGGAAAGTTGCACAAAAGATGGAAAAAGTACAACACAAGAGTGAATTCAATGAGGATACAAAAGACCTCATCACACTCCTTAATAGGGTGCATGGATACCCCGATGCCAAGGAATTTCACCATGGATGTGATTTTAATTATTGAAGAGAATCGATAGGAAGAAGATTGACTAGGGTTAAATGACCAGTGAGAATCTGCATGATCAACTGGTTGATGTGCTATAAAATATAAGTTCTACACAATTTCCTATTTAGTATATATATTGGCTTGCCAAGCCACTTTATTGGGTTAAGAAGAGTTGATTGTCTCCAAATAGGCTAAATGAGAGTGTATGATCATTACCCTTAGTTGGAGCTCAAGGAAATTTCAAATAAATTATTGCATAATCAATGAGGCATTTGTTTTTTGTCATACGGGGGCTTGAGAACTTTTATCCAAAAAAGAAAATCTTTAGAAGCATCCACCAAATTAGTAAATTGGGGGAATTGGTACACATAATTCAAGAATTTCACATAAATTAGGGTTGTAGGCTTTCACAAGGTGCCATATAAGTTGCCCAGGTACCCCAACGACAAGTTGGTTCTATTGGAACTATGTAGACAAGTGGCAAAGGTTCATAAGTTAATAGTCAACAAATGTAAGTCTAGGTATGTATTACCCATTAAAGTGGGAGTATATTCTTGTGCCAACATGTAGTGTGCCAAATTATAGAAGTTGAGATGGCTACTTTAACCAAGGATTTATTAGGATACTTAAGGAAATTTTTTGATCCTAATTAGCCTAGTGATAAAGGTATTCTTCAAACATGATCTTGCTTTAGAGGACCATTCGGCTAATTTCTCAAATGAACATGAAATCAGAATCAAGAATTATTATAAGATAGACTTGAATATAGTGAAGGAATGCAATTTGGGAAAGATACCCAACAAATTACAAGAGGATGGAAAATTCTTACGTCCCATGTACAATAGTGAAAGGATGTTTGATCAACTGATGGATGTGGTGGGTTGGTTAATTCTAGAAGACTCCTCGATTAACAATAGGGCCATCAATGTTATAGTTGGATCAATATGATGGTTGAAGACACTTTATCCCATGTTGAAGCCACATCCCAAACCTCAAGAGAAGAAAAAAACTAGGGAATCTTCCAATGCAATGCAAGGAGAGATAGAACACCAGAGAAAACAAGAGCTTCCACCACAAGGAGGAAGAGGGTGGAAAAGCCAATGGTTGTGGAATCAAGCAAGGAGGAGGACAAAGAAGAGAATGTCCCATAATAAAAGAAAGAGGTCACATCCTCAAACTACTCCCATTAGGTCTCCATCTCCTCCATCTTCATTTTCATCTCCATCTTCATCTTCATCTTCATCTCCTGTAAGGTAGTCTCCCACCCACTCTCCACCTCGCAAATCTTCTCATAACTCTCTACCTCATAATTCCCCTATTCCTTCTCCACCCCATAATTCACCACCTAAATCTCCTTTTGTTCAAGCTTCTCCTCCAAATAAGAATGTGCCACACTAATCTCCTATTCCTCCACCTCCTCCATCTCCACCAAATATTCCTAGTCCCCTACATCAAACTTTAGTTCCTTCAACTCTTCATTACTCTACACATATACCTACACTTTACCTCCACACCTAGAGCAAGGAAACCAACTTGAAAAGGGATGTAGATCAAGTGGATGTGTTGTTTAAAGAGTTAGGGGTTGAGAACCTTGACACCCTAGTGTAAGAAGAATGTCCTTCACCCGAGTAGCAGAATCAACACCCACTAAGTGATATTGGAAATATGGGTATGACTCCCCCACCTCCCCTTCAACTTCGATAGATAGTAACTTTCAATTTTTTAGTATGGATCAACATATTGTGTAGAAAAGGACTAGGAAATATGTCTAAGAAGAAGAGGATTTATCTTCATTGGTAGAAGATTTTAAGGTTGAACTTAGTAAAAAAAGGGATAGAAGACTTTCCTCTATATTAGTGGATTAGAAATGAAATAAAATAGCATAGATAACCATCCCCATGGTAGATAATTTTGAAGGTCAAGTGACACCTGAGGATTATTCCATACAATAGGTGAACTTGGGATCCTTGACCAACGAGGAAGAAAATAATCATTACAACTAGCTATCACCATGATAGTTGAGAGAATGAAGGACATGAATACAAAATAACTTAAGGCTTGAGTGGAACAACTAACTTTGTATATCAATCACTTGGTTGACCCTATTGACTCAACTATACCTACCCCAATACTACTAGAAATATTAAATAACAAGGCTCAACATCCAAACCCTGAAGGTATTTTTCCAACCACCACAAAATGGAGAGAAGGATTGTAGGCTCTTAGGAGCAGGGTTATCAGGGAAGACATGAAAAATTGTCACAATATTAGTGATGAGGCAAGTATAGAAAATCAAATGGAGGTTGGGATTGATGAAGACCTCTCGATATGGGATGATGACCTCCCAATTATGCAAAGAATGTCCACTGAGTTGACTAGGTTGAGAATTTTTTAGAAAGAAGATCAAGAATTTTTGGAAGAAGGTAGTAGCCAACAAAATCAAAATTAAAAAAATGACAAAGTGTAACTTGGAAAATTGAATAAGAGAAAAAATATCAACCAATTGAGTAATGGAAAAGATAGAAAAAATCATCAATTATCTCTCATGTACTTTATGGGAAAATCCTTCATTGGTACACCCAACAACCAGGAATAAAGTTGAAGTATCAAAAGAGACTCACCAATTAAAATGATTAAGGCTAAGGCTGCAGTTTAGAGATTCCAAAAGGATTCGACAGAGTTCAGAGAGCCACAAGATAATATTAGAAAATTAACATTCTCACAAGGAATAAAGTTGAAGTATCACAAGGGGCTAAAAGTAATTGATTTTAACAAAGCAATCACTGCTTTCTTAGAGCATTTTACAAGCCCAACATGATATCTTGTGCTATCTTCTAGTTGGATAATTTTTTTAATTATTTATTCTTTCAAAAAATTATAATAAATGAACTCAAAATTTGATAATTTTTAAAGTGGCATTAAAATTTGCCACTCAATCTGTAACTAGAAGTTAACTAATTTTAGATATAGTCACCAGAGTTAGGATTGCAATTGAATTGTTTTAGATCCTAAATTTAAGAGCACCCAAGGTGGCTATATGTGACTCTTTTTGGGACATTTTAAAGGGGTTAGATATTAGTTTTGGCAACAACAATGTTCATATTTCAACATGGATTTTCTACTTAACTGTGCAATTTCTCAAACTTTGACATAAATATAAGGATCATGTCTGTTATTCTTATCAATGTTCTAATCATGGTAATAATATATTGAATTTTATTTCTCTAAAAGCATGTAACCTGGTGAGATCTATATGTTGATTGTACTTGTCATAAAATTATGTCTCAAATTTGTGTATAGAATATGGTGATTTGATTGCATGCAATTTGAAATATCTTATGTTGCAGTTTCCTTAGATGCTTACATATGGTTTCATAAAATATTAATCATTGCAATGTTGGTTTGGGATCCCATCTAACCATTTATATTTTAAAAATTGAGTGAAATCCATCATTGTTTGATTGTTTGTTTAAGTTTTATCTTCTAAACCTTGATTACCTTTTGACATTTCTTTATAGGAAATTTAGGATAGATCTGGATTTGGGTTAACTCCAAGATATTCTAGATCCATGTTAATTCTTCATGTAAAATAAAAAAATATCTCCAAATGTGTGCATTGTAAAGCATTGAAATATTCTCCTTGAATAGATCCAAGTAATTAGATTGGTTATTAGTGTTTAAACTTTATTTACTAGCAAATGCCTCCTTATTAACAAATCACATAGGCCACTTAGCTATCCAACATAGTCAAAATCTATCTGGAAAGGAACCTTGAAGTTGATTTTTTTTTCTTTTAAAGATAAGTAAAGTGATCTGTCATTCTACTTAGATTTGGTTGTGCTAAAACCACCATAAACATTATGGAAATGTCTAGTCTCTATCACACTCCTTGGTTGTGACCACTCAAAAATCATGCAAAGATTCTCTATATCCATATTTAATCCTTTCAAGGATATTATGAAACCTAGGTATGCAAGTTCCATTGATATGAACATGTATTTATTTGGGTTAATGTATATTTCCTCTCTCGTCAATTATCTTATCACCCACTTCAAGTGCACAAGATGCTCCTCCCTTATCTTTCTAAACACCAAAATACTGACTTATTAGGAAACGACTTTATAAACTCATTTCTCAACTTTATCAACATGATTGGGGAATTCATTAGCCTAAATGACATCACCAATCATTTATACAATTCTTCTTTTGATCTACACATGGTCTTCCATTCATATCCATCACCAATCTTGATCTAACAATACTTGTTTTGATATCAATCTTGAAAAATTATTGTATGTCACTTAAACACTCCATCAATTCATCCATATGTAGTGGTGGAAATAAATACTTGATGATGATCTTGTTTATCACGTGGATTATATGCACATTCTCCACTCCTTGTCCATATTTTATACAAGTACTACATGCACTACACAAGGACTCAACATTTTTCTCGTTGAACCTCATTTGAGTAGTTCTTCATTTTTCTTGTTCAAGTTTGCATTCACGCCATGAATCATTTTGTGTGAAGCCTTATTAGGAAATAAGAACCTTGAATAAGGTCCATATAGTGTTAAATTTTGTTCATTCAATGATACTCTATTTGATTTTTCCATGTCAGTGACATTTATAAACTCTAAAAGTAGTATGATAAATTTAGACTTCTAAGAGCTACATGACTTGTTAAACATGGGCTTAACTCTCAACATATAACAATCCTAAACGTATCCTACCTCGTTGATAAGCTCTTTTTCTAACAATAACATTACATCACTCTTATGTGCACATTCTTCCTATACCTTTGTAGAACTAATTCAAACTAAATAGATGGCGGTGCTCTTGCACCCATTATGCATTATGCAATGGACATATTGCACAACCCACTTGATAACACACAACTTACATTAATCACGATCATGTTACAACATATCTTGTTTGTGTATCCTTTAATACAAAATCCAATTTAAGATCAATTTTTCATCATGATTTATTGTCCCTTTTCCAACCAAGACACTCTATATGGCATGGGTGCATGATTGTCTTCAATCCCAATTTCTACACCTATGTTTATGGAGTTATTTGTGTTATTTCTATTAATGATCAATTGTAGCTTTTTCTTCACAACTTCAACTTAGTGTGAAAGAGGATTTTCTCCAATCATGGTTCTTTATCTTCACATGTGTGTTTAGCAACACCTTTCACATCATCAAGTTCTTTCTAGCATCTAGGTTTGCACTTTCTACTTCACTTCCTAATGTTCCTTCTTCAACTTACATGACATGCACACACTTATTTGTGTGACCTTATTCTCATGTGCCATCTAGAAATTCAAATGCCTAGTCACTTGTTTATCCACATCTAAAGAAATTCCCACATAAGCCTTTGTTATGGCCTCATTTCTTCTTTTCTCATTCATAGATGGAGTTTTGCTCACCTTTCAAGCTTTGCATGACATCACTCACCTCTATGACATGGAGGTTTTCCTTCCACCACCTTGCTCAAGTCCTTCCATCATTGTACACTTTATTATATACAAGACAATTTCTCCTTAGCTTTGACTTCCATGTGGTAGAACTCTCCTATAAAATGAATTGTCAATAAACACATCTCATCTTTTCTTGAGATGTGTAAACTATTCACATACCACATGGACACATAGTTTTTAGAAATACTCCAATGTATTTCTTTATATTATAGAGCTTCTTACACAAATTAAATGTGTAGTTGGTCATTATAAAGTTCCCATTGAATATAATCACCATGTAAAATATTGTAGTATCTTGGTTTCATGCCATGACACAATAACCTCTCACATATTTTTTAGATAGTTTGTTAATAGACCATAACCTATATATGTAAATGAATATAATATATTATTTCAAAAAATTCATAATTAGTAACTTGTTTTGATCTTAAAGAGTTCATGAGCAATTTATTCCCTTACCCGACAAATCGAGAGGAAAGCCCACTCTTAGAAAGCCGATGGATATATTTATTTTTGTTATTTTTATGAGTGTGCAAGATATAATTATAAGCTATGCATTATTAGACTGATTTTGATATATGATAGACATGTTATATGTAGAATGTTGATAGTAATTTACAAAGATTCAGTCATAAAAATCAAATTAATTCATGATTGACTTGGATTGATAGTAATACATATTTAATTATGGATTAATTTTCAATTATGTGCTTTAAAAGTTTTTTATTTGAAAAATTTAAAATCATAGTTCTTTTAACCAACAAGTAGTTTCATTAACAATTCTTGTAGTTAGAGTTTAGTTTCTGTCACTAGTTCACAGTTTCTATAATAGATTTAGAATAGTTCTCAGGATATAATTTTTTTTATAATTTATTAAAGTAGATTGCACTACAATTCACTCAATTTATTGTCTTCACTTCTCGAGTATACATTCTTACATCTTTCACAAGATTACACTCTAGATTGACATAGGATCAAACTAAATTTCAGACTTGAATACCAACCATCATTAAAACATAAAATTGAAATTATTATCTTCAGTTTTGTTTCAACATCTATATTATTCCTAAAGTATTTTGAAAGATATTTATGAAAATCTATGAATTGCATTTTATATTATTCTAAAATACCTAAATCATCCACTTTATTCTATAATTTACTTTCCAAACCGTCTTAAGGACTTGATAACATGATTTATTATTCAAAATTTTGAATAAAGAACCATTATAATTTTAACCTTCACATCTTTCTTTTTCTTTCCACTTGTTTCTAAAATATTTTGAAAGATATTTATGAAAATCTATAAATTGCATTTTATATTATTCTAAAATACCTAAATCCTCCACTTTATTCTACAATTTACTTTAAAAACTGTCCAAAAAACTTGATAACATGATTTATTATTAAGAATTTTGAGTAAAGAACCATTATGGTTTTAACCTTCGAATCTTTCTTTTTCTTTCCACTTGATTAGGATGGTAAAGTAATTAGAATATTCTTTCGCACTAGGTATTGGAGGAACTGTGATGATGATCCATAGAGACAAAATCTGGGCGACTTTTCCATCATATAAAGGACAAGTGTAAACAACTAGTGGCAAGAATTATGTAGCTGATTTTTCCGTCCTTCGATTCCCTCTACAATGACACGTGTTCGCTTGGTTTTCATCTCTCCTGTGTTGTGAAGTCCGCTTCTCACTTGGTCATGGATTAGTCTTAGATAACCTATATCTGCTATCTGCCTTTTTCATGTCTTGATGTCTTCCCCTTGCCTATCTGCAGTTAGATTTCTGCCTTATCTCTAGGGTTTCGGAGGAGTTTTCCTAAATTTTGCTGTTATAATATCAGATCTCCTTGGTTTGCTTCTCTTGTCAAGCAATATTGCAGGTGCGTTTTATTTTTCTTTCTCTTGTATGCATTTAAATTCGCGGGAATCTACTGTTGAGAACGCCAAATCAAGTGAGTGCACATTTCTTTTACTGCTCAAAATTGTTTTTTCTATTTTAGGAAAATTTATCCTCAAATAAGTTTCCATGAAGGCATAATGACCGCGGATTTCACCGACAATGTCAATTTGACTACCAGGCAATGCATAAAGATAAGCCCAACTCTATTGTTGGCAACCAGTATCTAACCAATATTAATAAATATTAATTTTAATCGAATTCTCAGTTTCCATGTACACTACCTCAGCTTTCCATGGCATCCCAAGCATTACTTAGTTAAGTAGTCTTGCAGATCTTTTATCATTTGTTTCTCATTCTGATGATTGATGGATTTCTCTCACTCACTGAGTGTGATCCAAAATGTCAGATGCAGAAATTTGGGATGGTTTTCTCCAAAAGCTTTACATTTTAAGATTAATAAAGTTTTTATAATAACATTAGACAAAATTTTACACTTACAACTAGTCTCCAAATAAAACTCCAAGACAGTGGTTAAATCATTTTGTCAAGAATTTAATTATTATTGTATGCTGCAACGTACATGGAAATTGGAATCATCAGGTTCTGCACCGTTATAGCCCTGCTTTTTTGCGGGACCTGATATGTGGAGCTTTGTTTTATGACTTGAGTTCTTTTCCATTTTTGCTCATATAAGCCCTGAATAGTGTCGATGTTCCCGAAGATAAGTTGACAAACCGCAAAACATGATAACTTTAATATCCGAATACTTTCAATTTACCAGTTGATCCAGCATATGCTTATTTAACAACTGTATTTCTCGATCACTTTCATCCGCTGCAAACTCTTGGCAGATTGCAGCTACGGAGTGGAAGGAAATTATAAAATAATCCATGTTAAATTTGAGAGATAAAGCTTTTGGCAAAACTATGCTAATTTACTCACCGTTCTAAGTAACCCTTCAATGTTGTAGCCTAAGAATTAAACATATATCAATTTGTTTGTCAATGATCTCATCATGTATAAATCTCAATTTTAGAAGACCCAGTTGGATGTTTCCTTACAAACTTTAGTCTATTCTATGTGTGTTCATGATGACTATTAAATTGTCAGAAGTGCTTTATGAATTTTATTGAAGAGATTCACTTATTTAAAAATCAATAACGTCATCTTGATTTTGGTTTTTCTTTTATTAATTTTGTATTCTTCTTATAGGGAGAAGAAAGATTGTGTTGTTATTTGTGTCTGGGACAGGCTGGAATTGCACTTGAGGTTAAAGATATCACAATCTGACATTGTAACACATTTGAAAATGACCAAGTTGTAAGACTACGCATCTGTTGTCCTCTCCAAGTCAGTCTCCTCACCACCTGTGAAATTCATATGGCAGCTGCTGTTTCACGTGATGCAACTGCACCCTTGTTGCAACCATTAGCAGATAGAGATTCTTCAACAGCTGTGCAGAAATACGATTCTCATACAAAGATGGGTGGTTTCCTTGTTAGCATGCTACTTCCTCTGCTGTTTTCCTATATATTTAGGAATAGAAAAAAGGGAAAGCTGCGTGGAGTGCCTGCTGAAGTTGATGGGGATAGTGCTCTTGTGATGAGGAGCTATCAGTTTCCTTCCCCAGTAGAAATGCCTTTCGAAGGAGCTTCCACCCTCGCATACCTCTTTGAACAATCATGTAAAAAGCATGGCTATGTGCCTTTACTTGGAAGCAGGAAGGTTATCAGCAGAGAAACAGAAGTCAGCCCAGATGGTAGATCATTCGAAAAACTGCATTTAGGAAAGTATGATTGGATAAATTATGCTCGTGCATTTGAACGTGCATGTAACTTTGCATCAGGCTTGGTAGAACTTGGCCATGAAAGAGGTGAGCGTGCTGCAATTTTTGCCGAGACTCGAGCTGAGTGGCTAATTGCCTTGCATGTGAGTTGGCAATCTTTCCTTCTTTGGTTTTAGTATTTCAGCTGGGATTTCCTTACATCAAGGCTGTAGGCCTTTTCTGAAGCAGTGAATTTAATAAGAAATGTGTGCCTTTGAATCTCTCTCTCTCTTTTAGCTATTTGCAGTTATGATTTTTGATGGAGAACAAAACTGGATTTCAACACTTATGATGTGTATAATCCTGCTATTAATAAGGGATATGAAATTGAACTCATTTGTAAATTGGTAAATGATTTATCTTTTACATCCAAACA
>VDFB02254223.1:0-207484 GCA_007258455.2 Sequoia sempervirens | reverse complement strand
ATTAATAATCTTTAATGTTTTGGGCTGATAGTTTGTATCCATTATATTATTTCATTGTGGTGGACATGTAGCGATGTAATTTCTTGTTGCAGATATATATGAGTGATTGTTTTATCATTTGAAGGCATGTGTATGCAAAGTGTGCGAGTCCTATGTGTGAATAATGTTCAAATTTTTTGAAGGCAGAAGTAGAGTGTGAAGAAGAGTGAAGAAGTGTGAAGAAGTGTTCATGTGCTTAATCGGAACTGTATTCAGGCATTAGCAGATGCTATTTTCTCAATTCAAATTCTTGTGGATGTAATCCAAATCTTTGTAAGACAGTGTGTCTTCCTTTTGTAAGTGAGCAGTGAGCTCTAGGAAATGTGCCTAAATGCATGTGCATTCCCCATTCATATTTCTTTATACTTTTAACAAGATATAATCTTGTGGGCTGACCTCCACCGTGGTTTTTTCCCTAATAGGGTTTCCACGTAAAAATCTTGGTGTTATGTCTGCTTTTGATGTTTTGTTGATTTATGTTTTCATGGTTATTGATCAAATTTGAGAATAAGGTTAATAAGTTGATTAAGTTTTGAAATTCTGTGACAACTGATTCACCCCCGCTCTCAGTTGTATATCCTTGTGTTTCCAACAATTGGTATTAGAGCAAGTTCCTTGGAAGAGGGTGGCTTTAGAATAGTGGTTTAAAATTTATAAGAGGAAGGAAATTTCACATTTTTTCTTTTCATCATATTCAATGGGTTCGGCCGAACCCAATGGTTCGACCAAACCTCACAAGGGGTTCAGCCGAACATATATGTTCGGTCAAACCCCTGGTTCAATTGAACCAAGAAAATCTAAATAAAAAAATCATATTTAAATAGGTTCGGTCGAACATGGGTTCGACCGAACCCCTTAAATATGACAAAAACCAAAAATTCTTTCATTTTCAATTGTCACTTTTACTTTCTAATTTTACCAGTCACTTTCCCTGGTGTGTGCGGAAAATCGAGAGCGTGACGGTCACCAAACATAGGTTTTTCTTTCCGGCGAAAGCAAATTTAAGTTCGTCTCTCCAAATTTCATCATTCTAGTTTGCATATCGAGCACTAGGTATTTAAAATTTGATTTTTTTAGAGTTCAAAATGCATCTATTTGTTTAATTTCGAAACCCTAAATGCAAAGTTTTTCAAATTTGTTGAATTCAAATTGCATTTGTTTGAAAGTTTTTAAAGCATTTTCAACATACAGTATTTTGCTTCCCCATTTTGCATACATTTTTGTCTTGTGTAAATGAAATATGCCTTCCCATTTCAACAATCAAAGCTATGGATAAATAGATTTAATTTTAGTTACAAGAAAAATGTATAAATTATAAATTTATAACATAATTATGTACATGGGAAAATCCTCTTGGAAGAAAAATCTCACAACCAAAAACATGAACCAATTATATTATTTGATAATAATATCATTTACAATAAAATATTCATGTGCATAACCTTATAGTAGTATCATTTAAACATGTGAATATGAAGTAATTTCTAGTAGCATGATGATACCTACAAAATCATTATGCTTTCTCCATCTCAAGCACCCATAAATAGAAAAAAATTAAACCATAAAGAAAGTGTGGTTTAACCAAAGCCATGAGCCAAAATAATGACCTAAAAATGGCACCAAATTTGGCACAAATTTCAACATCATATTCCTTGACTTGGTTTATAGGATGTATCTAGCAAATGCTTTCCATCTTGTCAAAAAATTCAAATCCTCCTCCTCATAACCGACACAACATTTTTGACATATTCAAACCCATTATTTAAGATGATCTTGATGATTTTCATAATTCTAATCAATATTCTAGTGTAACCCCCATTTTTTATTCTCTTATGTGTCATATAACATTTCATAAGTAATTCCCATCTTACAATTTCATACAATGCTCTTACAACTTTTTAAATATATAAAAAGGATAACCCTAGTTCAATTAGATTATTTAATTATTATCACCTACATCCATTCATTACATGTTATTACTTTTTAGTTGCACACATTATTAGGAAATATTCATTGTCTAAGCAATTGGGGTATATTGCATGCTTGAGAGTGTTTTCCTTGATCTTTTATCTAGTTAAATTAATATCCTTTAAAATCTTGTTTTATGGAGATTTCATCTTAACTCTAATATGACTAGCAAATAAAATGACGATTGAATCATTTTTTCATATGATAGCTAATGACAACCATATATAAAGAGCCACATTAAAGAAGATGAAAAATAATGATCACTTGAGACTATGATTTAGATACATATGTTGGTAAACAAGATATTTTCCTAAATTGATAATTACGTATTGATGCACCTCTCCACCCTAAATATCCTCACTCGTTGGCTAGTAATTTATATAATGTATTAGGTGGCTATCCTTAGGGAATTAATACTATTCATAAAATTACCACTCTAATGGATTTTAATAATGTTGTACCCTCTATGCATCCATCTACCCTTCATCCTCTTATAATGATTCCTCCTATCATACTATAGTTACCACTTCCATGGGATCCACCACCCATGTCCTACCGCCTTTCTCTCCACTAGTATTTTTCTTATCTCCCATCCTTTTATATATGTTCACACCATTGTTACTACTAGCACTATCCTATACAAATATGTTCTTCATACCATTCCTCCTTATCCTATGAAAATCTAACCTTATAGTGTAACTTCTCCTTCCATTACCATGTCATTACCTTTCTAGACCTTCCCCTCTTTATAAATTCTCCTTTTTATCCTACACTACTCTTACCACTAATATATCCGTATACCTTGGATATACTATTGAATAAATTCAACTAACTTTCAATATCGCAAAAATTAGACCCATATTTTTAAACGTAAAATGTGTATAATAAAGCACAATCCATGCTTCCTAATTCAACTTCACTAGTATCTATCGAATGAACTTAGGTTCATTACAATAAGATAATCATATAGCCATAATTAGTTGTCAAGATAATGGTAAAGTTTTCAATAGCCATATTTATCCTTCCACATGCCACCATTAGACATACACATAAGATTCATTAGGAAAAGTGGATGTGTGGATATGTGTCAAAAAAATGCTTTGATAAGATGTGTGTAAGGAAAAAATGGAGTTCAAGTGTTTGATTTATGTCTATATAATAGGTCATAAACTCTAGGGGAATTATTACCACTTTGCACAATATTGCACCATATATATATATATATATATATATATATATATATATTCAAAATGAGGCAAAAAATACAATAGGAATAATATGGCTATGCAAATTTTATCATTACATTTTTTCCACTTTAAGATGCATGTGAAGATTTTAAAATAATCGTGCATCTCAATTTATGTGGGATTCACAAACATGTATGGAAAGTAAATATTTAGACATCAAAAAACATGAAAAAGTGGTTTGTTGTCTTGTGCACAACACATCCTTTTTCTTTTGAGAAAATTATCTATCACTTTGTAAAATCCTTGCTATGTTGAGATTATTTAATTTTTTCCCTCCATGTTTGTAGTCCTTTTTATTTCTAGAAATATAATTTATGACATTTTTTCTTAATAAACAACATATGAATAAATTTTACATGGTTGTAAATTTTACACATGGTTGTATGCAATCTCATATATATAGTACGTATGGTTGTGATTACAATGTTTATATTGTGTTTAGATTTGGTTTTATATTATCCTTCCAAAAAAAGTTTGATGTTTATAATATTTTGATTTACCTTTGGATTTTGTAGACACTAAATCTCACATACACTCATATCCATACCATGGTCCCCACCCGAACACCTAACATCCACTTATTAACAAAATTCATGATACCTTAATTCCTACACTTTATCAAAATCAAATTAATTTTTCTTTTCAGACCTAAAACGATCAAGGCCTAAACTAATTAAAATATTTATTGTAAAAATTTCCATAGTAAAGTACAAAATAGAGAAGGGCATGTCAACCCACAAATCATGAAGGTGTAGGGACAAAACCAAGAGACCCATCAAATAGGATTGTAGCAATCATATATAGACAAAATTGATTAAGAAAACCTACCATAAATGAAAAAAAACCTAAAAAGAAGACATATATTACATATTTTTTGAGTGCCCATATATTACATATATATAGCAAAAACTAGCAGAGGGTGAGGGACATGAGTGAGGAGAAACAACATTTCCTTATGTGCCTCCATTGTTTCTCCATACAATAGAGCACCCAATTCTATTTTATGTCCATTGATTGTATTTTCCACTAAAGATTCATCCCATTCTTGCAAGGTTCATTTCAAAGAAATTCAAACACAAAGGAAACTAGAGTTTTCCTTTAAAACTTTGTGTCTAAGCAAACACCCAACAAAATATTTTTCATTATGTAAGTCATCATCCTGAATGGCATTGTTTAGGGAATGGTCCAAAAAGAACTTATAAAACATAATCCACTACAAACTAAGCAACTAAACCATAATTTTGAAGAAGATCCATAGCATTAAACAAAAATAAAGACACTACCTAAGAGAGAGACATTAACTAGAGAGTTTCATATAGAATTTGGTCACCTACGGTCACCCAAATTACTAACTCCACAAGCCAGCAATCAATCTTGAAAATTTTCTTCAGCATTTTGAAAAAAAAGGTCCCAAACTCTAAATGTACTCCCTTTTTGGGATGGGATGAATGCTCTCCTATTGATCAAATTGGCCTCCATTGTTACTCGAGTAGAATAAATTAACCAAATATTTAAATGAATCATTCTCTCACAAATATTGAAATAAATTAAAATAAATCCAAGTATTTAATCTATTATTCCTAGATAATTCAATGAAAATTATGATAAATTAGTTTATATATCAATCAAATTATTTAACATATTTAATCAAATTAGATAAAAATTGAAAATAATTCAATCAATTCATTGATCAAAATAATTAAGAAATTTCATTAAATAAATAAATTAGTTAATTAGGTAATAATAGTAGCCACATTTTAATTGGGTTAAACTCATGATACATGATCAAATCCTAGCAATTTATCCATCATATAAAAAATCTATAAATTGAGATCAAATCCATCATTTTATCGTCTCAATTTTGAGCAAGTATATTTTATCTAGTTGGGCAATAAATGTTTTATCATTTGCAAGATATATCCATTTGTCAATATGTATTTCATTATAGTTTTAGTTCATTTTTTGTGTAATTCATCTTTTCACTCTATTAGAGGTGATTTTTTAATTCAATTTGAAGTCTACATTTATTTTCCTCAATGTCTCATTTATTTAAATTCAATGCTTACAAATTGACATGCTTGGTGGGATGCAAACCCACAAATGATCGGTTACATTTTATATTTTATACTATTAAAGTATTTGATTTATGCTTTATTTGTTATTTAATCTATGTTGATCACATTTTTCTATATCTATCCTCTTCAACTATCCTTCTCTATGGATATGTTCCACTCATATCTACCACCCTAAGGTGATCCATGTCTCAATCCTTGTCAAGGTCACTCCTCCTCTCTACCTATATCCTTTGCCAATGAGCTAGATCTATCACTGCTACTCCTCAAAACACCTACATTTAAATATTAAAAAAATGTTTAATAAATCATACAACATTGATTAAAACTAACTAAACAATGAAAGCATTTAATATTATAACACCTTATGAATTATATTGAATGTCCCCACCTTGAAATTTATAGCCATCAATGTCAATCACTTATTCATACTATAGCTTTGTTCTCCAAAACACCTACATTTATATAAAAGTGATTTTTGAAGAAAAATAATATTTAACCTACTTTTAACTCAACAATAATGGATGTATTTCTATCAAAAACTCTTCGTACTAATAACAAAATATGGCCTAGGTAGAGTATAAAAATGTTGTTTCCAACCTCATATGTAAATCTAGAGTTAGAGTGTCAAAATTGTTGAATTTCATCCTATGTGATATTAATTAGCTTCTTATCGACTCATGGAAGCCTACTGCTAAAAGCCCAAGTATGATTTTCAATAGGACTTTCTAATCATGATCTTATTGATAGTACTTTTGATAATGTTTTACGATTTAGGCTTAATTCAAGACAAGTTTACCTTAATAATTGAGCCTTTTAAATTATTTAATTTGTTACTAATGATGTTATTAGTCTATGAGCAACTATTTTATCTTTTTCCTTACTATTATTTACAATAGAATTTAATGCATTAAAAAAAACTTTAACAACAATATTATTTCAATCAAACTTTTTGTTTACATGAATCTTTGAAATTTATTTAGTAAAGGTCTCATTTTGTACATCTTTAGTAATTGTATAAAAATTTGGAATATTTTGGTTAATACATCTTATTGGAAAACCATTCATTGAAAATTTTTGAAGCCCACAACCGAATGGTTTGTGATGACCTCTTGCCTTCAAGAATTTATATTATGCTCATCAATTTCAAACCATTTTGGGGTTCTTGAATGTTTTTAAATTTTAACAAACTCATTACAAAAGATGGATTTTGAATTTCTTTTTCTTCTTCACATTTAGGTTCTCTCTTCTTATGTAATTTGGAGACACATTGAGTTTCATTGGTTCATGTGAGATATTTATAACAAGTATGCAATGAAGTCAAACTTTATTAGATATTTATTTTGCTTTCCAATCTATAATTTTTTATGTTCTTGGCTATATAATTGAAGTTCATTTATGTTAACAACTATTAGATTAAATATTTTTATCCCCAATTATTTTCAAATGATTTTATACTTTAATCTTTGTATTCTTATTCTTTCTTTCATCGTTTCATTTAAAATTTGAACCATTTAAGGATGCTATGTTATAGATTATAGTTGTCTTCCAATTCTTTTTAAATTGTTAATAGTATGAAAATATTATTGATGAGTAGATGAATTATTACAAGTTCTATTTTAGATTTGTATTCTCTTTATCTAGATATATTATTTACCAAAGTCTCATTGCTTTTTTAGGTTTATATATATATAACATGGAAAATGTAGATCATGTTCCAAATTGCCAGATTCTTTGTTTGCAAATACTAGTAATGAGATAAAAAAATTAAGAGATTCATTAGCACAGGGTGCAAAAACCCGGGATATATAGGAAGTGAACCATGCATGCTAATATTTGCATAGTCTAGAAAACTAAAAGATGAACTTCTGAGAGGACTAGTGCATATTCCTAGACAGAGGTGACTGCTATTCTTTCCCGCGTGCGGGAAGAAGTACATGGTGATGTTCCCCTTAAACAAATACAATATAGTGTCACCAAAGAAATGATAAAAGCCACTTGTTTTCCATTTTATCAAAATGTGTGTAAGGTTAGGGGATACCAGGTCACTAGATGTGTCGATCATGCTATGGCCTCATTGATCTACCCACGATTTCTCGTAGCACATGGTCTATACCCAAACAATGACCAAATTCCATTGTATTTTGTTCATTAGTTGTATGTTGAGGTCCATTTGGGCCTCAAAGTTAACTACCTGGACATTCCACCATATCCTGGTCAGGGGTGTGGTAGGATTGCTGATAGGCCCACCTATCATTGAGCAGATAGACCACCCCCAGCGTTTAGGGTATTAGTTGGTGACAAGTCTCCTGCTCTCACCCCAGCTCTAGCCCCCATAGTAGACGAGGTTATCGTTGCTTCCCAAAAGGAAGCAATTGACACTGTAGGTGACATTGCAGCTGCCACCATTAGGATATCTGATGATCGTGTAGGTCAGTATTTGATATCTAGACATTCTCAATCCACACCATTTTTAGCATAATGGACCTCCATGGATCCTTTTATAGTGGTCGACATCCCTACTTCTACACAGCTTGATGCACTTATAGGAGATATGTCACGCATGACTCTGCATTGTTTGGCTGAGGACCTGTTGGAGGCATATGCCCACATTGCATCAGACAATGGGATCGGTATAGAGCATGTTAGAGATCATTTGAGACATAGAGGTCATTCAGTTCTAGGATCCCATCACTCTCAGCCGAGCACTAGTGCTCATCAAGATCCACCTATAGTTCATACGGTAGCTGCATAGACTATGGGTTTTATTGATATGTTGATTGGTTTTGGTTCATCATCACCAATGCCATCTCACCTTCATAGTCATCTACATTCATCATTTCTGGCACGACATGGGATAGATCGGATGGATGCAGATGTTGATTCATCGCTTGATTGTTTGGTGGATATGGTGGAGGCGACTATTTTAGAGGACTTAGGTCATCCGATATCAGATGATGTGCATGTATGTGTGCATGTGCATGTTTCAATTCTTTTTTCATTATTTTTTAAATTTCTTTTAAACTAGATATTCATGTAAGTTGATATATATGTGTATATATATTGTTATAGGTGGACATACCTCATATCACTCCTAGCCTTGTTCCAAATTGTGTGCATGATCGATGTGACTTTGTGGATGAATCTGTTATCAGTGGACATGTGAGTTTTACATTTTTATATAATCGCACATGTATATACATACATGCAATATATTTATATATGCATAGATCTAGATTGATATTTAAAAATACAAGTTCATTTAAAAATAACTTTCATAAAATTTATTTAATATAAATTATATGTATTTAACATATCTTGTACACAATTTTATTTGTAGGGCTCAGCACATCCATCAGAACAGGACTGTTCTCATTCAGATGGTCATTCGTCTAGGAGTAGACATTCATATTTGATGATGATATTCATATCCCACACTCTATATGATATACATACATTTGCTTATTTTTGATCTTTAGTATTCGACATTTGATGATCTTTAATTTACATTTCGCTTTTATGATATGTACATATATTTTCTTATAAGATATATACATACATTTGCCTCTTTTCTTATAATATGCGTTATGTTTATATGTATTGAATCCCTTTACATATATGTACATGTGTTTGCTTATGGTTTAAACATGTTTACATGTAATATATGTATGCATTTGCTTTAAATATTCAATATACATACATGTTTTCTTATTTTATGATCTCTTACAACTTACATTTCCTTATATTCAATATACATTTGATCTCTAGTAGAATTTTAGGGAAATCAATGTCATTTTATAATTAAGTTCATTCATGTTGATCACAATAAATATTTTTTTAAAAATGACTTAAGCAACATGAACCATTGAGTTGAGAACAAGATACAATCTTTTTGACAAGTAACTTGAAATTCAATTCAAATATAATTTTAAGAAAATTCAATTCAAATTATATCGAGCTATTATACGTTTTTTACAAGTAACTTTAAATTCAATTCAAATATAATTAATTAAATTTAATTCAAATTATACCTCTATTATACATTTTCGACAACTTACTTGAAATTCAATTCAAATTATACCTCTAATATTTATACATTTTTGACACTTTAACAAAATTCTCCACAATGAAATAACTTGTTTGTTTACTACTTGATTCATTTAAACTAGGATCTGTAGACACCTAAAAATGACCTAGGCCTGCAAGCTTCATTTTTACCACTTTCGTCCTAGCATAATTAAGCTATTTAATTATTTCCTTGGTCCACATTCGACTATTGATTAAATAATTCATAATTATTTAATTAATTCATGTCATTTGTTCCTCCTTGATTATTAAATAAATAAATATTATTTATTTATTTAATACATCACTAATTATCTAAAGTCTTCCTTTGATTAAATAAATTTCATAATTTACTTAATTTCCCTTTACCATTTATGTCTTCTTGATTAATTAAATAAATTTTATTTATTTAATTACGTCACTAATTAAGTCCCCTTCTTCTAAAAAATTAAACAAATTCTTATTTATTTAATTCTGTCCATTTTCCACTATAATTAAATAATTCATTTAATTATTTAATTAATCATTAGCTTTTTCTCCCATTAAAATTAAATAAATTTGATTTATTTAATTTGGCCATTCTCTTGAATTTTGAATTAAAATCATTATTTAATTTCAAAATAATTATTTTATCACATTCCTCCATAATTAAATAATATCTTTATTATTTAATTACTTGCTAGTTATCTGGAGTAAATAAATCTTATTATTTAATTTCTCCAGCAACCTCTTTGTCCGTGCCAGCCTTATCCTCCAATTTAATTCTTGACTTTTGACTTCTCATTTATTTTCGACCGTTGATTGAATCATTTCATAATTCAATCTCCACCCTTCATTCTTACCTGTTGCCCTAATTTTGACCTAACCCTAATGCACACAGCAATATTCAATCTTAAGCATTGATCTTAGGGTTCCTGTCATCTTTTCATCCTGGCCACACGTTCAAAATTGCAATTTTTATAAAAGGGCAATTTTGACCTCATTTGTCTCTCTCTCTCAGTCTTTAGCTCATTTTGACTTCTTGCATTCTTAGTCTATGTCAATTTGCTGTCAACTTAGGTCATAGTCATTAACAGTCATAGCCATTTTAGCTCATTGTAGGGTTATTTTTATTTTTCTGCAAATCCTTCAACACTTGCATAGGGCTTAGTCTTTAGTCATAGTTGCTCATAAATCTGAGGGCATTGTTATTTATCTGCAAGCTAGGAGGTGTAACAGAGGTTAATCATGGAAGGCGGAGACATAGGGTAACACTATCCCTTTTGTCTTCACCTCACTTCCATTGTGCTTTGTTATTTTCATAGGAATTTTGATTGTTATTGTGCTAACCCACTTAATAATAAATTTAGGATTTCTTCCCCTGACACATAAAGATTCCAGCTATTCCATGTACACTTGAATAATTTGATTCACATGGATGATTTTGAGAAGTTCTTGCACATTTTATCAAGGGAGGCAAATATTGGAGCTCACAACTTTTCATTTTATCAATCAAGGAAAAAATTTGAGGATAATTTTAATCAAGTTGGTAGAGGACTTGTTTTGAGTCATCTTTAAGTTGAAGAAGAAATGGGACAACAAAGAAAAAGAAAAAATGTGTCTCAACAAAAATCGTCAAAAGAAGAAGAACAAAAGAGGCATAAACAAAACTTGAAAAATTATCATAGAAAGAAACAAGGTACATGCTTGTTTCTTCTCTCTCTCACTCTCAAGTGTGTGTTTAGGACTTTTACTTTGAAGGTTTCAACCATCATTGCACTTGAATGACTATAAATACTTTTAAATATCCTCAAGTCATCTTGGTCATGCAAGTTGTAATGTTTATATGATCCTTGACTTCAATTCCTTAAGCCAATTCTTTTTGTTTCAATATTTGTGTTTTGTGTCTTTCATCTTTTATTTTCATCACTTCAATGTTCTCAAATTATTTTTATGTTTTATGCTCTAGGGATTCCTCAAGCTGGAGTCGAGCCAAATCTAGATATTGGATCAAACTAATCCATTGAAGAACACATGGACCTTGAAGTTAGGGAGGAGACCCAAGTTCAAACAATGCTTGTTGGAGAGGGGTCAATATCACTTCCATCTACTAGTATGGATGAGCATATAAACTAGCACAAACTTCTCAATTTATAGCTCATCATGTTTTATCAATTTGCTTGCCTTGCATACATAAACTTCACTTATATATTTAACATCATCTCTCACTTTGTTTGCAAAATATTTTGCACACAAGTGTAGGAAGGGTCAAACAAGTAGGAATTCTCAAACTGAAGTCGAGCCAAATCTAGATATTGGATCAAACAAATCCATTGAAGAAAACATGGACCTTGAAGTTAGGGAGAATACCCAAGTTCAAACAATGCTTGTTGGAGAGGGTCAGGATCACTTCCTTCTACTAGAATGGATGAGCATATAAAACTAGCTGGAGGTGCTTGGGAAACAAATTTCTCATAGAAATCAGACTATTTACTTGAAATGGATATGGAGAAACTCAAATATTATGCCAACCAACCTTATAATAAGAGAAAGAGGTCAATGACTAAATCTATAAATGGAATGATCAATCATCATTTCAATCATCTTGATACACTTGAAAAAACCCAATTGTTATCATGTTTAATTCTTCGTGATAAGCTCAAAGATTCATTACAATTGTTGGGTGTCCATTCAGCATCAAATAAGAAGAAACACATGGGATTACAAAAGGATATTGTTCAAAATGTTAAAAAGGGTTTAGATTCCATTGGGAAAGGATCTTGAACTAAGGATAAGGCCACTACAAGAAGGGTGATGTTGACATCTATTGTACATCAAGATATAGCAAGAAAAAGAAAAATGTTAGCACTTTCAACTAAAATTGGTTATAGTAGAACCACATTGATAAAATATGAGAAAAAGAGAAAGTTTTTGGATGAGAGTTTAGAAGGCAATTGGGCAATTATGTGTAGAGCTCCCCGTTCTGACAGGATTGAAGATGTTGTTAGGAACTTGGTCTCGTGTTTTGGCATGATCAGACTCATCCATCATCAAATACTTCAGAGATGTTATGAGATACAGATTGACCTAGTATTTATGAAAATCATATCAAACATTGGCTAGACATAACACAATTTGAGATGTATGAACCCCTTTGTAATGTACAACCTCATAAAGATTAAAGTAAACAATGTTTCAAAGGTTAAAGCCATATTATAGAAGATAAAACAAAGCTTTTTAAACTCGTTGTTGCTCGCACATATTGAATTTGATCTCTACTATCGTGTGTGTTTCCGAAGATGAGAGAAGAAAGATGTGGGTTTCTAAATTCACCTCCTAAAATCGCAAGCTTGTTCATAAAGCTCCATATTATGTGATCATGAAATGGACTCAAAATAAACTCCATAAAAAGGAATTTATAGGAGATGTGGAAATTCTTGGCTAAATTTCCTTCAAGAATTGGAGACACCGACCTAACAAAGACAGTAAATTGCAAGAGGTAAGTATTATTTTTAGAGAGTTTATTTGTTTCAATTTCTCATAGATCAAGTTATTTGGATTCTCTTTGATGCAATGTTTCATTGATCAAGTGTGGTTTATTAGTTATTCACATATTTTACTAACACAGGTACAAGTATGTAAAGTTGCAAACAAATTTTGGGAAAGAATCCACAAGGTTGAACTATGTAGAAGAGGAGATTCCCATTGGAAAATTTATGGAAGATTTTCAAAAATTGATATGACCATACATACATCATTCCTTTTTTCTATGGCAAAGCACAACAATTCCAAACACGAGAGATACTTTCCCACATGGAAGAGTTCTATCAGTATTTGACTTTGTAGAAAATTACTCCTTTGTACATCAAAAGGATATTCAATCAAAGTATTACTTTTCAAAGCAAATCACTATTATGGTTCATGTGTGTTATTGACATGCACAATCAAAATTGGATGGTGTTGAGAGTACAGATGAAGAACAAGCCATTAAGAAATAATATCACTTTTATATTAGTGATGATAAAGAGCATGACACACTTTTTGTCCAACATTGCTTTACAATATTTTTTGAGAATTTGAGAAGCAGGGGTGTAAAATTTGAAAATCATTTTGTATGGTCAAATGGATGTGTGGCACAATTCAAATCTTCACGGCCATTCTATGCACTTTGTAGATATCATAAAATCTACAAAATACCACATGTTTGGATTTTTTTTCAGAGTGGGCATGGAAAGGGTGAGCATGATGGAGCAAGAGCTTGCATCGAATGAGCTTTAAGAGAGCATCAAATGAGTTATCCAGAAGATCATCTAGACAATGCACATGATTTTGTTGAATGGTGCAAGAAACACTTTGCCTCAAATGTGGTCGACACATCTTCAAGAACAAACCGATACATTCCACATAAAGTGTTTTGGGAGATATCAGGTGCGTATAAATTACATTAAATCAAAAATTTGAATTTATTTAAATTTAAAATATATATATACATATTTGTTCACATAATTTTTTTGTTGTACATATGTATCTAGGTGTGGATAGAAGATCGATGCATGGATGCAAGAGGGTAGAAAAAACAAGATCTTTGCATTGTGTTAGGAGTTCAGATAGTCACCATGGATGTATATTAGACACAAGGGATTACTCTTGTTTTTGCACTAAGTGCATTGAGGGAAACTTTGATTATGCATGCAACAATCAAGAACTTGGATATGTTGGTAAATGGGATACAATGCCACTAGTTGTTTCAGAAACATATGATGAAGATGAGGAAGAAATATTTGAAGACATTCCTTTGATTTCAATTGATTATGATCATATTTCAGGATTGGTTAGAAAAGGTACACGTGTAAGTTTTCAATAATTTAATTATTATATATATCTAGTTAATGATCTTTTGAGACATAATTTCTAATTTTTTTAGATTTTTTTTGTGTAAATTTGGTGTATAGGATATGTTTTTGTAGTCATAGGAGAGCCTGAAAACATCGTGTTAGCTATTATTTATTGCGTTGCACAGAAGAGAGGAATAAGCTAACAGAACCTGAAACAAGTGATGGAATGTTATTTCCCACAAGTGAGTTTGAATTTAAAATTTTATATACAGTGTATTCACATGTGCACATTACATTATAAACATTAAATATATATTGTAAAAACCTTGTGCATGAAAATATTGCACACACGTTCATATGTCTTACCTTAGGTTCATGTTTACCATGCAAGTTATGTTGTAGTACAAGGGACATATCTAAAACAAGTCAAATTTGTTTAGCATGGGATTCATTTTGTTGACTATCAACTTGATAACAAGGTATATCAATATAGTCACTTAATAATTGTTGCCACTCTACATCTTCATGCAGTTCCACATGCACATGGTCAAAGAAAATAGAGACTAGATAGTGATGATCATCAAAAAATTCTACATGTTATTGAAGAGCGGGCTGAACCAGAATCTTTGACTTAGATTATATCCATGGTTTTCAAGTTCACTTGTAACCCTATACATGTTCAAATGAGAACTTATTGTTGAGATTATGGATGCACATTCCTTGAAGCTGCAGTCTTCGATGGAGGACCGTTGAGCCAGGAAATATGATCAACCACAGGAGAAGTGTTACAACTATGGAATGCTGATTAAAGATTTATTGATATGATGAAAAAGATATATTACAAATGAACAAGATGCCTGATTATGTAGGCAAGAAGTAAACCCTAATATGCATGAGATGTTTCCAAGTGTTATAATCTAACAATATGTGACAACATGTGAACCCTATCTAGACGATCATTAAATAAGGAGATAAGTTCTAGAAGGAATCTTATCCCACAAACTAGGAAGGGAATATTATCCCATTTATTAAATAATTTATCTAATAATGCAACCTAGGACTTAATTAATTAAATGCAAGACCTAAGTTAACTTATGCTAGTGTAATTAATTAGTAATAATTAATTAATTACACTAACACCCCCCATAAGTTCAACTTAGGGAGGAAGATGCAATGATTATGCAGAGATGATGATCGATGATGGGTCCCGACTACGAGGCCATGTTAGGTACCCATGTACATGATAGATGCAGAAAATCTCCCACAAATGGAGAAAAAAGGGAAAACCTAGTAGGAACAAAACCCCTCTCCAAAAAAGAGATGAAAATGTAGAAAAAAGTGAGATAGGATGGGAAGGATGGAGGACTCCCAAATACCCCCCAAGTACACCATCCATCACATGGATACGATGAAATCAAAGGCCCCCCCATAGGAGGGAAAGAGAGAGACTATGTAGCCCCCCCAAAAGATGTGATCACCTATAAAGAAGGGAAGTGTTTGAAGATAGAACAAGATCCAATGTCGACAAACAACTTGTCTCCCTTTTAGAAGAAACAAAACCAACTGCAAGTGGAGAGATGCTTCCTATTCCGGATAGGAATTGAAGGAAGGATTCAAAGGTGGATGTTGATGATGTCTCTGAACTCTGCTCAGATGTCTCCTTTCTTGATGATGATGCCACAATCAATGAAGAGGGTGACAAACCAGGAAGATGCAGAAAATGATGCTGAACAATAGCCAAAAACGGTGATATGATGAATGTGATGGAGACTTGATAGCCCCCCCTGAATGAAGTGTCCTCAAAACCACTAAAGGAAGTTTGAAGCAAATCCAATGGTAGATGCTGAAGAAACTTCAAGTCCTTCATGGAATGACAATGCAGAAGTCTTGAATATGAAATCTCTGAATAGAGGAGTGATAACCCCTCGAGAATGTTCTCCAAACCTGTAGAAGTAGCCAAGTCAATGATGCCTAAAACAAAGCCATCCTATAATGCTAAGTCTGAAAAACTGAAAGTGTCCTGATGGATGATGATGGTGGAAGCCTTAATCAATGACTCTGGACAAGGAATCACTGATTGTGAAGGGATACCAACTGTCTTTGATGAAGAAGAAGCACTTGAAGGAACCTTGTCAACCTCTTCGGAAAGATCAAGGAAATCAACCTCCTATACAAAAATATCATCCTGGGGAACTTGAGCTGAAGAATGACATTATGAATCATGATCATTAGCGAATAGTGGAGTATTTGAATCTCTGTATAGCTCCCAAAGCTTAATCCAAAGGATGCAAGGACAATCACAATGATCAATAGATCTCAAAACATCAGAATCAACTTGCATAGAAAGGATCTCCAAAACAGTGTCAAAAATAAATAAAGCCCCATAGTGAAATTTCTCCACAAACACAAAGAAAAATGACCTTCAACACCAAATAAAGACTTCCAAATATGATGTACAACTAAAGTGATGCTAACCGAATCAAAAAAATTGTCCCAAGCTTTAGAATAACCAGGTTATTGATCAAAGGCACCAAATTGAAAAAAAAATCTCATGCAAGAGTACCTAGAGCTGAAACTAATCAAGGGATTGGACTAATGAAAAAGAGCTCTAAATCACCTTCCTGATGGCACTAGAATCACTAAAATATGATGAGCGGTTGCAAAGTTATGAGCTTTTATGTCCAAATTAGGGTTTGGACTTCAGTTAACTGTATAGATTTCTACAAGAAAATTTTTGTAGAATGGATCTCACCACTAGAAAGTAGATGGAAAGACCTTTCTGATGGTATATTGTTTTCCAAATTTTGATAGCCTGGGTGAAAGTTGTGATAAAATGAAAAAATGCCTATATTAGGCAATCTACAGGCTAAATTGGTGCAAAAATTAAGCACCCGAAGCTAAAAAAAATCAGCCCCTGGTTGCTGATATGACAAGGGGCAAGCTTTGGCAAAAAAGAGGGGCCGCCGAGTAGAGCGGCGGCCGGGCGGAGTGGGTAGTGCCGGGGCGGCGCCGCTGGTGGAGTAGAGCCCTTAGTCGTCGGCAGGAGCTTGGATCGACCGGCGGTAAGTCTTCGTTGGCAAGGGCCGGGAGGATGGCTGGTTGGAGAAACACTGGCACTGGTGGGAGGAGATCACAGTCATCGATAGGAGAAGCAACCGGTGACGGGGTGTAGCTAGCGGATGGTGAAGACCCCGGCAAGTCCAACAATCAACGGTTTCGACTAGCCGGAATAATCACCGGCGCGGGCTATAGAGAGCGGTGGGGTCTTTGGGTTTGAAAAACAAGTACCCTCCTCCAATAAATGTGGCCGGTGTGACTCTTCTCTACAGACTGCGACAGATAATAACCAATTTTTTTTGAATATTTCCAAAAAGGCAATTCAAAATTAATACAAATGCCATTTGTATAAAATAAACCCCAAAATATTTAATAAAATGTCGATGGATTAAATATTTATGCCGATGGATGAAGAATATTTTCCCAATGAAAACTATAGCGTAGATTTAAAAAAATCAAACCCATTTGATGCTGACGGAGAAATAAAAATCCAGGTCGCTGTGATTTGATTTTTTTCAAAACTAAAAAAAATTATTTTATTTTTTGCCAAAATAAAAAATAAAAATAATAATAAAGCACTGATTTTTTTTCTGAAAATATAAAATGGCCTGCATATAAAAAAATTTGCCTCAGAGGACAACTAACTGAGATGATTTTTTGCTGCAAATTGTATGGATAGTACAATTGATTTTGCAAACCCTAAAAATACCTCTGAAGCTCCCGGTTTGATGTATCCAATTTTGATGAATGGGTAGGTGATCCTAGGGTTTCGAGGCCTTCTAAAGACAATGGCGAGCTTGTATTTGACTCTATATGCTTTAGAAATCAGCTTGGTCCCCAGGTGGAAACAAGTAGCCTTCAATGGAAACCTTCAGCCTGCAAGAATCTTGCACACCAACTTTCTTGATCGAGGGTTGATGTTTCACTGGACAAGCTCTGATACCTTGTTGAGATTATGGATGCATAGTCCTTGAAGTTGCAGTCTTCAATGGAGGACCTTCGAGCCAGGAAATATGATCAACCACAAGAGAAGTGTTGCAACTATGGAATGCTGATTAAAGATTCTATTGATATGATGAAAAAGATATATTACAAATGAACAAGATGCCTGATTATATAGGCAAGAAGTAAACCCTAATATGCATGAGATGTTGCCAAGTGTTATAATCTAACAATATGTGACAACATGTGAACCCTATCTAGATGATCATTAAATGAGGAGATAAGTTCTAGAAGGAATCTTATCCCACAAACTAGGAAGGGAATATTATCTCATTTATTAAATGATTTATCTAATAATGCAACCTAGGACTTAATTAATTAAATGCAAGACCTAAGTTAACTTATGCTAGTATAATAATTAATTAATTACACTAACACTTATAAAAACTTGTACATGGTTGTAAATCATTTTGTGTAAATTACAATTATATGTACATATTTGTTCCATGGAAAATTCTTAAGTTCAAGAATGTTTGATAGCATCATCTCTCACTTTTTTTGGTTGCATGTAAACCCATATTATATGCTTTCAATCCTTATTTGAAACGTAGTGATTTTTTAAAAAAATTTTGCCTAAATTACAATTATATACAACTTATATTTGTTTCATGGAATTCTTAAGTTCAATAATTATATACACTTATATACAACTTATATAATTTGTTCCATCGAATTGTTCCATGGGAAACTATGTAAATTTTAAAATTAAGTATTATATAATTATAAAATTATTGTAAACACATTAATAAAACATAAATGAATGCAAATAAAAACAAACCCTAACCCTTAAACCCTTAACCCTATAACCCTAAACCCTTGTACCCCCTACCCTCTATCTTTCTCCCACTTCCCTCTCTCTCTTGAAAGTCTCTCCCTCCTACCCACTCTTCCTCTCTCTCTCTACTCCTTAACCCTTAAACCCTAAACCCTTTGTACACCCTACCCCTTCTTATCTTCCCCTCTCTCTCTCTCTAAGTTCTCCTCCCTCCTCTCTAATTTAACTCCTTAAACTTACCTTTTAACCTATCAATACCTCTTAACTCCTTCTCTTTATCTCTCCCCACTCCCCCATCTCTCTCAAGTCTCTCCCTCCTACCCCCTCTCCCCCTCTCCCCTCTACCCTTAACCCTTGTACACCCCTACTCTTTATCTCTCTCCCACTCCCCCCCTCTCTCTCAAGTTTCTCCCTTCTGCCCCCTCTCCCCTCTCCTCTTAACCCTATAACCCTAAACCCTTCTACTCCCTACCATCTATCTCTCTCCCACTCCCCCCCTCTCTCTCTCAAGTCTCTCCCTCCTATCCACTCTCCCTCTTGAGCTCCTCTACACTTAACCCTTAAACCCTACCCTTTATCTCTCTTCGACTCCCCCCCTCTCTAAAGTCTCTCCCTCCTACCCCCTCTCCCTCTCTCCTCTCTCCTCTCTACCCTTAACCCTTGTACACCCCCTACCCTTTATCTCTCTCCCAGCCCCCCTCTCTCTATCAAGTCTCTTCCTCCTACCCCCTCTCCCTCTCTCCCCTCTACCCTTAACCCTTGTACACCCCTACCCTTTATCTCTCCCACTCTCTCTCTCTCTCTCAAGTCTCTCAATTCCTACCCCCTCTCCCCCTCTCCCCCACCCTTAATCCTTAAACCCTAAACCCTTGTACACCCCGCACCCTTTATCTCTCTCCCACTCCCCCTCTCTCTCTAAAAAGTCTCCCTCCTACCCACTCTCCCTCTTGAGCTCCTCTACCCTTAACCCTTAAACCCTAGGACCCCCTACCCTTTATCTCTCTCCCACTCCCCCCCTCTCTCTCTGAAGTATCTCCCTCCTACCAAGTATTAAATTTGATTGTTAACTTTTCCTGTCAACAAATTTTTTAATGATGGTTATCTATTCAAGGGTGCCCTTAAAACATTATGATATACCTTAATGTATGTAAAATTATATATAAATCAAACATATATATCATTATAATTCTATATAAATTTTGATAGTCTATCCAAAATATCTCCTTTTATCTGATATAATCTTCTTAAAATTTTGATTGTATTCTACGAAAAAAATATTTAAATATAGTCATATGGCCATCAAATTTAAGCCTTGCCGCCTACCCCCACTCCCTCCATATCTTTCTCTCAAGTCATCATTTAAAAAGAATATAATTAATATTTATATTAATATTAAAAACAAGGCATTCGACTGAACATCTTTAGAATGTTCGGTCGAACCCATTTAAAATCAATTTTTTTATTCCATGGTGTGTGGGTTCAGTCGAACATGGGTTCGGTTGAACCCCTATTCAACCAAACATTTTTATTTTCTTTGACCGAATAGTTGTTCAAATGAACCCACATTTTTTCACCCTCCCCCTTGAGGCAACAAATTTTTTGAGAATTTTGCACTTCAAAGCTCGATTTAAGAATGAAAATGGAGGAGATCTCAGAAACCCAACTAGTATTGGGTTCCCCTCAAAACGAGCTATCCAACGAATAGAATTTTAATATGTTTTGATTATATTATCTATATGTTTTTTAAGTTTTATTAAATATAGGTTTTTCACTGAAAACAAAACTCTCTGTTCTACACAAGTGGAAAAATAGAAGATTATCCCAAAAAAAAATTAAAAATATGAGTGCACTAGATATTGGAGTCCTTGATCCAACAAAAAAAAAAAGAATTTCAATACATATAGTAAAAGTTATGTGTTATATGGTCGTGTTATGTCTGAATTGTAATTGATTTCACTTTGAAACTTTATTAAAGAAAAAACTATCTAACCAAGTGGAAGCACTAGATATCGGAGTTAAAAATCTAAATTTGAAAGAATTGGAATTTTATTTTTCAAGGAAAAAAGTTATGCATTATACGTGTGCGTCACTTTTTTAAAATGTTGTTTTTTGAAAAAAACCAATTTTCATGGGAGATAGAAAAAGAAGTGCAATATAATTCCAAAAAAATTGAAAAAAATATTTTTAGAATCTACAGAAAAAATGTGACAAAACTCTAGTTTTCATCATCTTCGAATTCCTCACAGTTTAATCGTTATAGGTGCCCGAATGTGAAGATTTTGTTAAAAAAAATATCAGTGTCCAGTTTGGCCAAAAATTGTAAACCACTATTGTGGGATCACCCAAGAAGTTTAACAACTTGAGAAGATCCAGGATGGCAACATACAAGAAGGATAGTTCAAGATTTGATGGAACAAATTATTCTCTATGGAAGACTCGAATGGAATGCCATCTGAGATGCATTGGTGAAGCCTATTGGAGCATTACAAGCAATAGGTATGTTATTCCTCAGAATGGTCCTACTACTATTCCTGAGATTAGGGATGTTGAGTACAATATCAGGGCTAAGGAAGCATTGTTTAGCACTTTGATTGATTTTGAGATGACAAATGTTATGGATCTGAAGACTGCTTATGAGATCTGGAAAAAGTTGGAAACTTTGTATGAAGGTGATGCTAATGTGAAGATTGCTAAGTTACAAAGTCTGAAAGGGAAATATGAAATGTTGAGAATGCGTGATGATGAGAACATTACTACTTTCATGCAAAGAGTGAATGAACTTGTGTGTGGTATCAGATGTGTTGGTGGACAATTGGAAGAATCAAAGATTGTTGCTAAAGTGCTTAGATCCTTGCCTGTTGCATACAAAGTCAAAGCTACTGCTATTGAGGAGCTCCAAACTGTAACAAATGTAACCAGAGACATGTTGATTGGTAAGCTTACTACTTATGAGTTGAGTGAGTTTGGTGATTATCTTCCTAATATAGAATCTAAATTCAAAGCTACTACTTCTGGAAGAGATAAACATAGATATGATCTAAGAGAAAGTTCTTCTAGAAAGATATCCAAGTATGAGGAGGAAATGAGAGAGATTGAAGAGGAGAGAAAGCTACAGGAGCTTGAAGCACTTATTGTCAAAAGAGAAGCCAAAGGAGAAGGTAAGTATAAAGGAAAATGTCTTATTAAATGTTTTTCTTGCAATAAGATAGGTCATTTTGCATCAAGGTGTCCGAAAAGAGTCCCTAATCCAAGACCTAGCAAGCCTAGATTTCAAAGAAAGTGCTATTATGTTGCTGATGAAGATGTGACAGATAATGAATCTGATAAAGGAAATGGAAGTGAGGATGATTGGGTATTTATTGCTATCAAAGAAAATGATCCAGCCCCTACTGAATCTGGTAGTTGCTCAAATGCGGAGAAATCCCTAGCTGCTTGAGTTGAAGACAAAGATGAATGGGTGATTGACAGTGGATGGTCTCATCACATGACAGGTGATAAAATCAAGTTTGTGAGCCTAGAAAAGTATGATGGTGGTGTTGTAAGATTTAGTGATTAAAAAGCAGGTGTAATTTGTGGTAGAGGATCCATTTCTCTTGATGGTAAGAATAATACTAATGATGTTCTTTATGTGGAAGGTTTTAAGCATAATCTCTTAAGTGTTGGATAGATGGTTGGAAAAGGATATAATCTTCAATTCAAGAATGGAAATTGTAGAATATTGGGAAGTTCTAGAAATGTGATTGCTCCAAGAACAAAAACAAAAGGTAACATATTTCACCTAAATGCTACTAGTATTTAAGTTGTGTGATTGCTCAAGTTGATGAAAGTTGGTTGTGGCATAGGAGAATGTGTCATGTAAACTTTGACAATATTGTTAAGATAAGTTCTACTTAGGTAGTCAAAGATCTTCCTAAGTTGGTAAAGCCTACTAATACTATATGCAAGGAATGTTAGTTAGGGAAGCAAACTAGAATTTCATTTTGGAGCAAACAACATTGTTCAAAAGAAGTGTTGGAACTTGTTCATACTAATTTGTCTGGTCCTTCTAGAATCAAAAGTTTGCAAGGAGACAGGTACTTCATATTACTTATTGATTATTACTCTAGATTAATGTGGGTTACTTTCTTAAGGGAGAAATCTGAAGCTTTGGAGAAATTCAATATTTTTAAGGCTATGGTTGAGACAGAGACATGTCTAAAGATTAAATGTATGAGATAAGATAGAGGTGGTGAATTCACTTCTCATGAGTTGAATTCTTTTTCTGAAATGTATGGGATAAAGAGACAATTATCTACCCCACAGACCCTTCAGCAAAATGGAGTCATGGAAAGGAAGAACAAGACAAGTCAAGATGCTGGTAGGACTATGATGTTGGAAGAAAATGTCCCTCATAACTATTGGAGAGAAGCTATGAGTACTATTGTTTACATCCTCAACTGGGTACAAGTCAAAGGTGATACTAGTAAGACCCCTTTTGAGCTATGGACTAGTCATAAGCCTACTGTTAGATATTTCAAAATATTTGGGAGTAAATGCTATATCAGAAGAGATGAAGAGATAGGAAAGTTTGATGCTAGTAGTGATGAAGGAATCTTTCTTGGTTATTCTACTAAGAGTAAGGCCTACCAGTGCTACAACAAGAGATTGAGGAAAATAGTTGAAATTGCAAATGTCAAGGTTGATGAAGACATAGCTAGACTATCTAGAACCTATAGATATGATTCAGATGATCAGAATAATAGTTCAGTCTTAGAAAAGAATGTATAGACAAAAAAAATCAAGTTTAGATAATTCCGGTGAATCAAGAAAATCAAGAGGAAGGAACTATTGAAAGTGCAGAAGAGAGATCACAAGATCTAGAAGTTCAAGAACATCCTAAGACTCCAAGGTATGTAAGACTAAATCATTCAGAAGATCCGATTATAGGTGATAAGAGCAAAGGTGTCTAGACTAGGAGAAGGATTGTAGAAGAATATTGTCTGATTTCAAAGACTGGGCCTAATAGTGTGAATGAAGCATGCAAAGATGAACATTGGGTGGAAGCAATGAAAGAAGAACTACAACAAATTGAGAAGAATAATACATGGATTCTTTCCTAGATCTAAGGACAAAAATATAATTGGAACTAAATGGGTCTTTAGAAAAAAGCTAAATGAGCAAGGTGAAGTTGTTAGAAACAAAGCAAGATTGGTGTGTAAAGGATATTCTCAAATGGAAGGAATTGAGTTTGAAGAAATTTTTTCCCCTGTTGCTAGGATTGAAGCTATGAGATTATTTGTTGCTTATGCTTCTTACAAAAACTACAAGGTTTATCAGATGGATGTCAAGTCAGCATTTCTAAATGGTGAATTGGAAGAAGTGTAAGTTGAGCAACTTGATGGATTTCAATTGACTAATCAGAGAGATATGGTTTTTTAGTTGAAGAAAGCATTGTATAGACTTAAGCAAGCCCCTAGAGCATGGTATGGTATATTGGAAAAGTATTTGTTGAAGCTTGCATTCAATAAAGGTATTGCTGATAGTAATCTATATTTCAAGATTGATCATGATAAAGATCTAATTGTTGAAGTCTTTGTTGATGATATCATTTTGGAGGAGATGATAGTTTGTGCATGAATTTTGTTGATGAGATGCAGAATGAATTTGAGATGTCTATGATTGGTGAGATGAAATTATTTTTGGGATTGCAAATTATCAGTTAGATAAAGGGATTTTCATATCTCAATCCAAGTATGTGAAAAAATTGCTAAAGAAGTTTGGTATGGAAGATTCAAATCCAGTTGGTACACCTATGGTGACCGGATGCAAGTTGACCCAAGATGATGATTATCTGAAAGAAAATAAAACTAGATACATATTGATGATTGGTGGATTGCTTTATTTGACTCAAACTAGACTAGATATCATGAATGTTGTATGCATTGTTGTAGGATTTCAAGTTGATCCTAAGGAATCTCATGTAACTATTGTGAAAAGGATTTTCAGATACTTGAAGGGAACAATTGATTTTGGCCTGTGGTATCCTAAAGATGATGATCTTACTTTGAGTGCTTTTATTGATGTTGATTAAGCAGGAGATGTGGATGACAAAAAGAGTACTAGTGGTGGTGCATTTTTCTTGGGTAAGAAGTTGATTTCATGGTTAAGCAAAAGAAAAATGTCATTTCTTTGTCTACTACAACGGAAAAATACATTGTTGCTGCTAACAATTGTACTCAAGTATTGTGGATGAATGAGATGTTGAAATATATCAAAGCTGTGTATGATGAACCCATTGCTATATTCTATGATAATTTAAGTGCAATAAAGATTTCTAAGAATCTAGTGCTACATTCAAAGACAAAGCATATATCTATCAAGTTTCACTTTTTGAGAGAGAAGGTGAGTGAAAAGGAAGTCAAATTGGAGTATGTACCTACTAAGGAACATATTGCATACATCTTTACAAAGTTGTTGCCTAAGGATACTTTGAGTATCTTAGAGGGAAGCTAGGGGTGATTAACCCTCCTAATCAGAACTAAGATGCATTAACTTGCATCAATCAGTGCATTTATGGTCATATTTTGATATGGATTGATGTTGTGGTGGTTGCTACTCAAGGGGAGTAGTCATATGTTCATATATGTGGTTCAAAGTGCATGTGGAGAAAATAGATCTTTGTCATTGATTTCAAAGGGGTAGAAGAGTCATGTGAAAACATGAAAATTATTTGAGGAAGAAGAGTCATGTGGGAGAAGAGTTTTTGAGGAAAAAAGAGTCATAATCTAAGGGGCAATTAGTGTTGAAGATAGTTGTGTTGATGGTGTTTTTCACATCACGTGTTGCCATTAATGCCAAAGGGGGAGATTGTTGGATGTTGTGGTTGTGTTGCTAATATGCAGTTATCATTGATGTCAACACTATTTGCATTAATGTCTTAGAAGGTGTATATGTCAAGGATATTGAGGAAATTGTAATAAAATAAGTTGCAGGTTGTTAGTGGTGAAGTAAAGTTTAGTTGGTTGGTGAGTTCAGTACGTTGATGATCAGAGGTTTTGGATTAAAGAGTTTCTTTTTGAGTATATCTAGTTTATCCACGTTAAGTTTTAGAGATCCGTGTGAAGATTTGATTGAGTTATGAGTAGTTGTATTTTGACAATTTTTTTGTTGCTTCAATTGATGTTCCTGAATGAAGGTGATGAGATTTTAGCAAGTTCAGTTGTTGCAGATACTTCTCTAGTGATTCATGATGTTTGTGGATGTTTCTAGATTTTTCTCTATCTATGTTGCACGTTTTCATTGATCGTTGTGCTTGTGATTCAAGATTTTCTCTTGCGTGTTCATGTTTTTCATATTCTTGGCCGACAGGGTGTTGTAACGTGTTGTGGATCTTCGAGGATTAATTTTTGAAGGTGGTTCATTTTTGAGAATTTTATTTTGGGTCTTCACTATGTTGTGGCTGACCTTGGTTGATTCACATTAATAATCTTTAGTGCTTTGGGTTGACAGTTTGTATTCATTTTATTATTTCATTGTGGCCAACATGTAGCGATGTAATTTCTTGTTGTAGATATATATGAGCAATTGTTTTATCATTTGAAGGCATGTGTATGTGAAGTGTGTGAGTCCTATGTACGAATAATGTTTAGATCTTTTGAAGGTAGAAGCAGAGTGTGAAGAAGAGTGAAGAAGTGTGAAGAAGTGTTCATATGCTTAACTGGAACTGTAATCAAGCATTAGCAGATGCTATTTTCTTAATTCAAATTCTTGTGGATGTAATCCAAATCTTTGTAAGAAAATGTGTGTCTTCCTTTTGTAATTGAACAATGAGCTCTAGGTAGTGCACCTAAATGCATGTGTATTCCCCATTAATATTTCTTTATACTTGTAGACATGTAAAATATATCGATTGACATTGTGCGGCTGATCCTGACTTACTAACATCGTTTCTTCCTGAATCATCCCTCGGTCTAACTATTTAATAAAATTTTATTATTTGATTAAATTCATCAATATTCCTCTCTTAATTGAATAAATCATTTTATCTAATTAAGTCAGTCTCTTTTGTTAATTAAATCAATCCATCTGATCTAATTATCCCTATTGAATTAAATAATTAATTTATTTGATTAAATCTCTAAAGTCTATCCATTAAATTAAATAAATTAAAACCTTGTTTAATTTAACCTAACACCAGCTCTTTTAATTAAATAAATCAAAATCCTTATTTAATTAACTTCTTATCATATTCCTCTCTTATTTGATTTAAATAAATCCATAAATTTGAGTCAAATAGGTCACATCATCTAACATCTCTCATTAAATTAATTAGCGTTGATTAATTTAATCTCATCTCATGTCCCATCCTCTAGATAATGCAAGTTGCACATAAAAATAGATATAATTCATTTATTAAATCTCTATTTTCCTCACAAGGCATCTTTTGGAATATTCTCTCAATTTGAATTCAAAAATTCCAAGTCAACATGTACATCCAACAAGGCAATAAATTCATCTTACATGTCCTTTTCCTTAAGCCAAGTGGCATTTATTGCATTTTCCCTTCCCTCTTACATGTCATTTCAACAAATTTGAAATTCAAAATTATGTATTTATTGGCACAATCCCCAAATCTTGCACATCCTTTGTCCATTCATAGCTTGACAAGTGCATCTTTCCATTGGATGAGTGTTAGTCCCACATTGCTCAAATTTGGACATTCATCCATCTTGGAATTCTATAAATAAAGAGCTCATATCCTCATTTGATCATCCACAAATTAGGCAAAGTTATTATGCTAAAATATTTAGCCATTTTCATCCATCACCATTGAGTTCTTAGCTAGGTTTTTGTAGATTTTGGCTTGGAGCTCTCATTCTTCATCATCAAAGTGGATCAATCTCCATCAACATATCAAGCTTGCATCTTAGGAATTGGGAAAGGGCCAATTTTCACATCAAATTGGCACCAATTCCCCCATGGGATCATGAGTGTGCACATTTAAATTAGGATTGGATCTATATTTACTTGTTTCTTTGTGTTCTTCATTGTTTTCTTTCCTATTTTGAAGTTTGTAAATGGATTTCGTGGGGAATCCTTGTTTTGGCTTGCAATATCTAACTTGAGATGTTTATTCTCTTTGTTTTGCAGGTCCTATGATTGGGGTTCACACAATACTTTTAGCAAGGTATAATCTTGTGGACTGACCTCCATCATGGTTTTTCCCCTAACAGGGTTTCCACATAAAAATCTTGGTGTTATGTGTGCTTTTGATGTGTTGTTGATTTATTCTTTCATGGTTATTGATCAGATATGAGAATAAGGTTAATAAGTTGAATAAGTTTTGAAATTTTGTGACAAATGATTCGGCCCCCCCTCTCAGTTTTCTACCCTTGTGTTGCCAACATAATCTCCAATGATTTTTTTCCCATAGAATATATTGCATGAACATAAGTGATTAGACAATTTTTGGTAGAGTTTCTATATGATAAAATGAGATGCCTAGAATGTGAAATTTCCTATAAATAAATAGATGAATTGATAGACCCCGAATCAAGGTGTTGTTGTATACAAAAACCACACCAATATATCATCTACCGAACTTAAGAAACATGATTCTCATAGGGAATTAAACAAACCCATAAAGTGTTGAAATACAAATCACCAATCATACATATAAGTGCACTAAAAACTATTGACAAGCCAAATTTCAGAAATTATTTTGAATGTGCAAGAAACTTCCTTTTCCTCTAAAATCTTAAATGGTAGTAGAAGCTCCCACCTTAACCTACAGGAAAACAAGTGATTCACAATTTTTCTACCATGACAACCATGCTAAAAATTAGGCTAAAAACCTAGAAAACACATTTTTAAATAGTGGTGCTTGATCCCTTCCAACAACTTGTAAACTTTCATAATTTTTTTAGTTTTTGAATACACAAATATGAACCACAACAAATAGGAAATTTGAAAACTTTATTACAACTCAAATTGTTTGGAACAACTTGGGGTACAAATATTTCACCAATACAAGGCTATACCATTCCTACAACTTCTATCTACAAGCAATGAAATAAAACTTCAAACATTCTGAAAATCAACTAATTGCAAGCCAAAATCAAATTACAACACTTTCAAATCACCTCCAAAATCCTTTGCAACACTCTGGATGTTGTTGGTATTTTCCTTCTCAACTTCTTCTTGTAACTTCTAGTTGCAACCCTTCAACCACATTTCTTCACTTAGCTCTAGGGCGTAGGATTTATCCTTGCAATAAAAACAATAAAAAATTTTCCATATGTCCCCAAATGAAGTGTTGGAAATTGTCCAGTCTACAAAATTGAAAAATATAGTGAATTTCATAACTTTTCTTGGCATTGTTTCTCATAACTCACCCTTAACCTCCTGTCATAAACATGACACTCTAATTGGATCCTTGTTATGCATGGGCCTCCATATTCTCTTCCAAATTATTTTCAAATATTCCAAAATACAAATTCCCCAACTTGGGCGTTGGGTTTTCCAATTTCCTTTTTTTTTGGATTTTAAGCACATTAAATGTGTAGCTAATAAAATCACCAAACTATAGATTTTGAGCCAATAAATAAAATATTGGTTACAACCATTTTACTCCATTCTTTTCCCAAACATAATATTTAAACATTCAAATATCCAACCAATTAAAAAAAAAAATTCCATACTTTGAGAGTGCTCAAACTAGGTGCCAAAAAGTTTCTTGCAAAAAGAAACCACACAAGAAAAACAAAGATTAAAATAAAATATTTTTGAGGATGTAGGATTGCCTATACCCCTGGATGCTCCTGCATCAAACAACTGGGGTAAGAATAAATGTTCCATGAGTTGGAACTCGTGAACATTTGAAGATTTCGTACTTGTTCATTAGCCACTTTTCTTCCTTATCTACATGTTTCTTCTTCTTCACCCTACTCTAAATCTTCCTATCTCTTCCTTCATCCTTCCTCTCTTTCTTTCCCTAATAAAATTCACACTACTATGCCAAGGTTCTTCTTTCCACCCTACTTCATCATTCTCAACACCTGCATTCAAATTGACATTAACAAATTTATAGAAACCAATGAATTCTATCTTCACATCTTTCTTACCTATTTCTCCTTAATTATCTTCCTTTTCTATGTCAACAAGACTCATTATACCTTGTTTGTTTTCAATTTGTAACTTGTTATTGCTGCCCCTAACCATATTTCCCATTTCACTTTCTTTCACCATTTCATCAAAATACAAATCAACTTTATCATGAACTTCAACAAATTTTGAAAAATCATCAAATTTCTTAATTTTCTCCTCTTTCCCTACCAGTACATCAATCTCATATCCATTATTTTAAACCATGTCATTTTCATGTAAATTAACCTCTTCTTTATCAGAAAATAATTTTGAAAATTTAAACTTTACCTCAAAGTTTGTTGCAACCATCGTTTCACTTGTTAATACAAGCCACTCCTTTTCAACTACTACAATTTGCATTAATAAGTCACCTTCTCCTTCATTTTTTGCTTCTCCTTCAATTTCCTTATTCACTATCTTCCCCATATAGTCTTCTTCACTTTTTTTTCTCTAAAATTCTAATGTTTCCAAGCCCTATATGTTTTCTTGCTGCTCTACTACTGCCCCAACTTCACAATCACCATATTCATTTATCTTTTCGATGTGCAAGTCAATATTTACTTTGCAAAAATTAGAAGGAGATAATACCTCTATTTTTGTTGTTGCAATCTCCTTTCCTATGCATGCAATTTTTTTATTTTTTTAATGTCCTCAACAAGATGCACATATGTTGCTACCTCTTTCTTTCTCCATTTTTTCCTTGTTCCTTTCTTCTTTTTTTTCTTTCTTTCATCTGCATTTATGTGGGCTTCTCCCACATGACTTCCTTTTCATGCTCTTTCCATCATAGGGTTGCAACATTGCACTTCAACATTCTTATTTTCGCTATCCTCTTTGCCAAACCTTTTCTTTTCCTCTTTCTTCTCTCCACTTTCCTCTATTATAGCTTATGTTCCTTCTTCATTTCCTGTACACAAATTATTATTTGCAAACTTATTATGAAACAAACAATGAAACTCAACTTCATCTATTTTTTGAACTTTCTCAACCATAGTTTGCTTCTTCATTCCCAAGCTTTCCTCAAGGGAATCTAATGTTACTTTTATTTTCTTCAACTCTACAATTAGCTTCTTTTCTCTCACCTTTTCCCAATACTCTTCCCAAAATAAAATTCTCACATGTCTTCCAATGACCCATCTTGTCTTCTTTTTTAAAATCTTTTTTAAAGACTCTCAAGTCCCTCTGCAATTACAAGTCCTCCTTGCAATAATATCTCTCTCTTGTTTATCCTCTACTCAAAAGATGGTTTCTACAAGACACACCTCTCTCTCATGCACCTTCACCTAGCTTTAACCTCTGCTAGAGGATAACAACTAAAAACTTATCCATCTACTCTTTCCTCTTCTCTTTCTTCATGGAAAATTACTTCAACTCTTTCATCCATTCAACTACTATAATACCTCCCAACCAATCTTCTTGCTCTGATACCCTTTGATGAAGATCGAAGATCAAGACCTTGAATTGAGGTGTTCTTCATAGCCACCACACCAATATCTCATCTACCCAACACCAGAAAATTGATTCTCATATGAAAATAAACAAACCCATACAATCTTGAAATATGAATCATCAATCATGCATATAAGTGCATTGAAAACTATTGACACACCACATTTCAAAAATTATTTTGAATGTGCAAGCAACTTCCATTTTATCTAAAAACCTTGGTAGTAGAATCTCCCACCTTCATCTATAGGAAAACAAGTGATTCATAATTTTTCTATGAAGACAACCATGCTAAAAATTAGGCTAAAAACCTAGAAAACACATTTTTGAATAGTGGTGCTTGATCCCTTCTAGCAGCTTTTAAAATTTCATAAAATTTTGAGTTCTTGAATACACAAATATGAACCACAACAAACAAGGAATTTGAAAAACTTTATTACAACTTAGATTTCTTGCAACAACTTTAAAATAATTTCACCAATACAAGGCTATGTCATGCTTGCAACATCTATTTACAAGCAATAAAAGCAAACTTCAGTATTCTGAAAATCAACTACTTGCAAGCCAAAATCAAATTACAACACTTTCAAATCACCTCCAAAATCCTTTGCAACACTTTGGATGTTGCTAGTATTTTCCTTCTCAATTTCTTCATATCAATTCATGCTACAACCCTTCAACCACAATTCTTCACTCAACTCATGGGTGTAGGATTTCTCCATACAATAACAATAATAAAATCTTTTCCATACCTCACCAAATGAGGCATTGGAAATCCTCCACCCTGTAAAACTAAAAAATGTATTAAATTTCATAACTTTTCTTGGAATTGTTACTCATAACTCCCCTTGTAATCTCCCATCATAAACATGGCACTTTTATTGAATCCTTGTTGTGCATGGGCCTCCAAATTATCTTCCAAATCATTTTCATATATTCTAAAATACAAATTCCCCAACTAGGGTGTTGGGTTTTCCAATTTCTTTTTTTTTTGGATTTTAAGCACATTCAATGTGCAGCTAAAAAAATCATCAAACTACAAATTTTAAGCCAATAAATAAAATATTGGTTACAAGAATTTTACCCCATTATTTTACCAACTATAATATTTAAGCATTCAAATATCTAACCAATTAAAAAATATATTTTTCCATACTCTAAGTGCTCAAATTAGGTGCCAAAAAGTTTCCTACAACAATAAACTACACAAGAAAAACAAAGATTAAAATATAATATTTTCAGGGATGTAGGATTTCCTGGTACCCCTACATGCTCCTGCATCAAACACCCAAAGTAAGAAGAAATCTTCCATGAGTTGGAACTCATGAACATTTGAAGATTTGGTGCTTGTTCATCAACCACCTTTCTTCCTTATCTATATGTTTCTTCTTCTTCACCCTACTATGAATCTTCCTATCTCTTCCTTCCTTCATCCTTCCTCTCTTTCTTCCCCCATGAAATTCATGTTACTATACCAAGGTTCTTCTTTTCACCCTACATCATTCTCAACACCTGCCTACAAATTGACATTAACAAATTCATAGAAATCAATGACTTCTATCTTTGTATCTTTCTCACCTATTTCTCCTTCATTCTCTTCTTTTTCTATTTCAAAAGAGTCATCATACCTTGTTTTTTTAATTTTTCAACCTATTATATATGCCCCTAACCATATTTCCCATTTCATCAAAATACAAATTAGCTTTAACATCAGCTTCAACAAATTATGAAAAATCATCAAATACCTTAATTTTCTCCTCTTTCCCTACTAGTGTATCAATCTCATATACATTATTGTAAACCATGTTATTTTCATGTAAATCAACCTCTTCTTTATCAGCAAATAATTCTAAAAATTTAAAATTTACCTCAATGTTTGTTGCAACCTTCATTTCACTTGTTGTTAATGTAAGCCACTCCTTTTCAACTGCTGCAATCTACATTAATAAGTTACTTTCTCCTTCATTTGCTACTACTCCTTCAATTTCCTTATTCACTATCTTCCCCATATACTCTTCTTCACTTTATTTTATAAAAAATTCTAATGTTTCCAAGTCTTGTATTTTTTCTTGCTTCTCTATTGCTGCCCCAACTTCACAATCACCATATTCCTTTATCTTTTCTACATGCAAATCATTCTTTACTTTTCAAAACTAAAAATAAGGAGAGAATACCTCTATTTTTTCTACAACAACCTTCTTTCATGTGCATGCAATTTTATTTTTATTTTCTTTTATGTCCTCAACAAGATGCACATATGCCAATACCTCTTTCTTTCTCCATTCTTTCCTTGTGCCTTCTTTTTTTGCTTTCTTTCATCTACATTTGTGTGGGCTACTCCCACATGAATTTATTTCCATGCTTTTTCAATCACAGGGCTGCAACACTACACTTTGATATTCTTCTTTTCACTATCCTCTTTGCCAAACCTCTATTTTTCCTCTTTCTTCTCTTCACTAGCTTCTATTATATCCTCTTTTCCTTCTTCATTTTTTGCACACAAACCATTACTTGGAAACTTGGTATGAAACAAACAATGAAATTCAGCTTCATCTATTTTTTGATCTTCCTCAATTATAGCTTGCTTCTTCATTCTCAAGATTTTTTCAAGTAAAACCAATCATACTTCTATTTTCTTCAACTCTACAATGAGCTTCTTTTCTCTCACCTTTTCTCAATACTCTTCCTAAAATAAAATTCTCGCAGGTCTTCCAATGACCCATCTTTTTTTATTTTTCAAAATCATTTTTAAAGACTCACAAGTCCTTCTGTAGTTACAATTCCTTGTAAAAATATCTCTCTTATTTATCCTATACCCAATAGACAGTTTCTAGAAGACATACTCTTCTCTCATTAAACTTCCAGATACTCTTTCCTCTTCTTTTCTTCCTAGCAAATTACTTTCATCTGCATTTATGTGGGTTGCTCCCACATGACTTTCTTTCCATGCTCTTTCCATCATAGGGATGCAACATTGCACTTCAACATTCTTCTTTTCAATTTCCTCTTTGCCAAACCTCTACTTTTCCTCTTTCTTCTCTTCACTTTCCTCTATTATAGCTTCTTTTCCTTCTTCATTTCCTCTACACGAATTATTACTTGCAAACTTGTTATGAAACAAACAATGAAACTCAACTTCATCTATTTTTTGATCTTTCTCAACTATAGTTTGCTTCTTCATTCCTAACTTTCCTCAAGGGAATCCAATATTACCTTTATTTTCTTCAACTCTACAATGAGATTTTCTCTCACCTTTTCCCAAAACTCTTCCCAAAATAAAAATTATCATAGGTATTCCAATGACCCATCTTGTCTTTTTTTTCAAAATCATTTTAAAAGACTCACAAGTCTCTTTGTAGTTATAATTCCTCCTTGCAACAATATCTCTCTCTTGTCTATTTTGGGTAGAGGATAAACAAGAGAAAGATATTGTTGCAAGGAGAACTTGTATTTGCAGAGGGACTTGTGATTCTTTGAAAATGATTTTGAAAATGAAAAGAAGATGGATTATGGGAAGACTTGTGAGAATTTTATTTTGGGAAGAGTATTGGGAAAAGGTGACAGAAAAGAGTCTCAATGTAGAGTTGAAGAAAATAAAAGTAAGATTGGATGCCCTTGAGGAAATATTGGGAATGAAGAAGCAAACTATAGTTGAGAAAGATCAGAAAATAGACGAAGTTTAGTTTCATTGTTTGTTTCATAACAAGTTTGCAAGTAATAATTTGTGTGTAGGAAATGAAGAAGGAAAATAAGCTATAATAGAGGACAGTGAAGATAAGAAAGAGGAAAAACAGAGGTTTGGCAAAGAGGACAAAAAAAAGAAGAATGTTGAAGTGCAATGTTGCAGTCCTATGATGGAAAGAGCATGGAAAAAAGGTCATGTGGGAGAAACCCACATAAATGCAAATGAAAGAAAGCAAGAAAAGAAGAAGCTGTTTGTCTTCTATGTCTTCCTAGAAAATTACTTCAACTCTTTCATCCATTCAACTACTACAATCCCTGCCAACCAATCTTCTTGCTTTGATACCATTTGATGCAGATTGAAGACCAAGACCCTGAATGGGACCTTGAATCAAGGTGTCGTTCTTCACAACCACCACACCAATATTGCATCTACCCAACACAAGAAAAATGATTCTCATAGGGAAATAAATAAACCCAAAAATTTTTAAAATACAAATCATCAATCGTGCATTTAAGTGCATTGAAAATTGTTGACATACCACATTTTGAAAATTATTTTGAATGTGTAGTCAATTTCCATTTCCACTAAAAAATTTGGTAGTAGAAGTTCCCATTTTCATCTATAGGAAAACAAGTGTTTCATGACTTTTCTACCAAGAAAACTATGCTAAAAATTAGGCTAAATCCCATAAAACCCATTTTTGAACAATGGTGCTTGATCCCTTCCATCAACTTTTAGACATTCATAAATTATTGAGTTTTTGAATACACATATTTGAACCACAACAAATAGGGAATTTGAAAACTATATTACAACTTATATCACTTGCAACAACTTGGGGTACAAAGATTTCACCAATACAAGGTTATAACATTCCTACACCATCTATCTACAAGAAATCAAAACAAACTTCAAAAAATCTAAAAAGAAACTACTTGCAAGCCAAAATTAGATTACAACACTTTCAAATCACCTTCAAAGTTAGGTTGGATGCTTTTGAAGAGGAGTGAAGGTGAGGCTTAAACCCTAGGCAAAATGATGAAAGTGACGATGAAGCAGAACATGCAAATCAAACTCTAAAAACCCTAGGTGAAGAAGAAGAAGAATTAGATCAAGTAAAAATGCTAGAGATGGTGCAAGATGTGAGTTAGGTTGGATACTTTTGAAGAGGAGTGAAGGTGAGGCTTAAACCCTAGGCAAAATGATGAAAGTGATGATGAAGCAGAACATGCAAATCAAACTATAAAAACCCTAGGTGAAGAAGAAGAAGAATTAGATCAAGTAAAAATGTTGAAGGTGAATTCAAAAATTGGCAAGTGATCCATAGTTAAAATTCAAAATTACCCAAGAAATTTGAATCTTGAGGAATTAATTGATTGGATAAATGAGATGGAAGAATACTTCGAATATGAATAAATTAAAGATCTGGAAAGAGTTAGGTTTGTGAAAGCAAAGTTGAAAGGTCATGCTGCATTATGGTGGAAATAAGTTCAATTGAATCAGAATAGAAGAGGCAAGGAAAGAATCATCGAATGGGATAGAATGGTGACAAAATTGAAGAATCAATTCATATCAACAGATTATGAACTTGAATTGTCGAATGGTGACAAAATTGAAGAAGGAGCATACTAAAGAATTATATAAGATGATAATCAGAACTGATCATAGTGAAGCAAGAAAAGAAAAGGTTGTAATCTATACATCAATGAACTAAGAGCTAACATTCAAGAAGAACTAAGTCTGGTAAAGATGACATCCATTGAAGAAGCCTTTCAATTTTCATTGAAGGTAGAAGAGAAGATGAACAAGAAGTTTGAAAAAAGATGGAGATGTGCAAGATGAATATTTTAGAAAAGTGGACCTCCATCTGGAGAAAGAAGACCCTGTACAAAGTAGAACAAAGATTCAAAACCCTACTAGAGTGAAGAAAAGGATGCTAATTCATACAACCAAGGAAGGGAAGATAAAATTTTCTACCCCAGTAATAGAGGAGGTCATAATTTTTACCGTAATGAAGGGCACCAAAGGAATGAAGGGAGATTTCGAAGAAGACCATTCAAAGGAACCTATTTCAAGTGCAAAGGTGAAGGACATAGAGCATTTGAGTGTCATTAAGGAAGTACCAAAAATAAATCTAAGCATACTGGAAGAACAACATATATGAAGGAAGAACATGTTGGATCCTCTAATTCATGTGGAAAACCATAGAAAGGTGAATCATTGGTAATGAGAAGAGCTTTGATGCATGAAAAAGTAATCAAGGAACCACCATAGAGGAAAAGCCTATTCAAAACAAGATGTAAGTCCAGAGGAAAGGTATGTAAAGTTATCATTAATAGTGGTAGTACTGATAATCTAGTTTTAGAGGAGATGGTAACAAAGTTGAATTTGAAGAGATTGAAACATCCAAACCCTTATAGGATAGCATGGATTGAAGATGATCATAAGATATTGGTGAATGAAAAATGTTTGGTGAAATTTCATATTGGATCATATAGGGATGAAGTATTCTGTGATATTATTCCTATGGATGCATGCCATTTACTTTTAGGAAGACCATGGCAATATGATAAGAAAGAAATTCATGATGGAAGAAGGAATACTTATACTATGACATCAAATAGAAGAAGAATCTAGTTGATACCTTTGGAGGAAGAGGAGATGACTAAATTTTGTGGAACTACTAGACTATGTTTGGTAGATGGAAGGAAATTTCTTGATGGGTTAATACATGAGAACATGTGTTTTGTGTTGATTCCAAAGAAAATTAATGGTCTGGAAATAGAGAATCTCACTATAGAAAGTGAAGAATTTTTGGAGTTGTAGAGTTGTTGACCAAGTATAAGGACATCATTTTAGATAATGTACCAAATAGTTTACCAGAGGTCTAGAGTATCAACCATCAGATAGATCTAATACCGAAAGTGAGTTTTTTTAATACACTGAATACTGAGAGGGGGGTGAATCAATATTCTGCTAACAAAATTAATTACTAACCATCCAATTATCAATCCACATCTAGCTGCAAGAGTAAACCAAAACATAAAAGAGATCATAACACATTGACACGAGGATTTTTACATGGAAAACCCAAAAAGGGAAAAACAACAGTGAGGTTTAGCTCACAATATATTATAACTGGTTATAAGATATTACATGGCTCATTTCCAAGACACATTATCCTTGAAAGGCTCACATCCTAGATACAAAAATGGCTTATTGCCAAGATACAAAAAGTTATGGATCACTGCTAATTGATGAACTAAGTAAATACACCTTCAATGTGCAAAGATAAGTTCTAGTTAGGCTATGGAATACCAAAACTTATACTCTGTTCACAAGCATACAACACTGTTAAAAACTTTGCACTATCACTCTTGTCACATCACTATATACCACACCATTCCTTCATCTATATCTCTCTTCTATATCCTTCATTTGCATCACACACACACATATATACATAGCTTCATCTTTATACATTAATTAGGTCAGCCTATTTGAATGCATAACCCAAAAAGGTTTGTCAACTTAAATAAAAAGTCCTTTTGGAACATACAACAAATCATAAAAAACATAGATTACGTTGTCCCAGACCTAATAAGAAACACTTTAAACATTTATAGGATAAATAATTCATAACCTTGTCAGACAAAAGAATGTCGATCTTCTATCACTTAGATAACTCAACCAGATCACCCAAAATTGTTGAAAACTCGTTTATAGTTGTAATCGACACACCTGAGCAACATATCAAAAAATCATTGAATTTCCTTTTATTGAGAGGATTTTTGGATAAAAATACCAGATCAGTGTAGAAACACAGTTTACTTAGCCAGTTACCAAATAGTGTTGGCATCAATGACAACAAACCTGAAGGACACCTTCTTCATTCTTCCAACACTCTCCCCTTTTGTCATTGATGGCAACATGTGCCAAAAATGAGACTTGATTCAAAACAATATATTGTGCAACACTAATGTTCTCAACTCCCCCTAACATATATATACAAAAATACCAAAACATAACATTATATATATAGACTCTTCTCTTCTTCTCCCCCTTTGACATCAAGGACAAAGGACCTGTAAAAGATAAAACTTCAAATAAAGAACTGGGAACACCCTGTAACTCCTTGAGAATCACTTCCCAAGCTAGATTTCCATCATCCCAAACTCATTTTTCCCTGGAAAGAGTTTTATGTAGAGATTCTAATTCTACCAAGCATTCTTCTCCTTCTTCTGAAGTGGATGGAATAATGTTCATCTTCTCAAGTTTTTTTGCTTCCATCAATGCATTTGATATAGAGACATGTATGGACATAACCAAGTCTGCAAGTTGGGAATAACATCTCACAACATCTTCCTTCTGCCTTTGTAAGATGAAAAAATTACTTTGAATATTTGCAATAGAAATCCACTTAACATAGTTTCTATCATCTACAATCTTATAATCTCTAGATGAATCTGCAAGTTGAGACTCAATTGAGTCCATTAAATCCTTGATACCTTAGGTGGCTTTCGGCCACTTTATGCAGTAAACAAATAGCAGTTGGGCTTCTTCATCGCATTCTTTTACCTCTTTCAAAGTTTGTAAATCCTTATCACATGCAATTGTACATTTGTCTTGTAGAAACAACCTTTTCTCTAGCAAAATCAATTCCACTTCTTTTGCAACCTATACCTTGAGGTTAGATGTATACTGTTTGACTAAATCAACTATATGCCTCAAATTTTCAATTTGAGCTAAATAGTTATATGTTGTAACACCGGGGGCAGTCTCATGTAGAGCTTTGATAGCTTCATTTATCAATTCATTTCCCTTTTGATATGAATCTACAACTTCTTATGTGACAGATATGAGAAGAGTATCACTTATTTTTATTTTTTCACTGGGTGTAATCTTTGTCAAGTCCACATAACTTGGGTGTGATGGCAACTTAACTAGTTGAGGTGGAAGTATAGGTTGAACTACAGTTTTCCTTGAAAGAATACCTTTAAGGGTACTTCTGGATGATTCTCTGGATAGATTTGACATTTTAGGGCCTTTGGAAATTTCTCCTTTGCTCTTCTCAACTGGAATGACTTCCTTGTCTTCTTCTTTCTTCTTTTCTTCTTCCTTTTCCTTTTCTTCTTTTTATTTTCCTTTTCTCTTTCTTTGAATGACTTTCTAGAGGATTTGTCTCTTTTTTCTTTATCCCTTTTGTCCTCATCATCCTTTTCATTATTCTTCTTCTTTTCCTTACTCCCTTCACTTTCATCTTTGTTTTTCTCTTCTTTGTTTCTAGTAGATTCCTAATGTTCTTGTTTATCACCAAAATGATCTTTATGTTGATCACCTGACCTTTTTTTGGTAGTTTCTTATGTGTTAGTCGGAGGGGTAGGGATCTCCAAAACACCAAGTGTCTCATCAATAGTCTCCAAGACTAGATTATCCATTACTTCTACAATAGTAGCATGTTCCTGTGCCTGAGCAGTATGGGACAAAGAACTGGTTCTTGCCCCATAGATCCTTGCTAACTGTCTAATTATATCCTGGGTTTCTTGCCTTACTTTTTCCATATAGTCTTCTTCTTTAGTCATTAACATATAAACTCTCTGCTTGACTCTAAACAATGTAGTGCATTCTTTAAGCAGAATAGTAGCTTCCATCTCTAAAAAAGTGGAACTAATGGATTTTAAGGCTTCATTTCTCATTTTGTCTTCAATATTTATTGCCTCTTGCCTTATATGTACTAAAGCTTCCATTACACTTTCAGTTACTTTGGACTATATGGTTTCCATGCTTACATTACAAATAACTATATATTTGATAAATGTATTTATGATGGTTTCTTTCCCTTCATCACTAACCTTATCATATAACTCAATAGTTGGAATAAGGTCATTGTCAATCATATTATTTACCAGAGATCCTAGATTTAAGGTTGGATGATCACTAACTGAAGGAGATCCAAGCATGTCCTCCACAAGATTAGATGAGCCTTCTTCATTCTTCTTATGCACATGAATCCTATAAGCATCCTCCTCTTCTTTTGTTTCCTCATTCGTAGAGATGTCAACTCTAGTTTTAGCTTCTTCATGGGAGGTACTACTCCTTTTGTTTCTTTTTGACTGATGCTCCTCTTCCATGCCAAGTTATATTTCTTCCTCAATAACGTCACTCAAATTTGGTTTCCGGTTGGCCTTTTGTTTTACTCTTCTTCTCCTTGAAGTAGAAAATGGTGCAACATGAGGTGTGACCTTTCTCTTAGATTCCTAGTTACTAGGATTGGTAGGGCCATCATCATCAAATGATACATGGGGACTTTGTTCTTTCCTCTTTCCCTTCTCAATATTGGAGATAGGTGTTGGTGTAGCACTAGAAGATAGTCTTCCTGATTTCCTAGGTCTAAAGGGTTGTTCAACAAATTTATCTTTTCTTTCATCAAGGGACTCCTTCAGTTGTTCTATATCATCCTTAGAAAATTTTTGACCTTGGAAGAAAGCCTCAACTTTCTTTCTTCTTTTAGATGTGGTAGCCTCTAAATGTACTTCAGTAGATTTCTCCTCATAAGTTCCATGCCTAGGTTGAGAGGGATCCTTAGGACCTTCCAATAGAATTTCAATGTACCTATCTATCATTTATTCTTCAATCTCATATCCCAATGGTTCAATCCATCGAGTTTTGGGTTCTACATCTTGAATGATATATTCATCTATAGATACAAGAAAGGTTATCTCTTTTTCATAGTTCTTCACCAAACTTCTTGGAATCTAGTCTCTTTCATGCATTTCATTCTGAAATACTGCAAAGGAAGTAGTTAGGGCATTATTTTGTGCCCTAAAATCTCCTAGACTACAAAAATGATAAAAAATATGATGAGCAACCAACCTAATATTATCCCATATTATGTCTTTTCTTCCCAATAACTCCCTCAAGAAATAGAATAACAAGCAAACAACTAGAATGCCAAATTTAAAGACATGCTTCTTTTCCCTAGTCATATTCAAGTTCTCCATAAGTTACAGCCTAAGCAACTCACAAAGATCAAATCCATTCCATTCTCCACCATTTCATATGCAGTGTGAATTGCCATAGAAGGAACTAAATTTACCCTATTGGTGAAATAGATTTTATTCCCAATAATGATGGCAGCATATTTGATGTCAGGGTTTGTAATAGAGTTTGTAGTTAAATCTCTTTCCCCAAAAGTAGCACCAATTAGCCTTGTGACTACATCATTTTTCATTGCCTTTAGAATTGGAATGGTTCCAATATCACAAAGACTAGTTAAAGCTTGAATTTTCTCCTTGTTGATAATCCTTGGTTCAGTTGTCCACACAAAATTGCTATGAACCATACTGAGGGACATTCTAACAAAATTTGCATCACTCTCACTAGAAAATTTTTGAAACTAGTTCCAAATGTTCAGCTTCATTTGAACTAGGTTTTCATATTCTGGCTTAAGCAGTAGATCATCTCTTGTTAACTCATTGTCCCATAAATCCTTCAACTCTTGGTGATTGAATTCTTCTAACTTCCCATGAATATGCGAGAACACACCCACAGGATCATTTTCGTACACTTTCCACAAAATTATTCTAAATCTAGGCTGGGCCCTCTCAAAGATTTCCACAATAGTAGGAGAAGCCATTCTCCTCAAATAACTTGAATATGATTTAACAAAAAGTTCCTTCAGCTAAAAATTCATAGAATTCAGATAATAGAGAATACCTTTTCTACCTGTCGAGAACTAGGGTTTTGATGTACAATGCTCTGAATTACCTACAACTCACTTCATCTTTCACTATTTCTTTCAATTTCACAAATGTTCCTTTCCTTAACTTAGTTTCTTAATTTATTATTTATGGATTTTACCCTAATTTTGCATTTATTACCTTTCAACCTTTAAAGTTGACAAACACTGTATGAAACACACTGTAAACCAAAGAGGGTTCTGCAATTCTCCAAATCTGCCTATTTTCTGTTGGAGATTTCTCCAATGCCTTTAGAGTGATGACTCATATCACATATCCTTGTGTCACTGCTTGAACCCTCATATATCAAGGGCCTTTTATATTTTTCTATGACTACTCCCCTTGAAACCATTACTAGGTTTAGTATTTGAAAGAGGTATATGCACCAGATGCAGATACAAATGTATTTGACTCATCTTTTTTCTCAGGTTCTTCCTTTTTCCTCTAAATATTGTCCATTTCTTTTCTCACTTTGGTAGGATCCACTTTGTTCATAGACTTGTTCTTTTGTCCCGGATTAGATTTCTTCCCAATTTTACTCCTAAAAATTTTTGAGACATGTCCTTGTTTGTTGCAAGTGTAGCACACAAAATATCTTCGATCAAATTGATTTACATTCAACCTTGACCTACACAGATTAGCCTTATGCCTGAAGATATTACATGTGTAATAGTAGCCTTGAAAGGATTGAATCCTTCTACTAGCATTAAATCTCTTTAGCATTATTTGACTTCTACACTCGGTAGCTCTATATCCAAACTTATTGCAAGCATAACATTATGCAACAAAGAATCCAACATTCTGACTCATTATATTCTAGAGTTCATTCTACTTCTACATTTTATTTCTCTATGACCGAATTTATTGCATGAAAAATAAAAACCATTAAAAGATGGGTACCTTTGAGCATTAGGTTGTTGAATAGGAATCCTTCAGGTATTGCTCCTTTGGTTCTTGATTTGATGAATATTTCCTTGAAAATTCTTTTGATTGTCCACTTTGTTGGAAATCGATTTTTCCTTTGAGCTTTGTCCTTCTTCAAGTCCTAGACCACTTTCATCCTTAGAAGGTTTCTGAGATGCAATAAACTCATTAAGCTTTGTAGAGCTTGTTTTGAATTTTTCTTCATGAGCTTTCGCTTTTTCCATATCAAACCTTAGGATTACCACTTCTTATTCAAGCTTTGTACCTTCATCAATTTTATTTTGAATCTCAATTTTATGGCATTCCTCAATTTGATTCTTTTCTTCAACTTGCACCTTCAGTCCAGTAATGTCTTCATTATCCTTTTTCAAATGATTACTGACTTCTCTATGCCTTTCCTTGAACTTTTTGATCTTCCTTTATAATGACAAGTCAACAAAATGATAATCAAGTGGATGCTATAAAAATGACAACTCCTTTCAGGGATAGAGATAGAGAGTTCACTCCTTTACCCGATACCCTTCACAATATCATGTTGCAGCTCATTGACAAAAACATGTTTACCTTGCCTCCTATTAGAGAATGTGACCCTAATATACCATTGCCTAAAGGATTTCAATTTTTTTTTATTGTCATTACCATCAAACAAATGGACATAGTACAAAATATTGTGTCTTAAACATCTTGTGCAAGACTTATTTATTCTAATCATTTACAAATTAGAGGTTTGAATGATCAAGGTAATAATTTTGTAGCTCCTCCTAATCAAAGTTTGCAAATATTTACAAATATCGTGCCTAAACATAATATTTCATTTGTCAAAGCTAGTGAAACAAAGACTGATGTGATGAATATTGACACAAATGATGACAATATGAATACCATTGAACAACATCCCACAAATGAAGTGATAGAATTTATCAAAGCTAAACCTCATAAGGGCTCAACTAGACAACCTCTTGACATTGCTTTCTCACAAAATGACATACCTAAACATGCACCTGATGGTCCTCTTTACATAGATGGTTGAATCAATAATAAACCCACTAATGGGATATTGATTGATACCATCTATGGAGAGAATGTGACCATAGAAGAATTCTTATATGTGCATGAGATATAAAAATAAAAATATGATAACACAAAATCATGCATCAAGACACATAATGGATTTTCTTGCCCTATGATAGGCTCGATAGATCTCCCTTTAAAAGTTGGGTCGAAAACATTAACAGTCTCATTCTCCATCATACCACAATTGGACCAATTTCATGTGAAGCTAGGCTATCCATGGCTTCACTCCATGAATTTCATCCCTTCAGTTGTGCATAAATGTCTAAAGTTCCCATTTGGCAATGACATCTTCACTGTGCATCTCAGTGGATTTAATCTTGCCTCAGTAAAAGGGAATTTTTCACTAGATTACTTTTGGCCCAAGCCTATGGAACGTATCAAACCTCGTGTAGATTTCTTTTTCAAATCATATAAAAAATTCAAGGCAAATAAAATAACATAACTGTCCCTTCAAAACATGCCTCAACCCATGAACATTGTTTTCTTCTTCCATGAGCTTAAATGACAAATCTCCTAAAAAGGGTGTTGAACTTGGTGCATGTCCTAGTTCGACACTTGATGTTGTCCCTTTGGCTAGTTGTCTACCTTCTATTTATATCGATTGAGATTAGGAGGTGGATGACCTACTTTAGGTTGACTCTCCAGTGCCTTACTAGTCTTTTTCTTTTTCATTTTTCTTTCTATGATTGCATGTGTGTAATGTGATCCTTTGTGACATTTTGTTTGATGTTCCTCTCTCTTTTTGTGCATTCTTCTATATGTACCTTCATTCTTCTCTATGCCATAATCATCTTTTTCATTTTTCTTATGTTTTCCTTTTTGGGATGACGCAAGGCATCAAAACATTTAAGTCTCTTCCATGTTGACCTGAAAGGCTTTTTCTTTGTTTTCATTCTCTTTGAGTCATTCATCTAGTTCTATGCATATTTTGGGAATGATGGCAATTCCTTGCTCTATGACAACATTGTAGCACAGACATACTGACCCCAAATCCATAGATCCCTTATGTATTTGTGGGGGAAACCCTTCCTTCGTATTTCATGATGCAGCTTATTTCAAAAACATATGACTTGGTTAGGGGTTTCTGAGGAAATCTCTCATTTCTAGGACAAAAACATTGGCCACTTTAAAGAATTTTTTCATAGTAATGGTGTAGCAACCACTTGAAAGTGGGGGCATACATCGATGACATATTTTGGAAAAATTTCATGGAATTATTTTCCTTTCTTCTTGTGATGTGTCCTCTTCTTGGTGGTGTCATTGGGTTTGATGTCGTCCAAGAGTGTGTGATCTACTAACATGGTATGATGTGAACGAGGCATCCCATGGGCAACGATCTGACACTTTTGACTTCTCCTCTCTTGGAGACATTAGGCATAATGCTCCCTAAGAGGAAAACCATTACATGAGCAAATCAAAATCCCCTTTAACAATTTTTTTTAGATGATATTCAAAAGCATTTACATTTTGGCGCCTAATTGAAGTTATTAGGAGGATAACTTTGGTATGGTTACTATGATGGGAAGCCAATACACTAGCATGAATTTCTTATTATACGATGGGAAGCTGACACATTGGAATGAATTTATCTAAACCACTTCTTTGGGATAACTCACTAGTGGACAAACTGAGGTTCCACCACCCTAGAGTGAGCAGCGTATGTTATCAACAAACAACCTCGTTTCACATCGTGTTGAAATGGTTGTACTTGACGCTTTGTTTTTGTTTATTTTTCTTGAACTTTGACATGGTATGATCATGTATCTTTGTTATTGATACATACTTTTCTTGGATGTCTACTTTAGTGTGAGTTTGACATGGGGTCATCCTCTCACTGAAGTGGGGGAAAAATGTAGTAACGAAAAAAGTATCCTTTTTCCTTGGTTTGATAATTGACATTAAAATTGAACTAATGATGTCTTGGAGTGGTGTTGTAATGTGTTATATGCATTCACACTATTCTAGGACCTTTATTTAACTAAAATATTCCTTAATTGATCCTTTGCAAAGGTGTTGTAAAGTGTTGTAACACACTTTCACAATCTTTTAGGATGTATCTTCTTAATTAAGCCTTATGGGCCCCTTTTTGAATAAAATGTACATAATGTATACCTTTTTCAAGTGTTGTAAAGTGTTACAAGGTACTTTTACATTTATCTAGGTTGTCACTAATTAATTGTGGGTAATTGGAGTAATTAACCCCTTTAATTCAAATTTAAGCCTTAATTTTGACACCTCCCAAAGATATATCCCAACACTTATAATATAATTAATAAAATATTTCATTGGGAAAAGTTTGGTCCTAGAAAATGGTGCCAAGACCCATTTGTCCTAGGTGGTGAATGGGTCCTCCCTTAATAGGAACCCCCTTTTTTAGATGATTGGGAATGGGTTTTTAGCCCTCTTTCAATCCCCCGGGGTTAGGTCCTAGTAAATTGAGCAAGGACCCATTCACCCAAGGTGGCGAATGGGTCCTCTCTTAATGAGACCCCACTTTTTGAATTTCATTTGAATGGGAATTTAATAATTTTTCTTTCTAGATTTGGTATTAGCTTTAATTCTTTGAATTTAGGGTTAATCTCCTAATTTAGTATAAATAAGGGGTTAATTCACATTGTTTCTCCTAGCAAGTTTATGAAGCATTCTACCAATTTCAAGAGAGCATTATAGAGAAGTACAAGAGCATTTTCAAGGCATTTCAAGGCAGATTTCAAGATTTTATTGCAGCAATTCAAGATCATATCATCATATCAAAGGTTTGATGCATTCATTCATGTTGTTGAGCTAAAGAGGTGGATGTAGAATTGAAGATCTATTTCAACCATTGTTCAAATCACATTCAATGATCCAAGATATACATTCTTCATGGCCACTACTTGATATTTTGCAAATTTGTTTCACAAGACATCATCCAAGGTGACATCATTTACATTATTTTATGTTCATGCTTCATTTCATCATTTGGTTTAATTACCTACAAGGGGTTTGACTAAGGAAAACCCCCATTCACTAACAAACAACAAGTTTTTCTACCCTTGAGTGTGTGATTGTAGATTTACAAGTTGAAGATCAAGTTGAGCAAGTTTGGAGCAAGATTCTCAAAGTTGCAAAATTTGTCATTCAAAGTGCAAAATCAAGGAATCAAAGCTACAAAATTGCATACCAATTTTTAGAAGTTGATAACAGGGAATTTAAGAGTGCAAACATCAAGGAACAAGACCTTGAAATTAGTTTTCCAAAACCCTAAAAGGACCCAAGGTGAATGAGTCCTTTGTAGCTCAAAAATAGCAAATTTTTGACCAAGTACACAACTTTTTAAGCTCTAAAAACTTCCCCCATAGTTGCTATAACATCTAGGTAGCATATCTGATTGTTATTTGCATCTTATTTTACACATAATTGAGTGAAACAGCCCTTAGACAAATAGTGGTTCATCATCTTTTTTATTAAACATTTTGGTGAACCCTTTTTTCAGTGTGTCACTACCATAACACATTGGCACCAAGATTTTTATCTGGAAAACCCAAAAATAGAAAAACTGTGGTGAGGATTAGCTCACAATATATTATAATTGGTCATAATTTATTACAAGGCTCACTAGTAGGATGCAATATCCTTGAAAAGCTCATAGCCTAAATGCAAAAATGGCTTATTGCCAAGATATAAAAAGGTATGGCTCATTGCCAATTGATGAACTAGCTAAATACACCTTCAATGTGCAAAGATCAGTTTTGGTTAGGGTTTGAAATACCAAAACTTTTGCTTCGTTCGCAAGCATACAACATTGTTAAAACCTTTACACTAGTACACTTGTCACATCACTATATACCACACTATTCCTTCATCTATATCTCTCTTCTATATCCTTCATCTACATCACACACATATATACATAGCTTCATCTTTATATATCAATTAGGTTAGCCTAATTAAATGCTTAAACCAAAAAGGTTTGTTGGCTTAAATCAAAAGTCCTTTTGGCATATACAACAAATCATAAAAAACATAGATTAGATTAGCCTAGACCTAATAAGAAACACTTTAAACATTTATAGGATAAAAAATTCATAACTCTGTCAACCAAAAGAATGTTGATCTTTTGTCACGTAGATAACTCAACCAGATCACCCAAACTTATTGAAAACTCATTTATATATGTAACTAACACACCTGAGCAACATATCAAAAACTCATTGAATTTCCGTGTACTGAGAGGCCAAATCAAAATACTAGATCAATGTAGACACAAAGTTTACTTAGCCAGTTACCAAATAGTGTTGGCATCAATGACTATAAACCTGAAGGACACCTTCTTCATTCTTCCAACAAGTTTTCCAAATAAAGAAACACATAGAATGACATCGGCAAACAATGGGGAGTTGAACCAGAAGATACAAGAGTTGTTGAGAAAAGGATTAATCAGAGAAAGTTTGAACTCACGTGTGGTACCTATTGTACTTGCACCTAAGAAATATGGAGAGTGGAGAATGTGTACAAATTCAAGAGCAATCAATAAAATCAATTTCAAGTATAGATTCACATTGCCAAAGATGGATGACGTTATGGATTGTGTGAGTGGGGAAAAATATTTTAAAAAGATTGACCTAAAGAGTGGATACCATCATATCAGGATCAGAGAAGGAGATGAATGGAAGACTGCATTTAAGACTAATGAAGGACTGTATGCATGCTTAGTGATGCCTTTCGAATTGACCAATACACTGAGCACTTTCATGATGTACTAAAGAAATTCTTGGGTAAGTTTATCATTTTTCACTTTGATGATATTCTGATTTTTAGTAAAAACATAGAACACTTGTTGCACATTAGGAAAGTATTGTAGAGGTTGAGAGAAGAGAAGTTTTTGATTCATTTCAAGAAGTGTAGTTTCATGAAGACGAAGTTGATATATTTGGGATTTTTTATTTCTACTGAAGGATTGAAAATGGATTTGGAGAAAGTGAAAGCAATCTTAGATTGGCCTACACTAGTAAATATTGGAGATATAAGATCATTCCATGGACTAATGAGTTTCTACCAGAAGTTTATTAGAAGTTTCAGTAGTGCTTGCAACCCCATGATAGAGACAATGAGAGGAGATAAGAAGGCTTTCAAGTGGACATATGGAGCACAAAAGTTTTTTGAATTGTTAAAGTAAAAGGCGATAGAGCAACTAGTATTAGCATTACTGGATTTTGACAAAGTATTTCAAGTGGATTGTGATGCAAGTGGAAATACAATTGGGGTAGTGTTGAGTCAAGAAGGAAGACATGTATCTTATTTCAGTAAAAATTTAAACAATTCTAGAAGAAGGTACTTAGTTTATGATCAAGAATTTTATGCCATAATACAAGCTTTGAAGAAGTGGAGACATTACTTGTTTCCTAAAGAGTTTGTGTTGTATACAGATCATCAAGCATTGCAGTATTTGAATAGTCAAGGGAAGTTGAATTAGAGACATATGAGATGGGTTGAGTTCTTACAAAGTTACCCATTTGTGTTGAAGCATAGAAGTGGAAAGTCCAACAAAGTTGTAGATGCATTGAGTAGAAGAAGGAATTTGCTAATAAAGATGAGAGTGGAAGGATTGAGATTTGAAGAATTGAAGTAGATGTATAAAGAAGATGTAGATTTTGGTGATGCCTAGAAAGTATGTAAAGAACCAGTAGTGGTAGACTCAAGCCAGTGGTTGGATTACTTTATTCAAGAAGATATATTTTTCAAAGGAAATCAGCTATGTATATTGAGGACTTTGTTGAGGGAGAATTTGGTCAAGGAGAAGCATAGTGGAGGATTAGAAAGACATTTCAAAGTGGATAAGATAGTAGCTTTAGTGAGTGAACACTATTTTTTGTTGTAGATATACAAGGATGTAAGCTGGAAGTATGTTTAGAATTACATAATTTGTTAAATTGTAAAAGGGAGTAGTCAAAATATTGGATGGTACAAACCTTTGACTGTACCAAAGAGAACTTGGGAAGATATAAGCATGGATTTCATTTTGGGATTATCTAAAACATAGAGAGGACATGTTTCTATTATGGTTATAGTGGACAAATTATCTAAAATGGCACATTTCATTCCTTGTAATAAGACTAATGATGTGCATGTTGTCAATTTATTTTTCAAGGAGATTGTGAGATTACATGGATTACCTAAGAGTATAGTTTCAGACAGAGACACCAAGTTCATTGGATACTTTTGGAGGACATTGTGGAAGAAGATGAAGACAAATTTGAAGTTCAGTTCAACATATCACCCACATACTGATGCAAAGAAGGGGTAGAAATGATAACACAACCACAAACAAGCACTCTTTCACCCTTTAGTCTTCAATTAATGGGTTTTCCTTCACAAACCCTCATTCTCGCTAGTAGCCTTTTAAAAGGGAATTTTTGGGCCTAACTCTTCAACCAAAACTAATCTACAAGAAAGAAAACTTGTTTTAGATACCCATTTGACCATTCTCAAATATATCCAAAATCTAGGTAGGGTTCCTTTGTACAAAATGCCTCAAAAATTGACTGTCTTGCTTCCTAACTAGGCCTAATTAAGCAACTAGACATGGCACAACTAGGTTTAGGGCTTTAAAATGTTTTAACACATATTCCAACACTTTCAAACACATCATATAGGGTTTCAAACAATTGATCCTATCACATAAATCATTCCCTAATTGCATACAAAGAATTTCTCCCACTCACTAGGGCTTTTATGACTGTCAACAAGGCCAAAATCATCATACTATCATTAAATGCTCCTCCACACATGTAGACCTAGGCCTCAAACTTTTCAAGGAGATCAAAGACATCATGAATTTTTTTTTTACAAAGTTTTAGGGGTTTCTCATGGTGGAAACTCCAGATATAGAAATTTCATGGTTTGTTTCAACCCTAGGTAGGGTTTGGAGCAAGTTTTAGTAAATAAATGATATCTCTTTCAATACTTCATTAACCAAAAAGCTAGAACAATCCTTCACATCATAAAAGAAGAAAAAAAATCTAGAACAATATTTAAATAAATAAATTTAACCAAACTAGAAAAAAAAAGCTAGAACAATCCTTCACATCATATATCCACCATTCATACCCTACAAAGCAATGTAAGTTTGTACAGATTTGACAAAGATCTACAAAATGTACGAAAAACATAGAATTTTCACTATGAAATGCAACGACTATCATTCATAACTTTCACACAACACCAAATGAGGCCAATCGCTCCATTCAAATTATTGATGACATAGTTACAGAATTTTACTCAAATTTTTATGAAGATCTAATGGTGGAAACAAAAGTTATACCATTTTTCCCAAAACAGATAACCTTAGGTACAGATTTAGGCGAGTTTTAGTAAATTTGGAATAACTTTCAAAATACTCCATGAAAAGGCACCAAACTAAATGAAAATGAAAGTTAGTACATCCCTCTATCAAACAAAACCAATTTTAGGATCATACCAATCCATACCATGCAATGGATTAGCAATTTTGCAGTCAAATTACACAAAAAAATACATAAAATTGTGTCTAATTGGTGCCTTATTCCTCCAAACTACTCTCCAACCCCTTGGGTCATTTTTACAAGGTGTATTTATGTTATTACAATCATATTGCAACTACCCAGCTAACCATAACTTCTTTTGTTAAGACTAATGACCCTTTTACAAGATTTGTTGCATTTCGACAATTTTAGAACTTTTACAATTTTGACAACTTTTGCATTATGACTCCAAAACTTCATAAATAGTCCCATATGACCCCTAATGGTCCAAAAATACCTTATTCACCTTAAAAACTATAAAACAAGACAAAAATTAAACTATTACATTATTTTGTGATGGGGCTCCTTATGCCCCTACATCATACACCCAAGGAAAAAAAGAACTCAAATCCACTTGAGTGTAGGTCTTCTCACTTCCTAGTTTTACAATTCTTCTACAACTTTTCTTTCATTTCTGCAACTTTCACTAGATTTTTTTCTTCTTCTTGCACCGTCTTTTACTGAGCATCTTCTCAACTTTCAGGTTCTGAAATTTGAGTTCTTGTTCATATGCCTCAATACCACCATCTATGTCTTCATCTTCATCATTCGACTACAATATGGTAGCATATTCATCATCCATAAAATCAAAAAATGCAACCATTACCTCAGTTGTTTTTGCAAAATCTTCATCACCATGGTGTGTTACATTTGTATAACAATCTTCATACACTATATGCACTTCTCCTCTTGCTTTAAACTCTTTTCCATCTTCATTTTCATCTATTACACTTGTAAACACATAATCACAAATATTGTTAGAAATAAAATATTGAGTCTCAATGGACCCATTTTCTTCACATTTTTCCTCTTCCTCAAATTTTTTTTACTCTTCCATCTTCAACGAAGACTCTCCAATGTTTGGTTTTGTTGTCCTCTCTTGCATTCTTCTCTTCTGAATGATCTTCTTGATAGGCCACTTTATCATTTTCCTTATTGGTAAATGCCAACCACTTTCTTGTTCTGCCTTCTCAAGACATTGATACATCTCAAGATCCATTTTTTTTTACACTTGTTCAAAGGCTTGTGTCAACTCTATTATCTCTTGCTCAATATTAATTTATTTTTCCTTCTCATTTTTCTTTTTCACCTCACCTCTCTCCTTTTCTCTTGTGTCTTGCTTGGTAACTCCTTACTCTGCAAGTCTCCATGGATTATTCTCCTCAACACTTCCATTCTTATTTTGCAAGCAAGTCTCTTCCACCTTACTTCTCCTCAATTCTTCTTTTTGTCTTCATGATACCTCATATTATGCTTCTTTCTTTCCCCTTAGCCTAGTCTTTTGTTATCCAAACTCTTCTCTTCAATTTGTAAAAGACAATACACAAACTTCCAAAAAATCCTTGCCTAGATATTTGGCCTCTGATACCAATTTTATGTAGATCAGGGGTAGAAATGATGACACAACCACAAACAACCACTCTTTCAACCTTTAGTCTTCAATTGATAGGTTTTCCTTCACAAACCCTCATACTTGCTAGTATCCTTTCAAAAGGGAAATTTTGGGCCTAACTCTTCAACCAAAACTGATCTAAAGGAAAAAAAAATCTTGTTTCAGATACCCATTTGGCCATTCTCAAACATATCCAAAATCTAGGTAGGGTTCCTTTGTACGAAATGCCTTAAAAATTGACTGTCCTACTTCTTGACTAGGCCTAATTAAGCAACTAGACATCGAACAACTAGGTTCAGGGCTTCAAAATTTTTCAACACCTATTCTAACACCTTCAAACACATCATACAAGGTATCAAACAACCGATCCTATCGCATAGATCATTCCCCAATTGTATACAATAAATTTCTCCCACTCACTAGGGCTTCTATGATTATCAATAAGGCCAAATTCACCATGCTATCATTAAATATTCCTTCACACATGCAAAACCAGGCCTTATACTTTGTAAGGAGATCAAATACATCAAGACAAAAAAATTTACGAAGTTTTAGGGGTTGCTTACGGTGGAAACTCTAGATATGACAATTTTATGGTTTATTTCAACCTTAGGTAGGGTTTGGAGCGAGTTTTAGTAAATCAATGATATCTCCTTCAATACTTCATGAAATTTAACCAAAATAGAAGAAAAAAAAAATCTAGAACAATCCTTCACATCATACATCCACCATTCATATCGTACAAAGCAATGTAAGTCCGTACAAATGTGACAAAGATCTGTAGAATGTAGGAAAACACAAAATTTTCACTGTGAAATGCAATGAACTATCATTCATAACTTTTACACAAAAAAAAATGTGGCCAATCACTTCATTCAGATTATAGATGACATAATTATAAATTTTTTCTCAAATTTTTATGAATATCTAACAGTGGAAACAAAAGTTATGCTATTTTTCCCAAAACAGATAACCCTTGGTACAGATTCAGGTGAGTTTTAATAAATTTGCAATAACTTTCAAAATACTCCATGAAAAGACACCAAACAAAATGAAAATGAAATTTAGTTCATCCCTCTATGGAAAAAACCAATTTTAGGACTGTACCAATCCATACCAGTCCATACCATGCAATGGAACAACAATTTTATAGTCAAATTACACAGAAAAATGCATAAAAATGTGTCTAATTGGTGTCTTATTCCTCCAAACTGATCTCCAACCCCTTGGGTCACGTTTACAAGGTGTATTTATGCTACTAAAATCATATTCAACTACCCAACTAACCATAACTTCTTTTGTTAAGACTAATAACACTTTTAGAAGATTTGTTGCATTTTGACAACTTTGCAACTTTTACAATTTTGACAAATTTTTGACAACTTTTGCATTATGACTCGAAAACTTCACAAATAGTCCCATATGACCCCTAATGGGACAAAATGACCTTATTCACCTTAAAAATGAAAAAACAAGACAAAACTTAAACTATGACATCATTTTGTGATGGGGCTCCTAATGCCCCTGCATCACATACAGATGGAAAAACAGAGGTAGTGAATAGGGTAGCTTATCGAGATGTTTGGTTGGAGATAAGGTAGGAATTTGGGATATAGTTTTACCATAGGAAGAGTTTGCATTCAATAATTTAGTAAACCAGAGTACAGGGAAGAAACCATTTCAAATTATTATTGGAGTAAATCCTAGAGGAGTTACAGAATTAAGAGACATCAGTATGGAGGATAAAAGGAGTGTAAAGGCCAAAGAATTTATAGATTTCATAGATACATTACATAATTAGGTCTGTAAGCATTTGGAAGACATAAACAGTAAGTATAAGGAGAAGGAAGATGAACACTGAAGACAAGGAATTTTTTTTTGGGGATAAAGTGATGGTATATTTGAGGAAGGAGAGATTTCCAATTGGCACATACAACAAGCTAAAGATGAGGAAGTTGGGACCATGTAAGATCCTAAGGAGATTTGATTATGGAAATGCATATGAAGTGGAATTACTAGATACATTGGGTGTAACACCTATTTTCAATATTGCATACATACATGAGTTTCATAAGGGAGAAGCCAATCATAGTGGTGATGAGGTAGATCTAAGGAGCAATTACCACGTCAGGAATTAGAGGAGATTGAGTAGATTTTGGATACCAAAACCAAAAGAAACACTAGGAACAAGTAATACAAAGAATGCCTTGTGAAGTGGAAAGGTAGACCAATGGAGGATTCATCATGGATTTCTCAAGTTGAGGTGGACCATCTTGGTTTTCCTCTTAGCCCTGGAAAGTGAGGGACTCACTTTTTCTTCCAACCTTGGGTGTTTGATGTAGGAGCATCCATGGTTGTAAAGCAATCCTATATCAACAAAAAATAGTTCTCTCCTACATTACATTCAGTAACAGTTTCAGTAGCTCATTCCACATTTTACCGCATCATTATTTATTAACTCACGGATATAACATCTACACATATCCAAATTTCAAATCATTTACATTTTCCTACCAAAATTTATCACTCTCAGAGTTTCAGTGTATTACCAACCAAAGTATTTGGAGCTAACCTGGTCATGAATTATTATTGCAGACCTATTCTAGATTGTGCAGAACTAAATGAAATATCATTAGTTCATCTTGGGTTCAGTGGGACCTATCTTGGAGGTCTACAATTTAATTCTTCTCATGTGGAGTTATCTATTCATGTTTTGCGATCGATGTGGATCTATCATGGAGCTAGAGTAGCGTATTTATAAGCATTGTAATCATTTAGGAATCATCAGCTAATAGATTTAGATTTAGATCAATACATTTTCATAATAACCCTTCAAGGGCATGTAATAAAGCTTTTTGGCCAGTGGTATGTTGTAAGCCTTTAAGGCAAGGCCTGTACGCCTTAGATATTCATCCTTGCAGCCAATGTTGCATGTAAGCATTCTATGTTAAAGAAGATTCATGTTCACATATCTATTTTCTATGTTGTTTCCATTGTGTTGACTCTTTGTTACATGGTTTGTACTATTCCTTATGGAACCCTTCTACTGTGGTTGCACTAGTTATTAATTGCCTCATAAGGAATCCAACATCCCATTAAGGGTTATCAACATAATAATAATATATATAATATTTAATTTCCCCCCCATCAATCTTGGAAATGTAATTTGTCATGAGTCCAACATTAAATATTAAATAAATTATTTTCCAATCTCCTTCCTTAACCCATAGAAAATGTTGGAATGAGCAATTTATATCCATTAAATTAAATTAATTAAAAATGAGACATGACAAGTTTGGCCTTCCCAAAATTACCAATCCTCAAGCAATGCAAGTTCAAATTACACTACTTCTCCCCAACTCTCAAATTGATCAACATTATACTTTAGAGCTTTTGTAAGCTCTAAAAATGATGCTTTGTCCAACTTCCTCTAAAGCACTTTGGTAATTCTAGGAGCTAGAATACTCATGGTTATACGAGAACATGCAAATCCATCACTTTACCATGAATTCAAGGAGGCCCAATGATTAAATCTATAGAGATATTATCCCCGGTGTGCTTGAGGATATACTCATTGAGTTCCATCTAAAGAAGGATCTCTCTCTCCCTTTCTTATATATTTTGTGTTTCCCTAGATGGACCATCAAAAGTATGCCATGAGCTACCCTCAAAAGTATCCTCTTCGTATTACACTCTTGAGAAAATACACCCTATCTAAGAGCTAGAATACTCATGGTTATAAGGGAACATGCAAAATCCATCACTTTACCATGAATTCAAGGAGGCCCAATGATGAAATATATAGAGATACTATCCCCAATGTGCTTGAGGATATACTCATTGAGTTCCATCTAAAGAAGGCTCTCTCCCTCCTTTGCTTATATATTTTGTGTTGCCCTAGATGGACCATCAAAAGTGTTCCATTGGCTACCCTCAAAATTATCCTCTACATATTACGCTTTTGAGAAAATACACCCTATCTATGGGTAAAAGCACAAAGTTGTGTCACACTTTCAACCAACTTATCAACACAAGTGAATTCAAGTATTTCTAACTAAAACTCAATTTTGGTCAAGCATATAATATAGCAAGATTCATTCTAGCTAAGTTAGATATTTCTATAACTTTTCTAGCTAAAATTTTTGGCTAAATACATATTAGTACCACTTTGAGGCCAATTTATCAAAAAATTAAAATTATTTGATGAACTTGATGTTTCAACAACTTCTACTCATGCAAATAACATTTTTTAAATATAAAATACCCTTTTGTAGATCCATAAGTGTAGTTTTTAAATATATATTAATATATATTTTATTTTTTATTTTTACTAAAAGTAGGTTAGTAGCATAGGCTAATTTCCATGTCAAGAAAAATATTAAAACTTATTAAAAAAATTGAAAAAATTATGATGCATTAGTTAAAAGAATCTATATCAAGATGTTATAATTTTTTGTTTTATTTTGGATAACTATTTAATATGAAAGTTGGCGTTGAATAAAAGCAGTTGTGTTTTAATACACACATTTTAATATTTATTTAAAAATATATATTTATAAAAAATAGAAAAAAAAATCCATGCACTAAAGTTTCAAGTCATAAATACACACAAAAAAATTGAAAGAAAAAAATAAACTTTATTATATAAATATTGACATCTCATGTAACTTCAATTTTCAACATTTTATTAGTAACTAAATTATAGTATCAATTTATATAAAACTATTTTATTTTATTTTTAATTTTTTCAAAAAAATAAAAACATAAAATATACTAAAAAAATACACATTTTATTACTTTACATCACTTCAAAATTCAAAACAAGTCACTTTTTAGCTATTTATGTTTAACATTTAGATTAGTGTTGGTCGTTTTCCTTTATAAAAGTGTGACCACAACTTTGTACTTTTACCCCTATGTTAAAGATGACCTCATTAGCCTCCTTGTAAATATCATCATAAATATTCTACTAAAAAAAACATATACATATATGTTTAAATGAACCCATATAAGAAATATATTTTAATGCCCATAACATATAAATCCCATAATTCAAATAGAACAACCCCTACCAATACAAAAAATGGAATATAATATGTCCATCACGCACATCCTTATGCTCTCCTTCAATAAATCCTACCACCCTAAATATGAGAGCTCCTTCCATATATTATCTAGAGATTAAGAGTTTTCTTGATTGCTTACCACAATTTTTCTATTGTACCTATTTGTTCTTTTTATGTGATGAAAGATTACAAACACTTGCTTCATGGTTATAGTCTTGAGATTCAATGTCTAGATCTCATAATGATACTATTAATCAGTCTCTCTAAAGCATGATGCAAAACAACTTACATGTAAGCTGAGAAGATATTATAATAAGTATAGACCTCCTTGAATCTCCTCATAATCATTGTTATGATAACTGGAGTAATTTTCACTAATAATGGAGACTTTCTTCTAACACCATCATGCAAGGAAATTGCCTCCAAATTCCCTAATCTACTATTCATAACTAAACTCATCAAAATAAACAATATACAAAATGATGTAAATGTTATAGAAATGACAAAATTGAGAAAAAATCATCAATATGATCAAAGTAACTTTGTGGGAAGTCCTTATGATCAATATTTATATGCTTTTAGAAGACATTAGGATTTCCTCAAAGAGGATTCCTTAGTTGTTGGTTCTTATTTATGGAAGAGCATTCTTCCCAACAAAAATGTTATCAAGGATGGTACAAGATGGTTGTTGGGTGATGGTAGATGGATTCTTTTTTAGGATGATGTATGGTGTAAGGGGGGGCCACTCTCTGATCAGCCTTAGGCTTCTCCATGCAGAGATCTTTGTTTAAGGACTTTTGGTTGCAAGGTTAAGGACTACATTTAGAATGGTTCATGGAAATATCTTCAAGCTTGGGATCCTTCGCTGCTTGTATTTTAGGATTTCATCTCACACATTAGAATTCCTTTGATCCATAAGCCTGATAGAGTGGTATGGACTTCCTACACTAATGGTAATTTCTTAGTGGCCTCTACCTTCATAAGCATGTTGGTCAAATGAGATCCAACCCTATTTTGGAGTGGTCTATGGAACAAACTCCTTACCCCAAAATTTAATATCTTCTTTTGGCGTTTGGTTCAGAACAAGATTCTCACTCTAGACTCTCTTTGTAAAAGAGGCTTTTCTCTTCCCAAGAGATGTGCTCTCTGTGAGTGTGAGGCTTAAAGTACCTTTCACATTTTCTTGGGTTGTGAGTTTGCTTCTCTAATTTGGAGTATATTTCTCTGCCTCTAGAAATTGGATTGGATTTTTTTGAATTATTTCAAAACTTTCATTGATCAATGGGTTTGTCCTTTGTCCACTTCTCTATGGATTCTTTGGTCTTTGATGGAACACCATATTGTGTGGAATTTTTGGAAAGAAAAGAATGAATTCTTCTAATGGTTCCACATCAAGCAATTTTCTAGTGAATTTTAACACTGACATAGTTAGGATGGGTTGTCTAGTGTAGTACCCTAACCATTCGATTGGTTGATGAAGCATGTTTGAGAGAGGTTTTCAACTTACTGAGAAATTGGAATTTTAAGATGAGAACTCAATCCATGGAGGTTTTTTGGCACAATAGTTTGTGTAGATGAAATCCTTGGTATTTTTTTGTTTTCATAAGGATATATGAAGTATTCTGAATATGTATGGATATAACCAGTAGTAGGCATAAGGGTGATGAAATATATGTATGATGGTTTTTAGTAGTAGGTATTTGGGAGTTGGTTGCAGTAATAAATTTGGACATATAAAGCTGAATTTTGAATTATTATCAACTTATTTTAATAATTTGCTGATCAGGGATTATCTGAATTATGTAAACTCTTATTTTATGATATATATATATAGGCTTTCATGCCTTTTTCCTTAAAAAAAAATATTCAAGGAGGTTAAAATTAAGGAGGTTGTCTTCTTCAAAATTAGAAGGGCTATCATTGAAAATTTTAAATTTCATCTCTTGGATTCCCCTCCTACTACAAAAAAATGCTTTGTTGCAGGGCTATGATCTATTGGTAGCTTCCAACTGGAGGCTGGTTGGCTTATCTCTTTCTCCTAAACCTTGAAACTCATCAAGGGAGAATGTATAGTGAAAATTTTCTCCTTGGGGATGGATTAAAGTGAGTTTTTATGGGGCAACGAAGGGTAATCCTAGGTGCACTAGTTGTGGGGGGTGTTGAGGGATGAAAATGGTTGGATTTTGGTGTCAATGGCACTCCCATTAGGAACCCAATTAAATAATCAAGCCAAAGCTGAAGCTACCTTTTTGGGCATCAAGACTACATTTGATAAAGGTTTTAAAATAGTCTTGGTTGAGGGTGACTTCCTCAATATTATTAATTGTTTACAAGGGATAAGTAAGCATAGCTAGACTATAGAGGATCTTATTAATGATTCTCTTTCTATTGCTAATTCCTTTGATGATATTCAATTTAGTCACATTTATAGAGAAGGAAACTCTCTAGTAGACTTTTTTGCTAACGAGGGTGATAATCTTATGAACGTCGAGACATGGGAAGGGTATGATTCAATACTTGAGATTGCTCTTTCATTATTAAGATATGACAGTGAGTGTAGTTTAGGAGGTTGAGTGTGATAGGGAAGTAATCATTTTCCTCCCTTCCACATGTTTTATGGTATTTTTTGTGCCCCATCCCAACAAATTTATCAAAAATAGAAACCTCTAAATTGTAAGGAAAAGTGACAAAACCTTCAATGTTTAGAAAGGTGTTCGCATGAAGGAAATGAGGGTTGATTGAAGCCATGTAAAACCCATTTCCTATGATAAATGGAAGAATAGGCCAAAGGTTTGGAGAATTTTGGAAGAAGGAGAACTAATGCCTTATATTGAGAGGCTTCATGGTTTTGACCATGAAGCTTCTAATAATTTATTCCAAAGTTGGCACAACAAATCCCTGATAGTTAATTGTGTTGTCTTCCCCATCATGAAGGAATTTTATAGCTCAAATCACTAAATTGAGCTTGCAGGGGAGGAAGTTCTTTAATGAGAGGAAGGGAAATGATGATGCTATGGAACAACTTTTCCAGGGAAAGGAGAAAGAGAATATTATTAAATTGTCCTCTTGGGGCCATGATTGTGTGTCAATAAAACCTATATGGGCTGAAGTTGTGGGGGTTATCACAAGTTATGTCACACTAGATGACCGCTTCATTGCCATTTTGGGGTTTCAATTTACATTTATCAATCACCTCCGCTATAAGCTATTAGTTTCTTTTCCATTTTTTCTACTTTATTCTATGGAGGTGTCAGTTTATGCTCATCTGAATAATCCTCGTGCCTTGGTCCTCCATGAGGGGCTCATTTTACTTATTATGGAATATGTTAAAGAGAATTCTCTAATTAAATTGGTTAAGGGAAAATATTTTGATGTTGGGGACCATCCAAAGGTGGTGGACTACTTTGCTATGGAAACTAGCATGGATGATGGTGAGGATGCCGATTAGAATGTGGAAGGAGGACAAGGCTCAAGCTGTTGAGGTATCGTTGTCTTCTCCATTGGATTCAATGCCTCAAAATAGGAAAAAAAGTGGTAAGAATAAGCCCTCTCCTAAGAAGAAACCCAAGAAGAAGATTAAGGAACCCCAATGGTCTGGTAGGTCCAAGATTGGTGAGGATGATGATGTCTCACCCTCTTTCCAAAAGGTGATGGCCTTGTATGTGGATGTGAGTGGTGGTGTCTATGGTGACTAGGGAGGCTACCTCCCAACAACTTTTGACCTTTCAATAGGTAGCTTCCAAGGACAAGATTAAAGAGCGAATTTCTAATGTTTCAACCAAGCATGTGGGTACAAAATCAAAAAATTTCAAGTATAAAGGTAGGTTGACCCCCTTTCTAATGATTTTTCTTACCTAGATGATGAAAACCCTAAAATGATGGATTTGTTAGACATGGCAAGAAATGGTTCCACCTACAATTTCAAGTTGGCTAAATGGGTGATGATTGAGTTTAACAAAGTAAAAATTAAGGTTAGAGGCCTAAAAGAAAACCTTGTGAATCTCCCTAAGGGTTTGGACTTTGATCTTCTTATTGAAATAATTGTGTATTTGGAGAGCTTGGTCTTGAACTTTAAAATTGACTGTGAAAACCATTTAAAGTGTGGAGGATAAGGTGGCTAAACTTGATAAGTATATTCAAAAACTTTTGTGAATTAGCCACATGTCTATTAAGAACAGTGTGAACTCTCTTAGGGTTATTTTGGAGAAGCTTAGTGCCCTTAGCGAAGATCTAATTGTTGAGTATTAGGTGATGGCTCCCCCACCAAAGACAAAGGCAAGAAATCTATTAAAGAGGAGGACAAGGGTGTGAGTGTAAGAATAATGGGTAGTATGAAGAAATCATTCAAGGAAGAAAAGAAAGAGCTGGTTTCCATGGTTAATCTTCATTATAACTAGGAAATGAAGGTTTCCAAAGCCTTAAAAAATCTAAGATAGGCTCTTTGTGTCTCTTTTTTTGATCTTTTGGTTTGTTATTTTTTGGTTATTTTTGGCTACTATCTTATCTGTCCACTTTGTTGATCCAACAACATTTTGTTGTTTTATCTACCCTTTTTTTCTTATTTAAGCTGTTTATTTTATAGTTTCTATTTCAATTGAACTCCCAGCCCTGGATTTGGTGAAACAGCTTGATATGTTTGAGGAGGAGCCTATGACAGCAAGGTTAGCTCAATTAATTGAACTCGAAGAACTCAAAGTTGAAACAGTGAAAAGGATTGAGCAACATCAGGCCCAAATGAAAAGGTCATTCGATAAAAAGGCATCTCCCAGAGTGTTCCAGGAAGGTGACATAGTGCAAAAGTGGGATGAATTAAAAAGCATGCCTAGAAAGCACTCTAAATTTGATGCATTTTGGACTAGGCCATATATCATTATTGAGAAGAAACAACATAATGCTTTCCAGCTATCTAGGTTGGATGGTATAGTGGAACCAATCCCAATGAATGGGATTCACCTCAGACATTGTTTTTGAGGTATGGACCTAAATCTGTACATAGCTGTTAAAATTCTAGAGATCAATAAGTACTTCTACACATTAGATTAGGGATAGGTCTAGGGTGCCAATGACTTTGTTCCCAATGGATAGGACAAGGCTACTGGTTTGCATGTTTAGCAGGCAAACATCCAGCTGAGGTCGCCAAAAATGTTACCCGATTTTCACCTGCAAGCTCAATCAAGCAGGGAAATCCATGCTTTTAGGTGTTCTCGAAGACCAAATGGAGGAACATTTGCATCAAGGTTACATATTTTCTAACTTGTTTGCTTCTTGTGCAGCTTTAGGGGAAAATTATGTTTTTAATTCGGCACATGGTTTTAATGAGGCTCCCATAAGGGTTGAGCCCAGCGTGCGAGTGTTCGATTTTTTATTGAGGGTCTTCATCTTATGTTTTTGCCTTGTTTTCCCCCTTTTTTGTTTTGTTTTCTTTGTGCCTTTTTTCTTTTGTTCTATCGGGGGCAAGACCAGAACCGAACTGAACTCTGGAACTTTTCTATAGTTTCAGGTTTCGGTCCTATTCTGGTCCCGGTTCTATCGGGCTTGTTTTTTGTCTTGCCTTTGTTCTTTATTCTTTGGAGGTGTGGTGTTTTCTCCCCTTCTTTTTTCTTCATTTTTTGTCCCTTTTTCATCATCTTTGTTTGATGTCAAAGTCGGGGTTGGGAAAGAATCTGAGCTTGAAACTTGATGAAAGTTTTAGTGTCGGATTTTTTTCCACCCCCACCCCCGCTGTGTTTTTCTTGGGATCGATTTTGGTTCCAATCCCGCCTTGCCTTCTTTTTTTTGTTTGGGTGTTTCCTTTGTTTTGGCGGACCCGAGACGTAGACCAAAACTAAGTGATGAAACTTTTCTGAAGTTCTAGTTTTTGTTTCTATTCCGGTCCCAGCCCCAAATCTGCCCGTTCTTCTTTTCTCTACTTTTTGTGTGGCCGATGATTGAGGGATGTCTTCTCCTCTTTGTTCTTCCTTGTGTTTTTGTGTTTTTCTTTCTTCCTTCATGCCTTGTTCTGTCAGGGGTGGGATCTGAATGGAATCTGAACATGAAACTTCAGGAAAGTTTCAGGTCCAGATTTGGTTCTAGTTCCAATTTTGTCGACTCTTTGATTTTTCCCCTGTTCCAACTCTGACTCCGCCGAAGGGTTCGAGCTTAGTAAACATTGAAGGGCTCATTGAGAAGTCTGGCTAACTGAGAAGGTCTTTCTGATAGCAATGAATTTGACAGTAGAGGGGAATATCGGTATGACCAATAGAAGCTCATCATGACCTATGGCTGATAGCGATTGCTATGCTGATAACTACTGAAGGACATAACCGCATCGGGGAGACACGACTAGTGTCTCACTGATATGCGATTTTGATGAAGTGATCTTTTGACCATTTGGGAATCTACATGGTGTGAGTTCAACCAATCAGAAGGAGCTAAAGAAGGTCATGGGTAGTTTGACTAATTGACTCCCCCTATAATGAAGGATCAATACAATGTGCTTGGCATGGATCAGCTCGATGAAGCAATGGTGTTTGAATTTAATAGGGTAAATCTGATGCTACTTCTCGAAGGGGGTCAACTTGTAGAAAAATATAGGGCAAGAGGAGAGCCAAAGGGGAAGAGGCCACAAAGTCACGATAGCAGCTAGGATGTCAGCTGGAAAAAGTGGGTCGACATTAATGACCATGCTGCAGATCATTCAAAGTGGCTCTCATGAAGTCTCGAGGGCGGACACGAGGGATGGAGTTAATGCGGTTGTTGTAAAAAATATGAAGGCCATGCCTAGGAGTGAGCTTTCACTGACATGAGTAGGGTATGCACATTTAATGCCTCATTAACTTCATTCCAAAAAATATTTCCTAGGGTCAACGTGTCCAGGCACCGACTAATTTTTGTAAACCCTAAGGTAGGGGCCGACACTTTGCAGTTGTGGTTGTATATATGGAATTTTTTCCTCTTTGTAAGGGAGTTCTTGGTCAAAGGACTACTAAAAAAAAGCATTATCTAGACTTTGTAACTCATTTTTTATGAATATTGTAGGTTTGTAATACAAAGACTCCTTATCTTTCAATAGAAAGTCATTTCCTTCACCAATTCTCTTTGTTGTGAGTTGCATGATAAATTTCTATGTAATCCTTTATTTTATTAGATTCCTTCAGTACTGGATGCAAAGAATATTATGTCATAGTGCAGGTTTATGTTAGTGATCTCTTTCTATTGCGTTTATATTTGTGAAAACATCTTTGTTTGCCTTGTGTTAAGCACTATAACAGTCAGAACCTTACATAGACTCACTTTTATAAGCATAAATCTCGGTGTTGTGAGATTGTTTAGCTTCATTGAGATTTTTTGTGAGTTTCTGTAGTATTGTCATATATTTATCTTTGGTGTATCACCTGTTAGTGATAGGTTTTGAATTTCAAGTATATCCTTCCTACTCTTTTCCTTATCATTCTTTTAGCTTTTCTCAAGTTATCTTAAGGGGAACCAGCCCATAATCTAGAGGTCCATTTCATTCCTAGGTCACCCACAACCTCGAAGTGTTCCCATGTGTCAATAGTTTTCTATAGTTAGTAGCTTAGCAAGGGTGTAACTTTATTTGACAACAGTTTTTGGCACGCCCAGTGGAATTGAGAACTATGTTTCAGTCTTAAACCAAAATTATCATACTGCTATTTGGTATGTGCAATAGAATTTTCCATCTTTAAGAGACAATTTTTAGCATACTTGGCGACTCCGAGCTCAAATTTAGCAATTTCAGTGCATTACTACTCATGAGAAGAGTGCAAACTAGAAGTAACTCATCTTTTTTTGAGTATTTGTAGTTGTCCCCACCTAGAAGAAGGGGGAGAGAAATCTAGAAGGTTCAAAAGACGGTTGTTTATTTCAGAAGATCCAAGTCAAATCCTTCTATGAGAAGCCATATTGTTGTTCCTGTTGTTATTGCTAAGAATATCCCAGTGATAATGATTCTAGCAGTGAGAAATCAACCATTTGTTGCTTTTAACCAAGGTAGCCCATCGAATTTGACTCAACATGACAAAATTCCTATCGCTGCCTTAAAAAGTCTACCATATTTTTATGGCGAGGATCATACCACCCCAACAGAGCATATAAAAGATGTTACTAACCTGTGTGTTGTTCACCATGTGATTGAAGAAAATGTTGCACTCAAATTACTAGCAGCGTCATTTAAAGGAAAAGCCTTACAATGGTTCAAAGGTCTTCCTATCAACTCCATAGCAACATGGGATGAGTTAGGTAGCCAGTTGTGCTAATTTTTCAAAGATAAATCTGACTACCTGTCATTGGTGGAACAGCTATCTACAATCAAAAGAGCTCCTCATGAAGTTATGTCAAATTTCAATCACCATTTCTAGAGGACATGGGATATAATTTCACAAACTGTAAGGCCTACTGCTAATCATGCCTTTTTATACTTTTTAAGAGCTTTAAATAGTTATATTTATGTAATGATTCAATTGATGGGAGGTGATACACTTCTTGCAGCATATGGTGTAGCTGTTAGAGTTGAAAATAGCCTCATACAGGCTGGTAAAATTGCCCCAAGACCACCTATGCCAATATTTCCCACTTTTCAGCCTCCAACCCCTATGCAGTTACCTCCTTTGGCTATTATTCCAAGTGCACCAGCATTGGGAGCACCTAATACCCAGCCTAACGACCAAGTAAATGCATTTCCAGCTCAATCTAACAAACTGCAAGAGATTAAAGGCCTTTTGACGACCTTTGGCAATGAGATGGTTAATCTAAAAAAATAGCAAAATCAAGGTTTTAAGCCTTATTAGCCCTCATTTTAGTCTAATTACTAGTAAAATCAGACCAATAGACCACCTTACCAGCCTTATAATCAAGGTCAAAAATTTGCTCCTAACCCAGGGCCACATCAAGCTTATGACTCCAACACAACAAGCACTTCCAAAGAGCTTGCACCTATCCAAAATAACTTAGTTCAAGATTATGAGTGGTGCTTTCCATGTAGTCAACCCCATAATTAGGGTACCTATGTAAATGGGTTGCTTAACCAAGCCTTGATGGTTCAAAACAACTCAGCAATGCAGTCGAGTGTGCCTGTAGCTACTGAAGTATAGCAGCAAGAGCAACAGATACATGAGTCTACATTCCTAAATTGGAAAGGAGAAGAATTTTGTGGAGTGATCCACGCTGATTCTTCAATTGTAGACAATACACGTAGTAAGAAGAGGGAAATAGATGAAGGACATCAACCTAATACAGTTCAAACTCAATCGAAACAAGGGTTGAACCAGAATCAGAATGCTCCTGGCCCATCAAAAGCTGACTAGATCCGAATGCTACCAAGGGGTCAGCCTTTGGTAGGAAAGCAACAGTCTAATTTATCATCCCAGGTGCCTTCAGTTAAAGGTGATGTTATTCCTCCCAAAGGTCAAGTTAAACCTACTACATCTTTCAATATACTGGAGCATATGAAGAAAATTAATGTACCCATGTCAATATGGGATTCTCTGAGTATTCTGGGTCAAAAGGACCTGCTTCAATCTGCTTTATCCGGTTTAAGTGTCTGAGATGAGCCTAGTGTAGAAAAGGAGAAGGTTGCATTGGCTAATACTACTGTTGGCGATAAAGAATAGCAAGCTGCTAAGGCCAAGCCACATCCTTTTTATTTGTCATTAATCATAGGAGATCATCTGGTTCACAATTTTTTGATTGACTCAGGGGCTAGTAGTTCAGTTATGCCCAAACAAATTGTCGATAAGTTAGGAATTGAATATGAGCCATTAGAAAAGGGGGTAGTACAATTGGATGGTACTTCTGTTAACACAGTAGGGGTCATTAAAAATTTGAGCTTAAATCTACATGCCTATCCAAATTTTGCAATACCACAGGATATATACATTATTGAGTTGCCCCCGTACTTTTCCCTTTGTCTATCTAGGGATTTTACGGCCGAGATAGGTGGTTACCTATCCTCTGATTGGTCTCATATGCTGTTCAGGACTAGATATGGTACTAGAGTCACTATTAAATCAGAACCCATAGCCAAGGTTCATATCGAAACTTACGATCCATCTCCTATTAATGCCAACTTATTTACAAGTGTACAAGTGGAGCAACTTGCTATTCAAGAGGCTGAGATTCAAATAGAAAGAACATCAAATATTCTTCCTAAAGAGTGGGTGCCTCAAGCTCATGAAGTTGGTACAGGTGAGAAATTGGAGGAGGTTGAAATTGGTGTTTATATGATGCATGAGACTGACTCCTTTATGCCTAAAATTGAAAAGGACAAGGAACGACATAGTGAACAACATGAAAATGATATGTGGGAGCTGTATTTTGATGGGTCAAGGAGTAGGGTAGGTGTTGGTGGTGGATGTATGCTGGTATCACCAGAAGGTTAAAAGTACTATCTAGATTTTAGATTATGTTTTAGCTATTCTAATAATTCTGCTAAATACAAAGCTCTAGTTTAGGGCTTGGAGTGGGTGAGACAGAGAGGTATCAACTATCTAAAAGTTTATGGTGACAGTGAGTTGGTTGTCAATCAGGTAAAAAAGCTTAATGCTATTAAAAATGATATACTTAGGTCTTACAGGAATAGGGTATGGGACCTCTTAGAGGGATTTGAGGCATTTAATTTGATTTCCATTCCTAGAGCTCAGAATAAATGTGTTGATAGATTAGCTGTTGTAGGAGCTAAACATGATATTCCAAAGGAGATTTTCAGCAATAAAACTAATCAGCATATCAAGATTATAGTTAGGCCTGCTATGCCTGATAATCATATACACTGGAAAGTCTTTGATAGTGACCAGCAGATCATTAGCTTTTTAAGAGAAGAAGCTGAGCTCTCACATGCCAATCAGGAATACTTATGGTACCAGTACAGTGACCAGATTATTCAGCTAAAAAACAACAAGTTGCCTAAAGGCCTAGTCACTTTAGAATCCATTTTTAATACTGATGATGAAGCTAGAAAACCTAAGGGGAGTATTCAAGTTCAGCAAGATCACTATGAAGAAGTTGAAGTTTTTAAAGAAAAGCTTCTTAAGTTAGGCAAGGTAAGTACAGCTGAAGAGAAGCATGTTTTTATTCAGCTTTTTCAAGAATTTAATGATGTCTTTTCCTGGAAATATACTAATTTAAAGGGATTTAATCCCCAACTTGCTCAACATACCATTGAACTTGAGCCTAATGTCAAACCTATTAGGAAAAAGCAGAGGTCCTTGAATCCTAAGCTAGAGCCTTTGATGAAAAAGGAGCTAGATAGGTTGATTGAAAGCAACATTATTTTCCCCATCAAGCATACCTCATGGGTTTCAAACCTAGTACTAGTAAGGAAGAAAAATGGTGAAATAAGACTCTGTGTAGATTTTTGTGACTTAAATAGGGCCTCCTTAGAGGACCATCATCCTCTGCCTTCCATGGAGTAGATACTTCAGGTAGTTTTAGGGTCTGAAAGGTTTTCCTTATTAGATGGCTATTCCGGTTACAACCAAATATTAGTTAAAAAAGAGGATCAGTACAAGACAGTCTTCACCACAAAATGGGGAATTGTGGCCTATCAGAAAATGCCCTTTGCTTTATCTAATGCTGGGGAAACCTTTCAAAAAGCAATGGATATGGCCTTTCAGGTTTTAATGTACAAGATAGTCTTAGTCTATCTTGATGATATCACTATTTTTTCAAAGGAGGCTAGGGATCATCTGAGTCATTTGAGGCAGATTTTTGAAAAATGGAGGGAATTTGGGATATCACTTAACCCCAAAAAGTGTGTATTTGTTGTTCACGAGGGAAGATTGCTTGGTTATGTGGTATCTAAATAGGGTATTACTATTGACCCTGAAAGAACAAGTGCTATCATAGCTCTTCCTTTACCAACGCATAATAAAGGTTTTCAAAGTTTTATTGGTAGGATTAACTTTGTTAGGAGGTTTATCCCTGACATTGCTGATTTACTAAGTCCACTAACTCACATGCTGAGAAAGAATGTACCTTTCAGCTGGACTAAGGATGGGAAAAGAAGTTTTGAGCTTATAAGAGAGGCATTAGCAACAATACCTATACTTCTGAATCCTGAATTTTCTAAAGATTTCATTTTATATGCCTATGGAAATATCGATTCACTTTCAGCCATGCTTGTATAGCGAAATGATGAAGGATCTGAACAACCTGTGGCATTCTTCAGTCAGGGACTCAAATATTACGAGCTCAAGTATACTTTTGTAGAGAAACATGTTCTCACTATCATAAGAAGCTTAAAGAAGTTTAGGCACATGCTTTCCAATAACAAGATTATACTGATGGTTGCTCATCCAAGTGTGAAAGAGTTTTTATTAAACAAAGATTTGAGTGATAGAAGAGCTGGTTGGGTCACTAAGGTGATGGAGTATGACCTTGAGATAAAGGTTACCAAACTAATAAGAGGGAGAGGTCTCTACAAATAGCTTACCAAGGACAACAACAACAATATAAAGGAGGAGGAAAGTTTTGTCTTAGCACTCCAAGATGGACAACAAGCTACTATACCTACTCCTATAGGTTGGATCACATAAATGACACATTTTTTATTAACTCGTGAGTGCCCTCTTGATCTAACTAAATCTAGAAGAAGGTATTATTGACTGCAATCCATACCTTATGTTCTTTTAAATGGTTTGTTGTTTAAAAGAGATTTTCATGGTGTCCTATTAAGATGTATTGAAGTTGATCAGGTTGATAGAGTATTGCATGAATTCCATCGAGGGTCAGCTGGAAGACACTTTTCTCCAAGAGCCAAAACTCTTAAAATAATGAAAGGAGGCTATTACTAGCCTACCTTATTTAGCAATGCTCATTTGTGGGTAAGAAAGTGCAAAGAGTGTGCTATTTTTGCTAGAAAAGAGAGGCTAGCAGCTCTCCCACTGTAATCAATTCAAATTGATAAGCCCTTCATGAAATGGGGTTTGGATTTCATTGGGATTATAAACCCACCATCAAGTGCAGGCCACAAGTGGATATTCACAGCCACTGATTATTTTTCAAAATGGACTAAAGTTGTGGCACTCAAATAAGCTAATGAATCTGCTGTCCTGAACTTCTATGAAGAGTAAGTTACCAGATTTGGTATCCCAGATTCTATTGTGTCAGAGAGTGCTCTTGCTTTTGTGAGTGTTAAAATTTCTGATTGGGATGTCAAAAAAGGTATATATCTAAGTACATCCTCTAATTATTATCCGCAGGGCAATGGATAGGCTTAGTCCATTAACAAGAATCTCCTGATGATCATTAAGAGAACTATGGAAGACAATCAAAAAGCCTGGCACACCAAGCTAAAATAAGCCTTGTGGGTTGATAGGATTACATCTAAAAGGTTAATTGGTCTCTCCCCATACGTGTTGGTGTATGGAAAAGAGGCAAGACTGCCCATTTTAGTTGAACTCCCAACCCTGGATCTAGTGAAACAGCTTGATATGTTTGAGGAGGAGCCTATGATAGTATGATATGTTTGAGGAGGAGCCTATGAAAATGATTGAGCAACATCAAGCCCAAATGAAAAGGTAATTCAATAAAAAGGCATCTCCCAGAGTGTTCCAGGAAGGTGACATAGTGCTAAAGTGGGATGAATTAAAAAGCAAGCCTAGAAAGCACTCCAAATTTGATGCATTTTGGACTAGGCCATATATCATTACTGAGAAGAAACAACATAATGCTTTCCAACTATCTAGGTTGGATGGTATAGTGGAACCAATCCCAGTGAATGGGATTCACCTCAAATGTTGCTTCTGAGGTATGGACCTAAATCTATACATAGCTGTTAAAATTCTAGAGATCAATAAGTGCTTCCGCACATTAGATTAGGGATAGGTCTAGGGTGCCAATGACTCTATGCCCAATGGATAGGACTAGGCTACTGGTTTGCATGTTTAGTAGGCAAACATCCAAGCTGAGGTTGCCAAAAATGTTACCTGATTTTCACCTGCGGGCTCAATCAGGCAGGACAATCCATACTTTCAGGTGTTCTCGAAGACCAAATGGAGGAACATTTGCATCAAGGCTACATATTTTCTAACTTGTTTGCTTCTTGTGCAGCTGTAGGGGAAAATTATGTTTTCAATTCGGCATGTGGTTTTAATGAGGCTCCCATAAGGGTTGAGCCCAACGTGCGAGTGTTTGGTTTTTTATGGAGGGTCTTCATCTTATGTTTTTTCCTTGTTTTCCCCCTTTTCTGTTTTGTTTTCTTTGTGCCCCTTTTCTTTTGTTCTGTCGGGGGCGGGACTGAAACCGAACTGAACTCTGAAACTTTTCTATAGTTTCAGGTTCCAGTCCCATCCCAATCTCAGTTCTGCTGGGCTTATTTTTTTTCTTGCCTTTGTTCTTTATTCTTTGGTTGTGTGGTGTTTTTTCCCCTTCTTTTTTCTTCCTTTTTCGTCCCTTTTTTGTCGTCTTTGTTTGATGTCAGAGTTGGGGTCAAATGGAATCCGAGCTTGAAACTTGATGAAAGTTTCAGTGTTGGATTTGTTTCCACCCTCACCCCTGCTATGTTTTGCCTGGGATCAATTTTGGTTTTGATCCCACCTTGCCTTTTTTTTTTGTTTGGGCATTTCCTTTATTTTGGCGGACCTGGGACGTAAACCAAAATTGAGTGATGGAACTTTTTTGAAGTTTCAGTTTTTGTTTCTATTCCAGTCCTGGCCTCAACTCTGCCCGTTCTTCTTTTCTCTGCTTTTTACGTGGTCGGTGATCAAGGGATGTCTTCTCCTCTTTGTTCTTCCTTGTGTTTTTGTGTTTTTCTTTCTTTCTTTGTGCCTGTTCTATCGGGGGCGAGATTGGAACGGAATCTGAATGTGAAACTTTGGGAAAGTTTCAGGTCCGGATTTGGTTCCGGTTTCGGTTCCTCTAACTCTTTGGTTTTTCCCCAATCTTGACTCTAACTCCGTTGAAGGGTTTGAGCTCAAGAAACATTGAAGGGCTCGCTGAGAAGTCTGGACCACTGAGAAGGTCTTGTCGATAGCGATGAATTTGATAGTACAGGGGAATATCTGTATGACCAATAGAAGCTCGTCATGACCTCTGGCCGATAGCGATTTCTATGTCAATAACTACTGAAGGACATAGCCGCATTGGGGAGACACAACTAGTGTCTCACTGACATGTGATTCTAATGAAGTAGTCTTTTGACTGTCTAGGAATCTACATGGTGTGAGTTCAACCAATCAAAAGGAGCTAAAGACGGTCATGGGTAGTTTGACTAATTAACTCCCCTTGTAATGAAGGATTTATAGAATGTACTTGGCATGGATTAGCTCGATGAAGTAATGGTGTTTGAATCTAATAGGGTAAATTCAATGCTACTTCTCGAAGGGGGTCAACTTGTAGAAAAATCTAGGGCAAGAGGAGAGCCAAAGGGGAAGAGGCCGCGAAGTCATGATAGCAGCTGGGATGTTAGCTGGAAAAAGTGGGTCAACATTAATGACCATGCCACAGAGCATTCAAAGTGGCTCTGACAAAGTCTTGAGGGTGGACACAAGGGCTAGAGTTAATGCAGTTGTTGTAAAAAACTGAAGGCCATGCCTAGGAGCGAGCTTTCACTGACATGAGTAGGGTATGCACATTTAATGCCTCATTAACTTCATTCCAAAAAATGTTTCCTAGGGCCGACATGTCCAGGAACTGACTCATTTTTGTAAACCCTAAGGTAGGGGCCGACACTTTGCGGTTGTGGTTGTATATATGGCATTTTTTCCTCTTTGTAAGGGAGTTCTTGGTCAAGAGACTGCTAAAAAAAAAGCATTATCTAGACTTTGTAACTCATTTTTTTATGAATACTATAGGTTTGTAATACAAAGACTTCTTATCTTTCAATAGAAAGTCATTTCCTTCACCAATTCTCTTTGTTGTTTAGTATTGGTTGTGAGTTGCATGATAAATTGTATGTAATCCTTTATTTTATCAGATTCATTCAGTACTGGATGCAAAGAATATTATGTCATAGTGCAGTTATGTTAGTGATCTCTTTCTATTGTGCTTATATCTGTGGAAACATCTTTTTTTCCCTTGTGTTAAGCACTAGAACAGTCGAAACCTTACATAGACTCGCTTTTATAAGCATAAATCTTGGTGTTGTGAGATTGTTCAACTTCATTGAGATTTTCTATGAGTTTCTATAGTATTGTCATATTTTTATCTTTGGTGTATCACCTGTTAGTGATAGGTTTTGAATTTCAAGTATATCCTTCCTACTATTTTCCTTATCATTCTTTTAGCTTTTCTCAAGTTAACTTAAGGGGAACAAGCCCATAATATGGAGGTCCATTTCACTCCCAGGTCACCCACAACATCAAAGTGTTCCCATGTGTCAATAGGTTGCTACAATTAATAGCTTAGCAAGGGTGCAACTTTATTTGACAACACTTACATCTTCATATTTTTTTAAATTAGTCAAAACAATGAACTTGGAAATGCAAAAGATAAAATACCATGGTGAAGAGGTAAAAATGTGTTTATATAACAGAAACAAATCAAAATCCTCACATTTTAGAAATAGGCCACCTACATCCAAATATAAAACACTAAAATATTAATTTTGGAAAGATTGGTCCTTCAATTTTAATAATAATTAAAGGAAAAATTAAACTAAATCTATTAATGCATATTTATATTTAGTTTTCATTATTGGTAATGCTTTTCCACTCTATGTGAGGTTATATTGTGTCTATGCATAGTTATGTGTTTTATTTTGCACAATGTGAGTGATTGGTCTAAAGCATAGATATTGTTAATAAATTACATGGTTAATAATGCTTTAGTAGATTGTGTTGTGCATCATAACAAAATTCCATTTCTCTTATCTCAAAGATAAAGAAAAATCTATTTGAAATATAGGTCACAATAGCACCTTGTAATGAATAAACCTTCAATGACCTAATTACATGTTTATATAAAATTAGGAATACATACAATGCTGTGAAGCTATTTGAAATGATAAATAAGAGGAATGAATTTGACTTTAAAGTAGGTGAAGTTGTGGTGTTGAAAATTGCATACTAGTACAATTTTGCACTCACATAGTGCACCCATCTAGATTTGATGGTTAATGATAAAAATTTATATTTGGATTTCAAAGATTTAATCTCACAACTAATAAAGATAGATTATTACCAACATATATTTTGAAAATTAAAAACAAAACTTTTATACTACAACACTACGTGTTGACATCCATGTGGCACATTAGCGTCCAACAATTTTTTGAGATTCAAAAATTGTATTTTTCACTTGGCTTGTTTATGACATGTTTCATAATGCCCAAATGGGAAATGAATGACCTATCATACTTGTTCAACCAAAACAAACTCTCTTTCTTCTCATTTCACAAGAGAATTTTCACTAAAGCAAGAATTAAACTCTCAAGCTCTTTGTCTAAGGGAAAAATCTACTAAAATATTTTAGGTCATTGCAACTCTTTCATAGCAAGATCTCAAGCTATCATAGCATTGTTGCATACTACAACTTGAAAGCTTTCTCCTTTGGATTCACATTGCTAAATCAATCAAAAATATCAAGGGAGGACCAAAGTTGTAGTAATACTCTCTATTTGTTTGTTATTCTATATTAGTAGAATAATTTTTGAATCTTTTTACATCAATTTTATTATTTATCACTTATTAAATTTCATGGTGCTCTTCCCTATAGAACAAGGTTGACACCATATCTATATTTATCTTTACATCTCCACTTTTAAACTCCTAGTATTTCTAGGTAAAATTAATCTTTTATATCTTTTATCTTTGTATTTTTGTGGAGGTGGAAACACCAAAATAGGAGTTTGATTAAGGCAAGCCACAAAAATAGCCCCCAACATTTTTCTTGTTCTCTATGTGTGCAAGTTTGGTAAACTACAATAGGATAAATGAGTATTCAAGGAGTCTTTAGATCTACTATTTTGGGATGATAATGCAACATGTTTTGGTCTGTGCTAGGAATTTGCATATAAGGTTGAGAGTCTCTCCCTTTGGTGCCAGGTTATTCTATATAAATATTTTTATTTTTCAGTAATATTTAGATTTTTATTGTCTAGAGGTTTTGATATATTTTATTATTTACCTCTAGTTAGCAACAAACAATGTTATTCCTTTGGCATAAATCATCCTTTCTTTACTTTTTAGTAAGCTCTTTTTCAATTTTGTATTAAGTATAATAGTCTAATCCATATCATTTGAGTGTAATATTTAGATTTGTTATTTATATCCCTATTTTCAATAAGTAGCAAATTTCATCCATTAAAAATATATATTATTTCGAGTTCATCAAAGTTTTATGTAATATTCATAGAGTGGGACACACAAAAAATTCTTATAGTGATACACAATTACTATATTTATGGCATTGTAATATATAAGCTTTTCATCAAATAAATTTGTGTAGCTAGTCACCTTAACAAAGTAAATAATCAATATAATTTGAGCTATGGAGAATTATGGGAAAACCACCCATCTAGTTATTAATGTCAAGTTATCACTAACTGGATGTAGGAAACTCATCAAAACCTAGATAAATACTCCTTAAGTTATTTGATTTGTTATACAAGTAGCGTCTCAATATAGTTAATAATTTATAGATACAACAAAATAACCCTAAAACTCTAAGAGTGCTAATCTACTATGCCCTTAATATTAGAGTACATCGTGTTATGAATAGTCATCTTGTGTCTATCTTAACTCTTAATTAAATCATATTATCATTATTATATTATCATTTAATTAATTAGGTCATCCTAGGGCTTATATAGGGTTATCTAAGTCAAACTTGGTGATATCCTAGGCATAAATAAGGTATATATAGGAGGTAGTGAGTCTTATTTCATCATCATATTATGAATTGTGTTCTCCTTAAAGATATTTGGAGGTTTAGCCCCTCAAAGTGGCTTGTTATTCTCATTTATTATCAAGTATTTGTAGCAAATTTCTTATCATATTCTTCTATTGTGCAATTTGTTTCATTACAAGTGGTATCAAATCATGATCTTGGCACCATAGAGGCAAGACGTTTTCTTAATATTAGAGGTCATTTTGGGAAGAACATATCTCTTTTATTTTGGTGATTTTTTATATAAATTGTAAGGTGTTTTTTAATAACATATTAAAGAAGATGCAATCCATATTTTAGAGGAATTAGAGTAGAATTGAGCAATTTATTGCAAAATTAGGGGTTTTTCCCAATTTATTTGGAAAGTGCATATCTCCCAAATATTTCAAAATTTGTTTGTAATTTTAGTGGAGTTTGGAAGAAGTAGTAGAGGATCCTACAATACAAATTTTAGATAATTTAAAATACAAATAAGTTATTTATTGTAAAATTGTGGTTTCTAACAAATTCTCTTTCAAGGCTGCAAAAAATAAAAAAATTTGGGAGAATTTTTAGAAAAGTACAACCTAGGCCTTGGTAAGTTATATTAAAACTTTTAGAGTATTTTGAATTTATTTATGTGATTTATTGAAAAATTATTTTCTACCATCATGATAGGGCCTACAACAAGAGGCAAAAACAATGCTACCACATCAAGGAAATATTCAAATAAGGATGAGGTAGAAATTGAGAATATTAACCCTAAAGATGAGATCAACAAGGTCAAGGGTGTAATTTCATCAATTAGGAATGACATAAATGAATTTTCAAAGAATTCAAACAAGATTATTTGGGGGATGAAGTGTAAGGGTGAAGATTCACCTAGTAAGGTGGAAGATACTAATTTTGTTGGATATGAATTCCTTGGCATTTACTCTAATTTCAAGAAGGATTCTTCCTTTAATAATCATATACCTAGGTAATTCATACCCAAGTTGGATATGAGAAAGTTTTATGGAAAGGATCTAACCAATTGGCTCTACCAAATGGAGCAACGGTTTCATCTTCATCATTTTCCTAGTCAACAAAAAGTTGCTATGGCATCATTATACTTGGAACAAGATCAATTTATTTAGTATCATTGGTTATGTGATGAGAAGAGAAAAAAGGACCTTGTGTGGTCAGATGGTCAATTTTTCAAGAGTAACATGCTACCCATTATAGATATAACTTTATGGATAGCTACTTTTTCCAACTCACTAAATTAAAGCAAACATATATGGTCAAGGATTATATTCAGCAATTTCAAGCCGTTTATCTAATAGTGCATAATATGATAAAAGAAAATTTTAAGGAACTATTTCTAGAAATTTTGAAGGAACACATAAAATATGAGGTATGGTTGTTCCATTCACAATCCTTATCGCAAGAAATGTTAATGGAAAGACAAGTTGAGGAGATATTTTTGGCTTGCAGGTGACAAGGGATTGTAAATGTAAGAAAAAGGAGATCTCCTCCGTATTCATTACCTCAACTTGCTAGGTTGAATCCATTTAACAAATTGAGGAGAATAGAGCATAAGTGTTATATTTCAATTGTGACAACAAATATTGTCGAGGACATAAATGCAAGGAAAATAAATTATTCTATATTGAAGGTCCAAGTGAGGAAGAAGAGGAGGAGCCAATATTAGAGGGTGATATATAGCTAGATGAGGAATCACATGATTCCTAAAAAAATATTTCTTGTCATGCACTCTCAATTTTTAATGCCCCAAAAACTCTCAAGATAGTGGGTTTCTTAAAGAATTATAAAGTAATGGTGCTAATTGACTCAGGTAGTACTCATAATTTTATCAACAAAAATTCGGTTACTCATCTAAATGGTTTTATATATCTAGCTCTAGAGTTTCAGGTCTTGATTGCAGATGGTGGTACTATTAGTTGTTTGGGAAAGTATTATAGAATTCAATTATCCATGAGAGATTATCACCTTGATGTCACAATGTATGTCATCTCCATGGATGCAACAAATATTTTTTTGGGATTACAATGGCTTACTACTTTGGGAATAATTGAGATGAACTTCCAAGAACTTTTCATGAGATTTTTGTTGAATGCACAAGAAAATTGAGAGGGGGTGAATTAGTTGTACTTTAAAACTTCAAAACCATCAAAAACATTCAAATCCATATTAATCTAATTAAACCTTAATCTATTAGAATTATTTATCATGAAAGCAAATAACAAAAATAAAACCAAATCAACACCATGCACAAAGAAATGCTAGGTTTATGTGGAAAACCCAAGATGGAAAAAACCACGGTGAGGATTAACTCACAATATAAAGTAATATAAACACCAAATACAATAGGGCTCACTATCAGAGGGATCACTACCCAAAAGAAAGAAGGCTCACTTCTAGAATAGAATAGAAGATAGAGAAGAATGTTAAAATGAGAAATCCATCTCAAAGCAACAAAAAAATCCACCACAACAACACCAATAGCTTTGTAGTCTTTCTGAAGAATTGTAGACACATTTTTCTCACTGCATTTAGTGATCTAACACATAATAGCTCACATTTTACTTCACAAATTAACAACCTACAACTTTAAAATTCACATCATTCACATCATACTCATCCATGTTATCATCCCTCAACAACTCAACTCATATTTCTATCATCTTCAACCTTGAAAAAATTCTATAAGGTTAGATATGCACCTCAACTTTGCAAATTAAATTTTTTTTAGCACCAAAATATTCCCATAGTGGAAAGGAATGAAGGTGGACCATAAAACACCTTAGATAGAACCTAAATCCACTCATGCATTCCACACCATGGTTCCACAAATTTCAAATAAGCATTGCAAGTAGTATAAACACCCAAGGTCAACCAAAACTATGTTGACACCATTAACACTTAATTACATGCTTCCTCAAATCTAAAATCACAAACACCACATAGCACTTGAACATGATCTATAATATTCCTCAAACACCTTGAAATCCAACAAGTTCCTTTGCAACAAATTTCACTTGAAGAATGTACACACCCAATACACTCAAGTAACTTTGCCAAACACTGTAACTCAAGAAACTAACTTCCAAAGAACCAAACCATGAACAACTTCATCTAAAAAAAGATACACACTATCAAAACCCTTCTAGATCGACAAGACCTAAAACCACTATGCGGAGAAATGTGGAGCAAGAATATTTCTCCTAGAAACCTCTATAATATATAGTTCACACACTAGTGAATGCACCTTCCTTTGTGTAATAATATAGCACACCAAATTCTAAATGAAACACCTCTAAATACTTTGGTCAACATATCCAAATTGAACAAGTCGATCTTCAACCCAAAATAAATTTGGAGTTGAACCAGAACACTACTCTACAACACAGAACATAATGTAACACACTGTTTCCGCTTTTTATTCAATTTTCTCAAAATAACTTGGAAACCGAGCACTAGAAACATATCATCAACATCTTCAGTACTTCCTCATCACCACCAAGCTAAATACAACATAAAAACATAAACCATACATCCATAAACATAAGCTTATCAAAGCAACACTAGAGGTTGACACTAGTAGCTTACTAATGACAACATAATGAAACCAATCAGAACATCATTAGAGACAAAAACCAACTCAATATAAACTTCAACTCACATGACCAACTACTCATTATTACAAAAAACTCATTTCCATATAGTTAACACCAATGACAACACCATAATTTTTTGACATCAATGACAACACCAACTATGCATGCTTGCAACAATCTCCCCCTTTATCATTGATCGCAACACATGATGTGAAAAAACATTAACAAAAAACACAACAGATATGATCCTCAATACTTTTCTCCATACCAACTCATTATTTCTTTTATTTCTCCCCCTTACATCATACAAGTTTCTTTTCCAAACTACTATCCTTCAACTTCTTTCATCATTTTCTTAGTTTACACTATTCTCTCCCCCTTTGTCAATTGAATATTTTTCACATTTCTCTCTCTCCTCAAATATTTTTCATATTACTCTCTCCCCCTTTGACATCAATGGCAAAGGAAAAATTATTTGCATCATTCATTCTCACCCTTTGACATTAATCATATTGTTTGCAACTGCTCTACAACTTTCTTTTCTTTACTGCTCTACATACTCCCCCTTAAAAGCACACACCAAACTACATCAATCAACAACCACTAAATAATGACAACACTCACTTATCCTGACCACAACAACCAAAAATTCCACTACCTACTCCCCCTAAGAGGTAGCCACCTGCATGAATCCAGACCAAGGGATGAATCTTGATATCCACTAGACTGATGCATCTCCTTATGCATCTAGTTCAAAGAAAGAGGAGAAATAACCCCCAAATTCTCCTAGAGACACTCAAAAGTATCCTTAGGAAGAGCCTTAGTAAATATATCAGCAACCCAATCCTTTATAGGCACATATTCAAGCTTCACTTAATTCTCTAAAATCTTCTCTCTCAAAAAGTGATACCGGATTGAGATATGATTTGTCCTTGAATGCATTACTAGATTATTTGAAATATTGATAGCACTTGTATTAGCATAGAAAATAAAAATTGGTTCATCATATACCACTCTAATATCCTTGATTGTTTTCCTCATCCACAAAAATTGTGTGCAATAAGATGCACCTGCAATATATTCTACTTTTGCAGTAGATAAAGACACTGAATCTTGTTTCTTACATAGTGTAGAAGAGGGGGATTCACTACTCATGATTTCTCTTCATTCAGAGAGCCTCATAGGGTGAAATTCCCTAAACTACCTCAAGGAACAATGGCAAGATTTTTAGAATCGGAAAGAGCAAGTCACAAAGATTTTTTGGACAAACTAACAAGCTCTCGACCAGAGGATGAAAGTGTAGAATATGGATGACAATGCAACACATTAGTGTCTTGGAGGTGCGTTGGCATCTTGTAAAAACCAAAGAATGAGAATGTCTCAGAAAATTCCTAAATGACTGCTAGCTATCAGATTGCTAAGAGTTTATAGAATGCATAAAGTAGTGGATTATAATAAAATTGAAATAGAGTGAAAAACTAATAGAGATAAGGAGAAGGAAGGAAATAAATACTTACAACCACATGAGTGATGAAGCCTCCACCAAATGAATGTCTTCAAAACCTATGTTTATAAAATCTAGATAAAGTGTTGGGGTTGTATAGGGGTTTTCCTTAGTCAGACCCCCATTTTGGTGTTGCCACCTCCCAAGACAGCCAAGAAGATAGAGAAAGAGAGAGAGAGATCAACCAGAATGGAAAAAGCATGTGGTGAAAGAAAAACCTACTCAGGAGTAGAACCTACACCACTAAGTAGGAGTGATAAAAGCAATCCCCAATCAAGGAGGAGAACCTGTATCACAAAAGAGGTGATAAAATAAATCCCCACTCAAGGAGGAGAACCCATATCACAAGGTATGAAATTCAATAGCTAAGGGATATGAAATCCCAAGAATGCTCACAAGCATGAGAAAAGGAGGTAGAGATGCAAGAGTGAAGCTAAGAGAGCTTGAAAGGATGTAAGAGTGCTAGTGTAACAAGGTAGATGAATTTGTGCAAGCAAGAGTGAGATGGTAGAATGAAGTTGGAAGCAAAAGAGTGGAGCTAGAAGAAATTTAGAAGATCTTAGAAGATCAAATGGAATGAAAAGAAGCTTCTTCAACCGTTACAAGGCATCCCTAGCCATTACCACCGAAAAAAGGTGAGGACAAGTGGCAAGCATGCTCAAAGACAATTGTATGAGGGTTAAAATGTCATGGGATGCTATCACATTGCACAAACATCTTTGTAGCACGCTAGTGTCTAGAAACATCACGCTACAAAACAACATAAACGGGAAAATCCCAAAGTTTGATGTATAGCTGATGCATGACAGGTAGCTGCTAAAAAGGGGTATTGGAGCATCTTGAGAGGAGAAAAAGGCTAATGCAAGGGCTAAAATGACCCTACTCAAAATGCTAAGGGAGTGGACACTAAAGTGGATGCAAGAATGTATGTGAAATTGTGAGCGGTGCAATTTTATGACTATATATTTTGCCCCCACTTTAGCGAGAATATGAATCTACATTAATATGCACACTAAAGGAAATCTATAAAACATAAATAACATTATATTCCAAAAAGGATACTGTAGAGGAAGCAGATAATCCTTTGAACCATGGAAGCATGCCCCCAGGCTGAAGACCTACAAAAAAAATGCATTAGAGAAGAAAAACCTGCACTAGACAACAATGTTAGAATGTAAAAAGCTAAAGGATTTGAGTTAGCAAAATAAAGAGACCTCGATGTAGAAGGTTGTCTCAGTACTATGCGTCATCCCCAAATTAATACATAGAAGAAGTCTAAAATGAAGAAAGGAAGGACATATACTTAGGATGAAGAAGATGTAGATCTTTGATCCGGTATACACAAAAGAGAAGAGGAGAGAATTTAAGAATGTAAGTGCCTCATAGGCCAATAGACCTACAAGGAAGGTGTCCTCCAAGATCTCTCACATGAAGGAAACTAAGAAATGCACCTTACAGACCTACAAACCTGCAAGGAAGCATCCCCCAAGATCTCTCACATCGAGGAAGTTGGGAAAGCGCCCTACAGACCCACAAACCTGCAGGGAAGGTGTCCTTCAAGATCTCTCACATGAAGGAAACCTAGGAAAGTTCCCTACAGACTTGTAGGCCTACATGGAGGTATCCCCCAAGATCTCTCACATGGAGGAAACCCATAGAAAGCACCCTATAGACCCTCAGATCTATAGGGGAGTGATCCCCAAGATCTCTTGCGTGGCGGACATTCAAAGGAAGTGCCCTATAGATGCACAGATCTATAGGGAGGTATCCCCCAAGATCTCTCGCATGGAGAAAAGTAAAGGAAGGGGACTCCTTAGAGTCAGAAAGTGGCTTTATAGGTGCACCCATGAAGCAACATGTTTACCCATAGATAGAACGTGTCAGAAAGCGGCCACACAAGCAAGTAAGTGAACAATCATGTAAACCATCAACAAGTTGGAAAGCTTTCAAAGGGGTCCCTTGGGAACCCTTCAAAAGAAGAGGGGTCCATTCAAGGGACACACTATTTGAAAAGTGAGGTCTAGTCAAGTTTCCCCCAAGCTAGAAACTAATGAGTTCATTTGAGAGAAAAGCTTTCAAAAGGGGGCCCCCTTAAGAACCCTTCAAGATAAAAATGGATCCACCCGAGGGATGCTTCATCTGAAAGAAATAAGGAATAGAGGGGGTCCTTAGGAGGACACACATCTCTAGAATAAGTTATCACTGCCCCTAGCATACAGGGTAGGAGAACCATGCGAGATGCTTAGAACATACAGGATAGAGGTAAACCTCAATATCACTTGTCATGCAAAATAAAGGCAAGTGCATCAATAAAATGGGAGTTTGATGGCACCTGAATCATGAAGTTGTTGTATTTTATCCTTCAAGGCTTTACATTCACTAGTGGAATGGCCAGGAACTTGATGGTATGCATAGAAAGAATGTTTTGCTATATCATGTTTATGAAATTTCTTGCATGTACGAGAAGGAAGATTGATTAATCAGTCTTTTAGAAGCCACAACAAAATCCACTCTTGCTCAAATAAAGAATGAGGAGCAAGAAGCAATCCTTTCTCTTGTGGAGAAAAGTTTGACTACTTGCAAGAATATGCAAAGGTGGAAGACAATGGAGGATCTACATGGAGAGTATTATTTTGACAAAGGGGATCATACTCCTCTACGAGATCACGATCATCTTTCTTGATCGTACTACCCACATTAACCTTCTTAACATAAGTGTGATTGTCTTCCTTAGAAGGAGGATAAAAAATAAGAACATTACAATTTGCATTCACCTTACCCCGCAATAAAAAAGAGTAACCATCTTCTATAATGGGTGTGAATGATGCCATCAAAAAGTATAAGTGGAGTGGGTTGGCTTTATATTCCTGAATGAAGGAATATGTAAAGTCTAAGGAACCCTAATCATTGCCAAGACATGCATTCTCTTGAGAAGAGGTTGAAGGAATAGACATAAGATTTCTTGCTTCAGAACGATCTTCTTTAGGGACATTTATCTCAAGAGTATCCTTTGTAGTAGGTACTGTTGGAGTAAACATCAACACATTGGAAGACACTAAAGGAATAAGAGTAGGCACAACCAAAGCTTGACCAACAACTTCCATCTCACATATGTGTATAGCATCAGGGTCAGCCTTAACAATGACTACTCTATTGTTAAAAATGAACTTAATAGATTTATGCAAGGTAGATGGGACGACACCCATAGCATGAATCCACAATCTACCAAGAAGAACATTATATGGTAGCTTTTCTGACATAACATTACTAGAGTGGGTATAGTAATAGGTCCAAGCTACAAAGGTAATACTATTGTACCTAGAGCTTGTCACCCAACATTATCGAACCTATCACTAACAATAGAAGAAGAACTAAGAGAAGATGAATCAATAATATTCTTAGGCAATAGATCGATGTTGCATACATTGAGTGTTGAACCAATGTCAACAAGAGTATTCCTAATGCCAATTGTATTAATATTAACTATAATCATTAGAGGATCTACTTGCTTTTGTACTTCTAGAGATGGGAGCTCCTACGGATAAAATGTAATATTCGGTGAATCCATGTGAATATAAGCTACCAATGCACTAGCATCTGTTAGCCTAGCAGAAGAAGGCAAGAGGATCTTTTGCAAGGCTTCCTGAAGCATAACTTGATAAATCGGAGTAGACTAAAGCAAGTCCCATAGTGAGATGTTAGTCGAAGTAACTCAAGGTTGCTTGACAAGATTATTATCGCTAGGTGCTTTAGCTATAGGTTTCATAGCTTGAAGAAGGATAGGCTTTTTATTCATCCTATTCTCATAAGCATGGGCTACCACTCTATAAGAGGGAGCCATAGGAATACCAAGAGGGTCACTATCAAATGGAACAATATTAATAGAACAAACCCTTTTAGGTGAAGGACTAGTTGGAGTCACATAAATGATTAGTCTCTTAGGCCATTGAGGGATAGCAAAGACACAAATTACATTTACAGAATCATCACAACTAGTAGAACAATTATTTGAAGACATATTCTCAACATCAATCCAAACAAGATCAAATGTGGAACAATTATTTGAAGAAAAATTATCAACATCGATCCAGGGAGAATCATATGTGGAAGGGGATTCATCATTTTCTAATGCAGCATCTCTAGAAGAGAGTGCATTAGGATGAAAAGATTCATCATTAACTAATGCATCATCTCTAGAAGAGAGTGCATTGGAATGAAGAGAAGGTAGAGTAACATTAAGAAATGTATCAATGATTTCATCTTCTTGCAACAAGATATCCTCAGAAACAAGATGAATCTCATGAGAAGGATCATAGATATTGAGTGACATAGGAAAATCCAAGTCACCATCACATGCATGAAATGGAATATCATTAATATTTTGAACAAAATTAGATACTGAACTAATAAAAGAAGATATTAAATTCATTACGATTTTTTCAGTATTTTCTATGTTCTAGTAATTCACATTTTTTGGGGGTCTTCAGAGTAGAATTTGAGGTCAGAACTTACATTTGTCCCTAAAATTTGACAACTAAAGGCACTTGTATTTTATGGATTGAATTAGTTCTTTAGGAGACCTTTCCAACAATGCAAACGGTTTTGAATTCCGAGCACCGAGTCAAAAGTTATGACCCCTCCAAGTAGGGGTAAATAAATTCCTAGTTTTTTTGAAAAAATACCCTCTTCAAGTTGGGGTCACCAAAATGTAGAAGAGGGGGATTCACTACTCATGAGTTCTCTTCATTCAGAGAGCCTCATGTGGTGAAATTTCCTAAAATAGCTCAAGGAATAGTGACGATAGTTTTAGAATCAAAAAGAGCAAGTCATGAAGATTTTTTGGACAAACTAACAAGCTCTCAACTAGAGGACAAAAGCACAAAATATAGATGACAGCGTAGCACGATAGTGTCTCAAAGGTGCACTGGCATCTCATACGGGCTAGAGAATGAGAATTGCTAAGATTTTGCTTAGAGTTTGCAGAATGCAATAAAGTAGTGGGATATAATAAAACTAAAATAGAGTGAAAATTTGATAGAGATAAGGAGAAGAAAGGAAAGAAATACTTACAACCACATGAGTGATGAAGCCTCCACCAAATGAATGTTTTCAAAACCTATGTTTGTAAGATCTGGAGAAAGTGTTGGGGTTGTACAGGGGTTTTCCTCAATCAAACCCCTATTTTGGTGTTCCCACCTCCACAGATAGACAAGAAGATAGAGAAAGACAGAGAGATAAACTAGAATGGAAAAAGCATATGGTGAAAGTAAAACCCGCTCAGGATTAGAACCTACACCACCAAGTAGGAGTGATAAAAGCAATCCTTGCTCGAGGAGGAGAACCCATATCACAAAAGAGGTGATAAAAGAAATCCCTGCTCAAGGAGGAGAACCCATATCACAAGGTATGAAATGCAATAGCGAGGGATATGGAATCCCAAGAATGCTCACAAGCATGAGATAAGGAGGTAGATATGCAAGAGTGAAGCTAAGAGAGCTTGAAAGGATGTAAGAGTGCTAGTGTAACAAGCTAGATGAAGTTGTGCAAGCAAGAGTGAGATGGTAGAATGAAGCTGGAAGTAGAAGAGTGGAGCTAGAAGAAGTTCAGAAGATCTTAGAAGACCAAATGGAATGAAAAGAATTCTTTTAAGGAGGGAAAAGAAGCTTCTTCATCCCTTACAAGGTGTCCCTAGCCGTTACCACCGATAAAAGGTGAGGACAAGTGGAAAGCATGCTCAGATATAGTTGTATGAGCGTTGAAAAATCATGGGTTGCTAGCGCAGCGTGCAGACATCTGTGCGGCATTCTAGTGTCTAGACATGTCACACTACAAAACAACATGAACAAGAAAAGCCCACAGTTCAATGTATAGCTGATGCATGAAAGGAAGCTACTGAAAAGGAGTGTTGGAGCATCCTAAGAGGGGAAAAACGTTGATGCAAGGGCTAAAATGAGCCTACTCAAGATAATAAGGGAGTAGACACTAAAGCGGATGCAAGAATGTATGTGAAATTGTGAGGGATGCAATTTTATGACTATACACTTAGCCATGACACCAATTTGCATCCAAGAAAGAATGCACCACCACTTGTAATTTTTCTATCATCTACACAAACAGCCCAATCTTCATTTGTGTAAGCACTCAGAGTGAAATCTGTATCCTTTGGATACCACAAGCCATGATCTAGAGTTCCCTTCAAGTACTTGAATATCCTTTTTATTGCTACAACATGTGACTCTCTAGGATCTTCTTGAAATCTAGCCACAAGAAAAAATGCATGCATGATATCTAGTCTAATAGTAGTTAGATATAGTATTCCTCCGATCATTGATCTATACTTTCTTTGATCAACTTTAGGATATTTATCATTCTTGCTCATCTTGCAACTAGTAACCATGGGGGTACATACTGGTTTAGAATCTTCCATTCCAAACTTCTTCAACATTTCCTTGACATACTTGGATCCTAAAATTAAAATACCTTTATTTTTTTGATTGATTTGTAGCCCAAGGAAGAAATTTATCTCCCCAAAGATTGACATTTCAAGTTCTTTTTGCATCTCTTTTGTAAACTTCTTACACATAGCTTCATTTCCTCAAAAATTAATGTCATCAACATACATAACCACAATCAAGATTTGATCTTTTCAACTTTGAAGTAGAAATTACTATCTATGGTGCCTTTATTGAATCCTTACTATAACAATTATATGTCTAACCTTGCATACCAAGCTCTAGGAGCTTGCTTCAATCCATAAAATTCCTTCTTCAATCTATAGACCATATCTGATTTATCTGATAACTAAAAAATTTCTCGTTGTTCTATGTATACTTCTTCTAATTCACCATTCAAGAAAGCATACTTCAGATCCATCTAATAAAATTTGAAATATTTATGTACTAAAAAATCCAAAAACATCTTAATAGCTTCCATTCTTTCCACCAAAGAAAATGTCTCCTCAAATTCTATTCCTTCTACTTGTGAGTAGCCTTTACAAACAAGCCTTGCCTTGCTTCTTACCACTTCTCCATTCTCATTTAATTTTTTCCTAAATACCCACTTAGTTCCAATTACATTCTTGTTTGTTGGTCTTGGGCCAAGTTTCCAAGTCCGATTCTTCTCAATCTACATTAATTCTTCTTCCATGGCCTTGATTCAATACTCATCCTTGCATGCTTCAATCACTGTTTTTGGTTCAAATTTAGAATGTAAACATAGATTTACTTGTTCTTCAACAACTTTCCGTCTTTCCACTATGCCTTTGTTCTTATCACCAATGATTTGTTCTTCATAATGATTATTCTACACATACTTAGGGGTTTTAGAAACCTTTTTCAAAGCTTCTTCCTCTTCAATCTGCACTTCTTTTTCCTTAGCTTTTTCTTCTTCTCTATAAGTAGAATCATTTGATTCATATCCATCTATTACCATTGAATTATTTTGTAGGTATTCATCAACCTTGAAACTTGCACTCTCAACAATCTTTCTTAGTCTCTTGTGGTAGCATTGGTAAGATTTTTTTTAAGTAGAATATCCAAGAAAGATACCTTCATCAGACCTTGCATCAAACTTTCCTAAGTTTTCTTCATCTCTTCTGATATAGCATTTACTTCCAAATAATCTAAAGTATTCGATAGTAGGAATCCTTCCATACCATAGCTCATAAGGAGTCTTTGTGTTTTTTTATCTTTATTGCACTCTTTTAAGTATATAAACAACATTATGAATTGCTTCTCTCTAGTAGATTTCTAGTAGTTTTTCTTATTTCATCATTATTCTTACATCTTCTTGAATAGTCCTATTATTTCTTTCAACCACTCTATTCTACTAAGGAGTCCTAGGGGTAGATAAATGTCTCTTTATTCCATGATTCTCAAAAAAGATATTGAACTCATTAGAGGTGAACTCTCCACCTCTGTCAAATCTCAAACATTTGATTTTCATATCCATTTCATTCTCAACCATAACTTTGAGTGCTTTAAGATTATCTAGGGCTTCTAATTTTTCTTTGAGAAAAGTAACCCATGTCATTCTAGAATAATCATCAAACAATAGCATGAAATACATTACACCTTGAAGACTTCTTACTTTTCTAGGGCCACAAAGATCTATATGCACCAATTCCAACAATTTGGTAGAAGATTTTTCTTTGACTTTGAAACTTCTTCTTTCTTGCTTTCCACTTGACATTCCTTACATAAAACATTGATAGGATTTGTAATCTTTGGCAGACCTCTCACATATTTAATTGAACCTATTGTTGGAGTAAAATAATCATCCTTAATTTACTCAAGTGCTTAATGCAAACTTAGGAAAATGTCATCTAGTTCTGATTGTGAGTGTTATTACATGATTCATGCATTTCAATCAGTTAAGTGACTTAACTGATTCATGAATTATGTTATCTCACTCCTCTCTTAGTCAAAACTCCACCATTTAGGGATCTCATATTGAGTTCATCTGAGTCTACATAAGGATATTCAATCCTTCTTTGTATTCATTCAGTATTCAATAATATATATTGTTCCACATATACTTTTGTTGTATTTTTCTCATTTGTGTGTGACAGGTTTTCTTTAGAATATCATCCAAGGCTTGTGGGATCCCAATCTTGGATTCTTTCATGGTATAAGAGCTATATCTAAAGATCCTTCATCTCTTTTTTAGGAATTTTTTGCATCACAAGCACTTATTGGAGTTAATATGCACATCAATTCACAACAAAGAAGGCATTGTTTTGATTCTCCTACCCACAACAAGAAGATCTCAACCCCAACCCTAAGGTGAATCTCTTCTCAATAAAATTTTTGACTCCTCTAATCATAAGAGACACATTTTTTGTATATTGTCAAGTTTAGCAGCCCAAAATTCCTTTGGAGGGTGCGGTTGCTTGAAATTTTTGTTGATTCTGACTTTTAGACCGCTGATTTTGCCAACTTCTATTGCTGAATTTTGGCTTGGGTCATTGGCTTTTAATAGTGTTGCCAAAAATTCTTAAGAGGGTCACTCACTATTTTTGTTTGTGGCCATATTTGTTGGTCGAGAGGTGGGAATGCCTCAATGAAGAGGGATGAATCAAAAGAGAGTTATTTTTCCTTATGTAGAGGCGTGATCTAGTTGTTGAAGGGCACATGTTTTCCCATCGAAGGCTCGTTTTGTGTGGAAGAGGGCAGATCCACTGTTGGATATGATGCCTATCAATTTGGAGGCATTTTAATCTTTGTCAAAGGAAGCCGTAGTGCAGCCAACAAAATGAACTCAACACTCAACTTGATTGGAGGCGTGATTTACCTCTATGGAAGGCACCATGATCTCTGGTGTTTATTCTTGTGAGCTATGTGAGGGGATTCGACCTACTCTATTCACCTTTGTAGGCATTTTAGATCTGCATTGGAGCAGTCAGAGGTGATTGAAATCTTCAAGAGGCATTTCATATCTACAAGTTGGAAGCCCACACCTTCCATAGGTGTCATCCCTATGCCTTGTTCAGAGATCTAGTGACCTTCATCACCCCTCAATCACTTCTATTTTTTTAAAAGCAATTTTTTGTGGTTTTTTATGCTCATAGAGGCATATTGTTTTGTATTTTTGGCATTATATTGTAATTTATTCTCTCAAGTCTATATTTTTTTCTAGAATCATGGATAAAATTCATGTAACTCTTCTCACTCCCTCAAACTTTCTTGAGTGGAAAACCTAGATGGAGATCTGATGCAGGGGCATCCAGAAGTATTTGGAAAATTGAGGAAGTTGATAGTGAAGCTTAGTTTATCCATCAACATGGCTAGCTCAATACGTTGATGAACAGAGGTTGTGGATTAAAGGGTTTTTCATTGAGGATACCTAGTTTAACCATGTTAAGTTTCAGAGATTTGCATGAAGGATCGATCGAGTTGTGAAGATATGTGTGTTGACAGTTGTTTAGTTGTTCAAGTTTGTGTTCCTAAGGGAAGATGATGCGATTCTAGTACATGGATTTGTTGCAAAAATTTCTATGGTGATTCATGAGGCTTGTGGATGTTTTCAGATTGTGTGTTGTTGGTCCACATTGATCTGTGTGTGAGCAATTGGTGATTTTTTTTAAGAGTTTAAGTTTTCCATGTTCTTGGCTAACAGGGTGTTGTGGCGTGTTGTGGATCTTTGAGGAATAATTTAGAAGGTTTTTTTGTGATCGAGGGTGTTGTTTTGGGTCTTGGATTTGTTGTGGCCAACCTTGGTTGATTCTCATTGTAAGTTGTTATTATTTGGGGCCAACCTATTTGAGTTGGCACATTATTTTACTAGTCGTTGTAATTGGATGAGATGTTGAGAGTTAAATGATTTGCGGATGATATAAATAGAGGAGAGAGGATTTGTTACGATGGACAGAAGAAGGTAGATCGACAAGGTGCTTGATTGTGTGAAGTATGAAGCAGAGTGATGAAGTATTCTGATCTGGAAGAATCTCAGAGCAGAGAGGGTGTGGAGTAGGAAAATAAGTCAATGGAAATTTGTTGTTTGAATTGTTTGTAATCCCTAGGTTGTGGCCTAGAATCTGTAAAGCCTAAGAGGCATATGTAATGTGTTTTGAGATCTACTATAATGTGGATGAGATTTGAAGGCTAGATTTTTCCCTGTTAGGGTTTTCCTAAGATGTATCTTGTGTCTGGTGTTCATGAATGTCTTTTATCTTTATGTGGATTAACTGTTAATTTTTGTTGCATATCTATGAGATCATGGAGTTAGTAATTAGGCTGGAAGGCTAGACTATCCTTAATTGGATTCTCTTACCTTGACTACATCAAGATCACTCTGAAAAAGTTGGGGCTGCATCAAGTCACCATAGGTACAGAGCTTGAACCAAGTGTTGTTATAGAAAAGAGGAAATGGTTCAACATATGTGATGAGTCTTTTAGTACTCTTTGCATGTCTATCTCTCCTAATCTCTTGTTTCACATTCAATCTTGTAACACTCCATAGGAAGTTTGGGCCCATCTTGAGCTCCTGTTTGGTAAGAAAGATACACTTAGGAGTTATTAGTTAGAGAATGAGTTGATATGTCTTAATCCTTTTGATTTTGATAGTATCCAAGACCTCTTCACAAAAATTAAGTCTTTAAGGCTTCAGTTAAAGCAATGTGGTATTGAGAAGAAAGATGAACAGTTGATTCTTTCTCTACTTGCCAAGCTTGGTCCTGATTATTTTATCTTTGTTTCTACATTTTATGCTACTATAGATGTTATAGGCTCCAAATTCACAATGCCCTCTCTTGATGAATTTTCCACATCACTCATGTGAGAATAGTCAAATTTAATCCATATGGGTACACTAAAATCTTCAAAAGCATTTACCTTTCTTGTTTCTCAAAATTCGAAACACATAAAGGACTCTACTAGCAAAGGTAAGAAACAAAAACCAAAGACCACAGAGCATGGGAAGGATTTCAATTCACATAACACCTCTATTTAACCTTCCCCTAAGGGGGATCATCGAAGAAAGAAAGACCCAAGTGTGCTTACTATAATAAGTAGGCACATGACAAGTCCAAATGCTATGAGAAGAAGATAGATGGATATGCAAAATAGGTTTCAAATTTGACAGCTCTTCTTATGAAGAACAATATTCATCTTCCTTCTTCATCTACATCAAGTGGGTCTTCTTGTTCACCGTCATTCTAGACAAATGGACATACCAAACACAAGGGTCATGCATTATGTGCAACCACCAGTTCACATTCTTCTATATGACTACTAGATTCAGGTGATTCACACCATACAACATATTCTCATCTTTTGAGGTTGCATCCTCACCACACATATTAATGGGTAATAACACTTATATGAGTGTATGTGGGAAAGGTACTATCAACATTGATGATGATAGATTCAATGATGTACTATGTGTACCATCTTTGTCCACTAACGTTATCTCCATCTATCAGAGTGCTCATAGTGGGATAGGGAAGAAAATAGAGTTCACACCTGACTCAGTGCACATAAGAGACAATCAAACTAGCAACATTGTTGCAACAGGGACAATTGATCATTCTTCTCAATTGTATGCATTCACACACATTGTTCCTCCATCTCCACTATCTGAGAATCACTCTCTTTCTTCAAGACAACATGTATATCCGAGGTGAAGTTTGGTCACTTGAGCTTATGTGTTCTTCCATCTGTTCATGAGATCAATGTTGAGACTTCTACACCTCTACCTCTTGTTGATATAACATATGTTCAATGAGATACCTCTCTAGCTTTGACTAACATTGTAGCTCCATTCATCGAGCCATCTAGTATAGTTGTTGAGGACATATTAGAGGATATTCATTTCCTCTCAGATGATAGATTCAACACATTTGTTATGCCATCTTCTTTGGAGATTCCATTTCTGGATCATCTTGAGTTGTCAGATGTTGATACATTTGATTCATCATCCTGTCATTCCGACACTCATTGTTTAGTTCAGTTCTCCATTGAGCACCATCCAAGACTTTCATTTTCACCTCACATTCAGGAATTTCCTCATCATCAAATATTTACTTGGTTTCCTCCTCAGTGGAGTCACATTGGTTTGATCATCGGCATAGGGGTTCTCTCATTTTGGGGGGATTTGGAGTCTCCACTCTCTCTTATGGGGGGGTATATGATTGTATATTTGCATATGTTCTTGAGAGTGTCTCTTGAGACATTTCATTTTTACTTTCTTTTTTTTTCTCATTTGGAGAGGAGTTTTTTTCCCACGAGGTTTTCTCCTTTATTCAGTTTATGAGAAACTTTCATGTTGTTCATGGTTACCTCATTAGGCCTTATGTCAGGACCCATTTTTCATCCATCATTGCATTCTTTTCCTTCATCATTTTCTACTTCTCCTCATTTTTCATTTAGGGGGGTGTTGGAGTAAATTAATCATCCTTAATTTACTCAAGTGCTTAATGGAAACTTCGAAAAAGATTATCTAGTTCTGATTGTGAGTGTTATTACATGATTCATGCATTTCAATCAGTTAAGTGACTTAACTGATTCATGCATTTTGTTATCTCAATCCTCTCTCAGTCAGAACTCCACCATTTAGGGATCTCATGTTGAGTTCATTTGAGTCTACATAAGGATATTCAATCCTTCTTTGTATTCATTCAATATTCAATAATCAATATTGTTTCACATATCCTTTTGTTGTATTTTCTCATTTGTGTGTGATAGGTTTTCTTCAAAATATCATCCAGGGCTTGTGGGATCCCAATCTTGGATTCTTTCATTTATCCTCACTAGGCTATCAAAATTTATGTGACACATTCTTCTATGCCATAGCCAACTCTCATTGATCTGAGTCATGAAATAATAACCATCAACACCTTTGAGTTGATAGACATTTCCATTTGACCATCTTCCAACAAAATTGTAGTTCCATATCCTTTTCTAATCTCACAACCATCATCCTAAAACACAAGATTGCATCCCTTGCTACACATTTTTCCAACACTCAAAAGGTTATGTATTAAACCCTTAACATAAAGAACAACATTAGTGTTATGCTTTCCATCAAAATTGATTGAACCTTTTCACCATATCTTAGTAGATGTATCATCGCCAAATCTAACAAGTCCTTCATATTTTTCAATTTTAACAAACTTACTCTTATCACCGATCATATGATTAGAGCATCTACTATCAATGATCCAGTAGTTCTTCTCATATCTAGCATGTAAGGAAAACACTAAAGTTCCTTCAATTTTAGCACTTTCTTCTCGAGCCCTTTCCTTCACACATCTCTTAGAGTTAGTAGAATTAGTATCATATTTTAAATCCATGAACAAGAATTCATTATCCTCATCATCTCTATAATCAAAGTAATCACTAGATATACTTTCATCTTCTCTAACATAGTAACTTTTCTTAATCATCTTACTTGTGTTCTCCCTATTTTTGTTATTCAAAGCTCTATTTGGACATCTAGAAGCATAATGACCTATCTTTCCATAACAAAAACATTTGAAAGGAAACTTACCATTGTCCTTTCTAGTACCCATTTTCATTATTCTCACAAAGTTAGCTTCTACATCATCAAGATCCTCCTAATCTGATTCCATAGTCTTCTATGATTTTCTAGCTTTAAAAGTAGTCTCAACTTTTGCACTATTTGTACCAAATTCTCTCATTTCAAAAGAAGTTAAAGAACCATACAACTAATCTCTGGTATATTGATTCAAATTTTATAATTCTTTAATAGCAGAAACTGTATGGTTGTAAGCTTTAGGAAGAGTTCTAAGTACCTTGTTTACCACTTCTTCTTCCAATTCTCCACCAACACCTTTGATACCATTGACAACTTCATCCACCTTTTGCAAGTAGCTTGTGATGTTTTCATCTTCAAAAAATTGTAGGATGTTCTTCAAATTCTACATCTTAGCTTTCTCGATCTTATCATCTCCTTCATAAATGCTTTCTAACTTCACCCAAATTTCTCAAGTAGTTTTTAGATTCATAACTTTCACCACTTCAGAATTAGCAAGATGACTTAAGAGAGCATACCTTGCTTTGCCATTATTTTTATAAGCATTGATCTCATCATTAATGCTTAGACCATTTGCAAGAATAGTATATCCTCTTTCAATAGACCTCTAGATTTCAAATCCAAGAGAAACTAGATAACATTCCATCCTTGTCTTGTAGAATGCATTGTTGGAAGAATGCAGAAGGTGCCCTCTAGACTTGTCATTTATCCCAACATTGGTTGGTAACTGACTATGTAATCATTGTTCCCATACTAATCTAGTATCTTGATCCAAAAATCTTCACAGTAAAAGGGAATTCAATAAATCTTTGATATGTTGATCAGGATGTTAGTTACAAGTATAAACTAGTTTTCAGCATGTATTTATGATCCGATTGAACTATCTTGATGACATAATTTTGGTGTTTGTTTGGCCAAAAAGGTAATTCTTCTTGGTGTTCATCTTTAGGTTCAGGATGACCTAATTGGATAACACATTTTGTTCTATTTTTCAAAATAAATTTTGTATTCATCCGATAAGATATTTTGTATTTTGAGTGTTCCCTCAATTAGGCCAACCTAATTGATAGAGGAAGTTATGCCTGTGTATCTATTTATGATGGCCAAAGCAATGAAAAAAGAAGAGGATAAATGCAAGTAATGCGACAAGTGTAATAGTGCAAAGTTACTAATAGTGTTTGTATATTGGCAACCGAAGCATAATTTTGATACTACCATAACTACTTTCAGCACTTTGAAGGTGCACTTCTTCAATTTATTTTTGGTAGTAAGCCACATCTTTTGTATCTTGATAATAAGCCACATTTTGTATTTAGGTTGTGAGCCTTTTTAAGGACAGTGAGTCCTGATAGTGATCCTTGTAATATCTTATAATGTATTATAATATATTGTGAGCTAATCCTCACTGTGGTTTTTCCCTTTTTGGGTTTTCCACATAAAAATCCTTGTGTCAATGTGTTATGATCTTTTTTATTTTTTGGTTCATTGTTGCTATTAGATGTGGATTGATAATTGGATGGTTAATAATTAGTTTGTCTAGTGGAATACTAATTCACCCCCCTCTTATTATTCGATATATTCAACAATTGGTATCAGAGCTTGGTTCCTTAGAAGAATCCTAACAGCTTGAGAAAGGTCTTGGAAATTGAATACATGGCTGGAAAATATCATTCTATTCCTCCAAAAGAAAATTTTGCATCTGAATAGATCAATGTTTCCCTCGAGGAATTGAAGAAAAGAGAGGATGAGAAAGAAACTCTGAAAGGAAATCTAAAGGAAGCAAATGATTGCATCAGGAAGCTGAGAGGGAAAATCAAAAAATTCAAGGATAGACATAGAGAAGTCAATGATCAGTTAAAAAAGGCCAATGAGGATATCACTAAACTAAAAGTGAAAATACAAGAAAGAAAAAAATTGAGGAATGTGAGAAAGCTGAAATCCAAAACAAAATTAATGATAGTACAAAGCTTGAACAAGAAGTGGTAACCTTAAGAGCTGATCTAGAAAAAGAAAAAGCACATGAAGAAAGGTTTAAGACAAGTTCTACAATGCTTGATGAGTTTATTACATCTCAGAAACCTACTAAAGATAAAAGTGGTCTAGGACTTGAAGAAGGACAAAGCTCAAAGAATAAACCAATTTTCAACAAAATGGACAACCAAAGGAAACCTCAAAGGAATGTTTATCAAAGCAAGGACCAAAGGACCAATATCGGAAGGATTCCCATCTGACAACATAATGCACAAAGGTACCCATCCTTTAATGGATTTTGTTTCTCATGCAATAAATTTGGTCATAGAGCAATAGAATGTAGAAGTAAGATGAACCAAAATAGAATAAGTCAGAATGTTGGATGCTTTGTTGGAAAATACTAGGTTTGCAACAAGTTTGGATATAGAGCTACCAAATATAGAAGTTAGATGATGATAAACAAGTTTAATACCGATAGAATAATTTAGTCTTTTCAAGGCTACTATTAAACATGCAATATCTTTGGACACAAGACTAATCAATGCAGTTCAAGGATGAATACAAACTCTCTTGATCAAGGATATGTTGAGAGCCACTCTTGCAACAAACCAGGATATATCTCAAAATTTTATAAGAGAAAAGTTAGGAAGAAACCAAATCCAGAATAAAAGAACAAGTCTGTGAAAAAGGTAGATCCTAAAGAAGTAAGAAAGAAATGGAAAGAATTTGGAGGAAGAAGAAAGAACCTAAGAATAAGGATAAATCAAATGAATCCTATATCTACATTCGGTGCAGATACCTCTTCTAAAAATTGAACCCAATAATGGTTTCAGGGGGAGTAGACACAAAAAAATCTAACAAGCCCCTAATATATGAGGTATCATGTGATGACACAAGGACAAGTAATATGAATTTCTATTTTAATGAATTTGAAGGAAATTCTAGTAGAAATCAAGAAAATAAAAAGAATTGGGGAACTCTTCTGGGTTTACGGTGTATTTTACAAAGTGGTTGATAGCTTTAAAGTAGAAAAGTTATAAATGAAAAATTAGGGAAAAATGGTAAATAATAAAGCAAGTGACTAAGTTGAAGAAAAGCACATTTGCACAAATTGGGAGAAGTGGTGCAAGTTGAAGTAAGAAAGAAGCAAATCAGAGTACCGTACATCAAAACCATAGTTCTCAACAAGCAAAAGGTATTCTTTGTGCTCTAAATTCTGTGTTTTTTCAAAATTGAAGGAACTCCTTGTTAAGCTCATTTAAGTTTGAGAAAATATGGCCACTCCTACTATTGTGGAAATTTCTGAGAGGCCCCAACCAAAGTTCAAAAGATGTTCATGGAAAGTATATGAAAATGATCCCATGGGTGCATTCTCACACATTTCGAGTAATGTGCTACCCACCGAAGATCCAAGAATATACATTTGTGGGAAGCTCAAAGAATTTGATCACTTGGAGCTAAAGGATTTGTGGGACAATGAGTTAACTAATGATTTAGTACTCAAGGAAGAATATGAAAACCTATATTGAATGAAGTTGAGTGTTTAGAACTAGTTTCTGAACTTCTCTAGTGAGAGTGAGGCAAAATTTGTCAGGATGGCCCTTAGTAGGGTTCACAACAATCTTGTGTGGATAAATGAACCAAGGGTTTCAATAAGGAGGAAATTTGTGTAGTTACAGGTCTTTGTGATACTAGTTCCATTCCAATTCTAAAAGCAATGAAAAATGATGAGGTCGCAAGGTTAAGTAGTGCTAAGTTTGATGGAAAAGCCCTAACCATGAAGTCTATCACAAACACTATCATCAAGTATGCTGCCATCATGATTTGGGAAAAATTCTACTTCATGAATAGCGTGAACTCTATATTGGCTATGAAAATTCACAAAGCTTATGAAATGGTGGTGAATGCAAAGGATTTTGATCTTTGTGAGATGTTGAGATTGCAACATGGAAAATCTAAGTATGACAAAGGCGATGAGACATGTCTTTAAATTTGACACTCTTATTGTTTGTTGTTATTCTATTTTCTAAGGGAGTTACCTGGAAGAAAGAACATAATATGGGATAACACCAAGCCAGTTGCTCATCATTTAGTGATTATCTATGCAGTGTAGGAGGCTTTAGGGAACAAAAAAATGCCCTAATTGCATTCTTTGGAGTCTTTTAGAACGAAATGCAAGAAAGAGAATTGATTCCAAGAAGTTTGGTGAAAAATTATGAAAAGGAGATAACATTTCTTGTGTCTACCAATGAATGCATCATTGAGGCCATAGAACCCAAAATTCATTGGATTGAACCTCTAGGATATGAGATTGAAGAGAAAATGGTAGAAAGGTACATTAATATTTTGTTGGCTAGTCCTAAGCACCCCTCTCTACCTATATTAGGTACATATGAGGAGAAACTTGTTGAAATTTATTTGGAAGCTTCAACACCTAAATGGAGAAAGAAAATTGAAGCTTTGTTTCAAGGTCAAACAATCACTAAAGATGACATTGTACAGTTGAAAAAGGCTCTTGATAAAAAGAAAGCCAAAGCTATTGAACAATCGTCCAAATTTAGAAAATTAGGAAGGCTATCATTCAACACCTACTTTTAGCTTTGCTACCCCCGATAGTGCTAATATTGAGAAAGGGAAAAGAAAAGAACAAAGTATCCATGCATCTGTTGATGTTGCTACTCCTACTGGTCCTTGTACTAGGGCATCTAAGAAGAAGGAAATACCTATTGCTGCACTATCTACTACTTCAGGAAGGAGATGAAGTGTGAAAGAAAAAGATTACATGAAAAGGAATTTGAGCAATGTTGTTGAAGAAGAAATTGAGCTTGGTCTAGAAGATGAGCATCAACTAAAAAGAAATAGAAGAGGTAGTACCTTCGACGAAGAATCCAAAATCAATATTGTTGTCTCTACAGATGAAGAGTTAGAGGAAGAAAAAGATACTGAATCCATGTGCATGAAAAGAAGAATGAAGAAGGCTCATCTAACCCTGTGAAGAACATACCTGGTTCTCCTCTGGTAAGAAATCATTCTCCCTAGGTTCTTGAAACATTAGTGAACAATATGATTGATAATGATCTTATGTCAACTGCTGAGTTATATGATGAAGTTGATGATGAAGGAAAAGAAACTATTATAAATGCTTTTGCTCAATACATAGTTATCTGTAACATAAACATGGATACCATATAGTCAAAAGTTATTGAAAATGTGTGTGGAAAGAGTTAGTGCTGACAAGGAAGGAAGCATTAAGTGTTGAAAAAAAGAAAGAGAAGTTGTAAAATCTATTAGTCCAACTCAGTCAGAAATAGAAGTTGCAAATTTGTTGAAAGAATGTTCTACATTGTTCAGATTCAAGCGGAGAGTCAACATGTTAATGACTACAGAAGAAGACTATGTTGAAAAAGTAAGGCAAGAAACTCACGATGTGATTAGGCAATTAGCAAGGAGCTATGGGACAAGAACCAATTCTTCATCTCACACTGCTCAGACTTGGGAACATGCTACTATTGCAAAAGTTATGGATAACCCAGTCTTGGATATTGTTGATGAGACATTTGGAGCTTCAAAGACCCTTACCCCTCAGATGGACACAAAAGAAACTACTAGTAAGAGGTATGATTATCATCATAAGGCACAATCTAGTGAAAAGGGAGAACATCACGAATCCACTAGGAATAGGGAAGAGGAAAACAAAGATGAAAATGAAGGAAGTAAAGATAAAGAAAATGATAAAGACAAGGATGATGAGGATAGAATGAAGGAAGAAAACAGAAATCCATCTACTGATGAAAAAGAAGAAGAAAAAGAAGAAAAAGAAAAAGAAGAAGGAAAAGAAGAGGAAGAAGAAAAGAAGAAAGAGGAAAATAAGGAAGTTATTTCAGCTAAAGGTGAAATTCCCAAAGGCTCTGAACCATCAAAGCAATTCAGAGAGTCATCCAGAAGTACTCTTAAAGGTCTTCTTTCAAGACAAGTTGTAATCCAACCTGTGTTTCCACCTCATCTAGTGAAGCTGCCATCTCACCCAAGTTATGTGGATTTGACAAAGTGAAGCTATGTGACACTTTATCTTCTCGGTCACACAAGATGCTTTAGAGTCATATAAAAGAAGCAATGAGTTGATAAATGAAGCTACCAAAGCTCTACAAGATACAACCCCTAGTATTACTCCAAACAACTCTTTAGCTTTGATTGAAAATTTGAGGCTTATTGTTGATTTTGTTAATTAGTACACATCCAATCTTAAGATGCAGACCACAAGAGAAGTAGAACTGAATTTGCTAGAGAAAATTTTGTTGTTTCTACAAGATAATTGTACTATTATACATGACAAGGCTTTGGAAACTTTGAAAGAGGTAAGAGAATGTGATGAAGAAGCCCAACTGCTATTTGTTTACTGCATGAAATGGCTGGAAGCCACTCGAAGTATCAAGGATCTAATGGAATCAATTAAGTCTCAACTTGTTGTTGCCTCTAGAGATTATAATATTTTCGATGATAGAAACTATGTTAGATGGGTTTCCATTGCAGATCTTCAAAATAAGTTTTTCATCTTATAGAGGTAGAAGGAAGAGGTTATGAGGTAGTATGCCCAACTTGGAAATCTAGTCATGTCCAGACATATTACTATATTAAATGCACTGATGGAGGCAAAGAAACTTAAGAAAATGAACCTCGCCCCATCCACTTTGGAAGAAGGAGAAGAATTCCTAGTGAAAATAGAATCTCTGTATAAAACATTTTCTAGGGAAAAAGGTTTTTAGGATGATGGAAAGCCTGGTTGGGAAGTGATTCTTAAAGAATGACAAGGTGATCCATCTCCTAAATCTGAAATGCTTCCCTGTCCTTTTTCCTTGATGTCAAAGGGGGAAAAGAGAAGAGAAGAGAAGATAAAATATGTTTGTTTCTGTATAGTTGAGCATTTTTTTTTTCTGTTTTGAAGTAAGTTTCATTTTTGGCACATGTTGCCATCAATGAAAATGGAGGAGATTGTTAGAATAATGAAGAACATGCCCTCTAGACTTGTTGACATTGATTCCAACATCAGTTAGTAACTATCTGTGTAATCAGTGCATCCATACTAATCTAGCATCTTGATTCAAAAATATTCGCAATAAAAGGGAATTCAATAAATATTTGATATGTTGATTAGGAATGTCAGTTACAAGTATAAATGAGTTTTCAGCATGTTTTTGTGATCCAGTTGAACTAATCCTAATGAAAAAACTTCATTGTTCGTTTGGCCGAGAAGGTTTATGTTCTAGGTATTCATCGTTAGGTCTGAGCTGCCCTAATCTTTGGATAACATGTTTTGTTCTATATGTTAAAAGAAATTTTGTATTAAGCTGACAAGATCTTTTGTATTTTGAGTGTTCCCTCAATTACATCAACCTCATTGATAGAGGAAGTTATGCATGTCTATATATTTATGAAGGCCAAAGCAATGAAAAAAGAAAAGGAAATATGCAAGTAATGCGACAAGTGTAATAGTGTGAAGTTACTGATAGTTTTTGTGGATCGTCAACTGAAGTAAAATTTTCATACTACCAAAGCATAACCGGAACTACTTTTAGCACTTTGAAGGTGCACTTCTTCAGTTCATTTTTGGCAGTGAGCCACATCTTTTATATCTTGGAAATAAGCCACATTTCGTATTCAGGTTGTAAGCCTTTTTAAGGATAGTGAGTCATGGAAATGAGCCCTATAATATCTTATAACTAGTTATAATATATTGTGAGCTAATCCTCACAATAGTTTTTCCCTTTTTGGGTTTTCCACGTAAAAATCCTTGTGTCAATGTGTTATGATCTCTTTTATGTTTTGGTTCATTGTTGCTATTAGATGTGGATTAATAATTGGATGGTTAATAATTAGTTTGGCTAGTGGAATATTGATTCACCCCCCTCTCAATATTTGGTATATTCAACATGCATAATCTAATCCATCAAATGTAGGAACATCTTTCTTGTGTGTCATCCCAGATCTACATCAAGTGGTTAAGCTTTCTTCCAAGGAACCTTGCTCTGATACCAATTTTTGAATGCACAAGACAACTAAGAGGGGGGGTGAATTATTTGTACTTTAAAAATTCAAAACCCTCACAAACATTCAAATCCACATTAATCCAATTAACCCTTAATCTATTAGAATTATTTATCATGAAAGAAAATAACAAAAACAAAACAAAATCAACACCATGCACAAAGAAATGCCAGATTTACGCAAAAAAACCCAAGATGGGAAAAACCATAGTGAGGATTAACTCACAATATAAAGTAATGTCAACACTAAATACTATAGGGCTCATTGTTAGATGCATCACTACCCAAAAGAAAGAAAGGCTCACTTCCAAAGTCTTGAGTTGCTATAATAGAAGAGAAGATAGAGAAGAATGTTACAATGAGAATCTGTCTCAAAGAAACTTAAAAATCCACCACAGTATCACCAATTCCTTTGTAGTCTTTCTAAAGAATCGTAGACATCTTCTACTCACTATATTTAGTAATCTAACACATGAAATCTTGCACTGCACTTCACAAATGCATACCCTACAACTCTACAATTCACATCACTCGCATCATACTAATCTATCTTATCATCCCTCAACAACTCAACTCATATTTATATCATCTTCGACCTTGAAAACATTTTCCAAGTTCGGCTATGCACCTCAATCATGCAAATTCAAATTGGGTTGGCACCAAAACATTCCCATGGTGGAAAGGAATGAAGGTTGACCACAACACACCTTAGCTAGGACCTAAATCCACTCATATGCACCATGCCACGCTTCCACAAACATCAAAGAAACTTTGCAAGTGGTGTAAACACCCAAGGTTGGTCAAACCTATGTTAACACCATCAACACTTAAGTACACACTTTCTCAAATCTAATGATGACTTGTGAACACACATAACACTTGAACATGATCTAGAATATTCCACAAATACCCTAAAATCCAAAAAAAATCTTTGCAATAACTTTCACTTAAAGAATGTACTCACCCAGTACACTCAAGTAGTGTTGTCATACACTATAACTCAAGAAACTAACTTCCAAAGCATCAAAACACAAAAAAAAATCATCTAAAGAAAGATACACACACTATCAGCACCCTTCTAGGTCTACAAGACCTAAAACCACTATGCGAAGAAATGTGGAGCAAGACCATTTCTCCCAAACACCTTTGTAATATATAGTTCATACACTAGTGAACATAGCTTCATTCAATGATCTAGCAAACAAATTTTTTGAATGCAACACCTCTGATCAACTTATCCAATCGACACAAACATATCTTCAACCCAGATGAAATACAAAGCCAAACCAGAACACTACTCTGCAACTAAAAACACACTATTTCATCTTTTTATTCAATTTTCTCAAAAGTACTTGGGAAGCAAGCACCAGAAACATATCATCAACATCTTCAGTACTTCCTCATCACCACCAATCCAACTAAAACATAAGAAATCAACCATACATCAGAAAACATAAGCTTATTAAAGCAACACTAGAGCTTAACATCAGTAGCTTACTAATGACAACATAATGAAACAAATCAAAGCATCATTAGAGACAACACCAACTCCATACCAACTCCAACTCACCACCAACTACTCATCATTGCAACAAAAAAAAATTCATACGTTTGACACCAATGATAACACCAAAGCTTGTTGACATCAATGACAACACCAAATGTACATACTTGCAACAATTTCAATCAAAAGGAAATATAGTAGAGCTAAGAGGGTTGAAGGAAAAGTCCCCACAAATGGTAAAATCTCATTGAATGCAAAATTTTCTTTAAGAAAGGAGTTGATGGATTTGTGGCCTAGTTATGTTCATTATAAGTATCTTGATCTAATGCTCCCACCCATCCATATTTATAAGAAATAATTGATCATCACTCAGTGGTTCTTGGAGATATGCCTAAAGTAGTTATTCTTAAGAGGGTGTTGGCATATGGCTTCTATTGTTGTCATTGATTGCAACCTAAGTCATTATTTTGGTCTGCAAATCAGGATTTGTTCATACCAGCAAGCAGAGTAAAGAACAAAGTATTACTGGAAGAGAGAATGAAGAATAGGGTATCCAGTTAGTATGTCAATCTGTATGCTTCACTGGATTATCATTTTGAGATGTGGATCTGAGGGAAGGTTTTTAAGTATCCATATTATCTTATTGTTAAGTTTTGTGATGTCGCATTAATCGGTGTATAAGTTAGCAAATCTAGTAGGATGATTTTCGATTTATTAGCTCACATTGGCTGACTTAGTGAATATGGCATGTCGCGGATATTTGAGGTATAATTAATTAAGGTATCCTATGCTTGAAGATTTTTTTTGGATCCTAGCTATGTCGTGGCCGACTTTGATGGGTACGCATCAAATATTAAATGTGGATTGAGCTGACTATTGGAAAATATTTTTATTTTGTTGAAGCTGACATGCAGCGACTAAATCTTTGATAGAGGATATAAATAAGAGATCAATTAATTCATTTTGGTGCATATGTGAGAGTTTGATATGTGTTGATATACGCGTGAATATCAAAAGAGTAGTTGAGATATTTTCATTAGTGTAGAAGAGGATTTTTGTGAAGCAAATTAAGGCAAAGTAGAGCGAAGTGCCAAATTAGATAGAAGGTCCAGAATTTGATCTATGAGCCTCACCGGAACTAAAACCAGGCATTTGTAGACGCTACTTTCTCAATTCAACTCTTTGTTGTAAGGAAGTGATACTTCCTTATTTTGAGCAGTGAGCTCTAGGCAGTGTGCATGAATGCATGTACATTCCCCTTTTTCTTCATACTTTTAACAGAGTATAAATTGTGGATTAACCTCCACTATGGTTTTTCCCCTAACAGGGTTTCCACATAAAAATATTGGTGTTAGTTATGGTTTTTTTATTGTTTCCCTCATGTGCTTGCATCTTTACTTTTGTTTAAATGTTGTAAATGGTTTAAGATCTGGATTGTAATTTAAATATTGTTGAACATTGATTCACCCCCCCTCTCAATGTTCCTTGAGTCCAACAATTGGTATTAGAGCAAACTTCCTCTACAGAAGTTTAACAGCTTGAGGTGGATCTTGGAATACAATGGACTTTGGTGGTCTTCAATAGCAGCTTTTGATGGCACTTGATCTTGATCAATCTAAAGTAGAAGTCCTAGAATTAAAAGCAAATCTTGAGGATGTTGAAAAATTCATTCAATCATTGAAGGATAAAAATAATGAGTCAAGAGAAAAGAGGAAGGAACTATGTGATCAGCTGAAGCAAAAAGAGATTAAATGCTTAGAAGATGTTCACCTAAATTAGACCCTAAAAGAAATAACTGAATAATGTGAAAAGCTTGCTAGAAACAATGCTACTCTAAAGTTTGAGATGGAGTCTATGGTGATGAAGCTAACTAAGGAGATTGAAGAAAGGAAGAAGAGTGAGGAGAATCTGGCCCAATCCTTAAAAGAAAGATCTAAAGAATGCAATAGAGTTAATAGTGGATTCATTCAGCTGGAGATTGAACTGCAACAATTCAGAAATAATGAACAAGAGCTTGAAAGATAGATAGTTATTCTCAGAGATGAACTCACTACTACAAATGAATACAAGGAGAAGTTTAGGATCAGTTCTGCTAAGCTTGATGAGCTGACTAAAGGATAGAAGGATGCAAATGACAAGTGCGGTCTTGGATATGAGAAGGGAGAAAGCTTTAGATCTAAACATAAGGATTCCAGTCAAAGAAATCAGATGAACAAAGAAAGAAGGTATCAGGTAAGACAACCCAATGCTCAAAAGTTTAATGGGCACTGCCTTTCTTGAAATAAATTTGGTCATATGGCTTCTCAGTGTAGAAGTAAAATAAATTCAAGTAGTCCATCATTTCTTGGATGGTGTTTTAGTTGTAATAAGTTTGGTCATAAGTCAATTGAATGCAGAAGTATGTCTATCAATGTAAGGAATGTTAAATGCTACACTTATGGAAGATTTGGGCATATTGCTAATCAATGCAGATCAAGAGGAAATCAATGGAATGAATGGTCTAGACAAAGAAATCATGTGTGTTATAATTGAAATAGATTTGGTCACATTGCAAGATTTTGTAAGAATAGAAACATGGATAGAAGAGGTCTAGTATACAAAGGTTGAATTTCACATAAAGATGATAAAGGAAAAGGGAAAGTGACTATGGAAGAAATAAGAGATCAGATGAAGAAAACATGGGTAAGGAAGAGTGAGTCTAATGAAGAAAATAATCCTGTACCAGAATCTGCTTCTGGTAATTCCTCTAGAAATTGATCTTAGGCCATTGGCCTAGAGGGGTTTTTTTCAAGAAAATCCTTTGTCCTGCTATCGGCAGTTGGCACCAAAATGCAAGAAATTGTTAGTAGTTGTGCAAATATTCTACAAATGTATCAGTGATCACTTGTGCAAAAATTTGAGAAGTAGAAGGTCGTAGATCAATCCCTCTTTTGTTGTCTAAGAAAACAGAGTATCTGAAACACCTAGGGAAAAACACTTAATGCAGTAAAAAGTTTGGTGTGCGAGTTATAAAAGGGTATTTGGAATCCTCATTTGTTACCTTGCATTGAAGAAGGAGAGCCTCTGCAATAGAATTTCGAAGGAATAAAGTCAATTCGGCAGTAAATTCATCAGGTATTTTAGTTGCTTGTAGAATTCTCACTTAATTTGGTGCTCGGTAGAAACTTGTTTGGCGCAAAAAGGAAAATGAAGCAAATCAAAGGAATGGTGAATTTAGATGAATATAGCAGTGAGAAGATTAGGGATGTGAGAAATATGTTGTCATTCAATGAATTGAAATAGCTTGAAGGTGTGAAACATAAAAGTTTGGACATTTGGAGTGAATTTCCCTATTTTGACAATGTGGAAGTCATTAGGTTTATCCTGAATAGATTGAATGATGACATTCTAACTCTGGATAAACCCTATCATGTTTCAAAAGAGGTGATTAGGAATCTAACTGGATTATGCAATGTTGGGGACATACCGAAAAAGAAGTTGATTCAAAACAAAGAAGTTGAAACCCTAACCGAATTAACTGGAGATCAAAGCTCTTTGATAATTTTGATGATCAAAGATACGATAACAAGGTACATTGCGCATGGAATCTCATACAAAATCTTTTTCAAAAACAAGGAAGGCACAACTTCGGTAGGTACAGTTTACATATCTCATAAAATGATAATGGAGGATCAAGATATTGATGTGTGCAGATTGCTAAAAGATCAATTGATGGAAAATGTGCAACTAACAAAGGAGGCAGATTACCCCTTCAGGTTTGGTACCTTGGTCATATGTCTTGTGATATATTTTCTGAATTGCTTGCCACAGATCAATAATGTTGTATGGAAAGAGAATCAACCAGTTTGTAAATAGATTTTTGAACACTCTAATACTTTGGCAAATTGTAAGCAAGAGTATGCAAATTTATTTAAAGAGTTGCTAGGGAAGTTTGGAGCAATTAGCATTTCCATTCTGGTAAGAGCATTGAAATTTAGATCCTCTTCTGGTGAGATGGAGAGGAAGAAGAAAATAATGCAAGAGATTGTTGATTACACTCCTCTGGCACACAAGACTCTAAAAATTGAAAGAAAAGGTAAAGAACAAGTGATTGTGGACATAAAAGATGAGGAATCTAATGAGTACACTCCAAGGGAAGAACTATAATTAGTTGAACTTGATGTTGTAATGGAAAAAGGAAGTGAAGAAGAAGGTGTTTTATCCAAAGTAAATATATTGTAGCTTGTTCAAGAGAAAGATGGGATGCAGAAAATTGTTGACATATGGTTTGATAGACCCTCATATGAGAAGGACCTAATTGAGAGCACACTAAGTACTTATTTTGTGCACAATAATATTGGATTGGAGAGTTTGTAGAATGTGTTTCCTGAAGAGATGATTGAATGCATTAAGGAAGCCATGGTCTCTGAGTCCCAAGACAAGAAAGAGGGAGAAATAATTCTACATTTGAAAGAGCAATTCAAGCTATCTCTTACCAAACTAAAAAGGAAAATGAATGTGTTGATGCAATGCATAAATACAACAAATAACATCTACAACTATTGTCTTTGTTGGCCTCATGTAGTTGGGAGATACAAAGATAAGCTGGAGCAGATTGAAACTGAGCTGAACAAGAATTGTTACGATTATAACATGTTTTAGGATCAAGATGGTGTAGTCAAGAAAAGGATTCAAGAGTTGTAGTCTAAGCATACAGAATTTCAATTCACTAGAAACAACCTTGTGGACACCTTTTGGAAAGTGAAGGATTTAACTTAATGTAGACTGGAGCAGTTAATTGAGGTTATGAGGGAAGGAGAGAAATTAGAAGAGGCAATCACAATTCTAGAATCCCTCATCTAGATTATCAACCAAACATTTGAGAACAACAACTTGATCTTAATCATTGGGATTTCAGTAGAAGCTTGGAGGAAATTTCTTCTGGAAATGAAAGATAAGTACAAGATAATTTTCTAACTCAAGTAGCAGTTGTATTTCTTAAAATTTTGATCCAATTTTTGAATTATCAAGGGGGGGAGATCCAAAATGTGTTTTTCATTGATGTCAAAGGGGGAGAGAGAGCAGCAAAAAATGCCTTATCATTCTAAGGCGGAGTTGTGTTTTGAAATTTTGAACTCTGGTAACGTAATCATATTGGTTTTGACACTTAGTCATTTTTCACTTAGTGTTGCCATCAATGCAAAAGGGGAGATTGTTGGCATATGGCTTCTAGTGTTAACATTGATGGCAACTTAAGTCATTATTTTGGTCCATAGATCAGGATTTGTTCATACCAGTAGGCAGAGTAAAGAATAGAGTATTACCGAAAGAGATAATGAAGAACAGGGTATCTGATTAGTATGTTGATCTGTATACTTCACCGAATTATCATTTTGAGTTGTGGATCTCAATCTATATTATTTTATTGTTAAGTTTTGTGATGTTGTGTTAATTAGTGTATAATTTAGGAGATCTGGCAAGATGATTTTTTGTTTATTAGCTCATGGTGGCTAACTTAGTGAATAGGGCATGTTACGAATATTCGAGGTATAATTAATTAAGGTATCCTATGCTTGAAGATTTTGTTTTGGGTCCTAGCTATGTCATGGCTGACTTTGATGGGTATGCATCGAATACTAAATGTGGATTGAGTTGACTATTGGAAAATATTTTTATTTTGTTGAAGCCGACATGAAGCGACTAAATCTTTGATAGCAGATATATATAAGATATTGATTAATTCATTTTGGTGCATATGTGAGAGTTTGATATGTGTTGATATATGTGTGAATATCAGAAAGAGAAATTGAGAGATTTTCATTAGTGCAGAAGAGGATTTTTTTGAAGCAAATTAAGGCAGAGCAGAGTGAAGTGCAAAATCAGATAGAAGGTCTAGAATCTGATCCATGATTCTTACTAGAACTAAAACCAGGCATTTGTAGATGCTACTTTCTCAATTCAACTCTTTTTTGTAATCCAAATATGTTGTAAGGTAGTGAGCCTTCTTGATTTTGAGCAGTGAACTCTAGGCAATGTGCCTGAATGCATGTGCATTCCCCTTTTTCTTCATACTTTTAATAGAGTATAAATTGTGGATTAACCTCCACCATGGTTTTTCTCCTAATGGGGTTTCCATGTAAAAATCTTGGTGTTATGGTGTTTTTATTGTTTCCCTCATGTGCTTACATCTTTACTTTTGTTTAAATGTTGTAAATGGTTTAAGATCTGGATTGTAATTTAAATATTGCTAAACACTGATTCACCCCGCCCCCTCTCAGTGTTCCTTGAGTCTAATAGAGGGATCATGATCATTCCATACAACTAGTTCCAAGGATCCATCCACCCAACATTAGGCCTTATAGGTACCTATTGGGAAATTGTTGGATGGTGTGGTGTGATGCTGATATGTGGTGTCATTAATGTCAACACTATTAGCATTTGATATTCTAAGTGTTGTATATGTCGAGGATATTGAGAAAATTATAAGTAAATGTGATCCAAGTTCCTAGTGGAACTATACAGGTCATGAAGGCATTACGTTATGTATGTAAAAATTTAGTTGTTGTGGATGAAAGGTATTAATGTTGAGTATGTCTAGATCATCTACCGAAAGTTTCAGAGGTCTGCATGAACTCGTGTGCAAGTTGTGGTCTGACAGTGTTTTGTTGGTCTCTGTCAGAGTTTCTAAGTGAAGATTGTATGTTCTTGGTTATCTCGGATGTTGAGGATGTCTCTCTTCTATTTCTTGGTGCTTCCAGATGTCTCTAGTTCATCCTCTATCTTTGTGGTAAGTCCACATGATCCGGTGAAGCTCGTGATTAAAAATATCTTCTTGCGCATGTCTAGTTTTTCTTGTTCTTGGTTGACATGTTGATCTTGGCATGTTTTGGATGTTCAAGGCATGATTAATTGGAGTATTCTTGTTTTGGAGAAGTGAATTTGGGTCCCCACTATGTTGTGGCTGACCTTGGTTGGTGTGCATTGAAAATTTAATTATGAATTTAAGCTGACATTGAAAATATATTATTTTCCTCTAGCCAACTTTGTTATGGTGAAATATTTGTGGTAGATATATAAGAAGAAATTTTGCAGAGTATGCGAAGTGTGGTTAGTGTGCCGAGTATGTTTTGTGTGCTCTTGTGTGCATAAGTGTGAATATCATTGAAGAGAAAGTGTGTAGAAGGTTGAGTGAAGTATGTAGAAGTACTGTGCCTAATTGGAACTATAATCAAGCTTGGACAGAAGCCATTCTCTTAGTTCAAATTTTTGGATGGTTTTAATCTGAATCTTTATGTAAGATAGTGAGTCTTTTATTTGTAATTGAGCAGTGAGCTCTAGGCAGTGAGCCTAAATGCATGTGCATTCCCTTATTATTCTTCTTTACAATTTTAACAGAGTATAATCTTGTGGACTGACATCCACTGTGGTTTTTCCCCTAACAGGGTTTCCACACAAAAATATTGGATTTCTTTGTCTCTCTAATGTGTTAATTGCTTATGGTAAATTGTTTATTCATCAAATCTGATATTAAAGTTAAGTTAAATTTGTAAAGCTTAATTTTTTGTGACAACTAATTCACCCCCCCTCTCAATTGTCTGTCCTTTCTTTTTCCAACAATTGGTATCAAATCTAGTTCCTGTGAAGAAAAGTATAACAACTTGAGGTGATTTGGGATGGCAACATTCAAGAAGGACAGACCTAGATTTGATGGCACCAACTACTCAATATGGAAAGTTAGGATGCAATTTCATTTACAGTGCATTAGAGATGCTATCTGGAAGATTACGAAGAATCAATACACTATTCCTACAAATGGACCCTCCACTCCTGATGAGATCAAGGATGCAGAAAACAATACTAGATCCATTGAAGCATTGGTGAGTGCTCTAACAGATTCAGAGATCACTAATTTGGTAGGCCTATAGACAGCTCATGAGATCTGGATAAAGCTAAAAACTTTGTATGAACGAGATACACAGGTAAAGATGGCTAAGCTACAAAGTCTGAAAGGTAAGTATGAAAACATGAAGATGGGTGAAGATGAGAATATTACTTCTTTTATTGAATGATTAAATGAGATAGTGCTAGGTATTAAATGTGTTGGTGGTTCAATAAGTGAAGATGAAATTGTGGCTAAGATACTCAGATCCTTACCTCCCTCCTACAAGTCAAAAGTTCAAGCTATTGAAGAGTTTATGTCTGTAAAAAAGATGACAAGAGATACATTGATAGGAAAGCTTGTTTCTTTTGAAATAAGTAATTTGGTGAATCCACACTGAAGACTGAATTTGCATTCAAAGCTACTGTATCCAGAAGCTACAAGTGAAGTTACAATCTTGGAGAGAGTTCTAGAAGGGAATCCAAATATGATGAAGAAATGAAACAGATCGAAGACCAAGATAGAGAAGTTCTAGAATTGGAAGCACTCATTGCAAAACAAGAAGGAAGAGGAAAAGGTAAGTATGAAGATGTATTACCTATTAAATGTTTTTCATGCAGTAAAATAGGTCACTTTGCATCAAGATGTCCTAAAAGAGTTCCTAGGCCTAAACCTAGAAAACCTAGATTTCAGAAGAAATGCTACTTTTCTGAAGTAGTAATAGATGATGAGTTTGATAAAGATGCTAGAAATGAGGATGATTGGGATTTTATTGCTACCATTGAAAATAAGCCTAAACCTACTGAATCCACTAAAGAAAAGAAAGCTCTTGCAGCCCGTGTTGAGGAGAAATATGAATGGGTCATTGATAGTGGATGCTCACATCATATGACCGGTGACAAAAGCAAGTTTGTGAATCTAGAAGAGTATGATGGTGGGGTTGTGACATTTGGAGACAATAATGCTTGTGTGATTCATGGTAGAGGCTCTATTATCCTTGGTGGTAAAGAAAATACTAATGATGTTCTTTGTGTTGAAGGACCAAAGAATAACTTGTTAAGTGTTGGAAAAATGGTGCTAAGGGATATGATCTATAGTTCAAGGATAGAAATTCCAAATTCGTTGAAAATTTGGAAACATGATTAACACCAGTGTGTAGACTAAAGGTAACATCTTTCATTTGAATATTGATGGTAGTTGCTTAATTGCTCAAGTACATGAAAGTTGGTTATGGCATAGGAGATTGTGTCATGTAAACTTTGGCAACATCATTAAGATAAGTTCCACTCAAGCAGTAAGAGATCTACCTAAATTAGTGAAGCCTGCTAATGTAATCTATCAACAATGTCAAATGGGTAAACAAACTAGAGTTTCCTTCCAAAGCAAGCAATTTCACTCAAATAATGTGTTAGAACTATTACATACTGATTTGTGTGGTCCCTCTAGAGTTAAGAGCATTCAAGGAGAAAGATATTTTATGCTTGTCATTGATGACTACTCTAGAATGATTTGGGTTTCATTTTTGAGAGAGAAAAGTGAAGCATTAGATAAGTCCAAAAGATTTAAGGCCATGGAAAAAATGAAAAAGGTCTGAAGATCAAATTCCTGAGATTTGACAGAGGTCGAGAATTCCTTTCAAAAGAATTCAATACTTACTGTGAAGAGCATGGAATTAAAAGACATTTATCCTCTCCCCAAACCCCTCAACAGAATGGAGTTGCAAAAAGAAAGAATAGAAGAATTCTGGATGCTGCTAGAACAATGATGGTGGAAGGAAATGTGCCTAGATGTACTGGAGTGAAGCGGTAAGTATTGTTTTATATACCTTGAATAGAGTAAATGTGAATGGTAATTCTGGTAAGACTCCTTATGAACTATGGTTTGGTCATAAGCCTATTATCAAATACTTCAAAATCTTTGGAAGCAAATGCTATATAAAAAGAGATGATGACATAGGAAAGTTTGATGTTAGAAGTGATGAAGGAATCTTCCTAGGTTACTCCACAAAGAGCAAAGCATATAGATGCTACAACAAAAGACTAAGAAAAGTAATTGAAAGAGAAAATGTCAAGGTGGATGAGGATTCAGTCAGATCATCCAAAAGATGCAGCTATGATTTAGATGAAGACATCATGAACCAAGAGAAGAATTCACAATCACCAAATCTACTTTAGATTATTCCATATGTTTCAATGAAGCAACCACAAGTTGTTCCAGTAAATCAAGTTAGTCAAGAAGCTAGCCAAGTGCATGATTGGTGAAATGAAGTTCTTTCTGGGATTGTAAGTTTCACAATTGGATCAAGGGATTTTTATATCTCAGTCCAAGTATGTGAAACAAATGTTAAAGAATTTTGGTATGGATGATTCCAAACCAGTTGGTACACCCATGATAACCTAATGTAAGTTGACATAAAATGATGATTCTCCTAAAGCAAATCAAACTAGATACAAATCAATGATTGGAGGATCACTCTACTTGACATAGACAAGGCCAAATATTATGCATGTTGTATGTATGGTTGCATGATTTAAAGCTAATCCAAAAGAATCACATGTAACTGTTGTGAAAAGAATTTTTAGATACTTGAAGGGCACTGCTGATTTTGGACTTTGGTATTCAAAGGATGATGATCTTACACTATGTGCCTATACAGATGTTGATTGGGCTGGCGATGTGGATGACATAAAAAGTACTATTGGTGGTGCTTTATTCCTTGGGAAGAAGCTGGTATCCTGGTTAAGCAAGAAGCAGAGCTCTATTTCTCTATCCACTGTTGAAGCATAATATATTGCTACTACAAATAATTGTACTCAAGTGCTATGGATGAACAAATGCTAAAAGATATGAAGGTGATATATGAAGAACCTATTGTAATATACTATGACAACTCAGGTGCAATAAATATATCAAGGAATCTAGTACTACACTCGAAGACCAAGCATATATCAATCAAGTTTCACTTCTTAAGGGAGAAAATGAATGAGAAGGAAGTTAGACTAGAGTATGTGCCTACAAAAGAACAGATTACAAATATTTTTACAAAGCCATTACCAAAAGATACTTTTGAGTATCTCAGAGGAATTCTAGGGGTAGTTACCCCTCCTAACAATAATTAAATGATGCACTTATTTGCATCAATCTGTGAGCTAAATTGCTATATTTTAATTTGAATTGATGTTTTCGTGGCTGTTACTCAAGAGGAGTAGTCAGATGTGTAGAGATATGGCTCAGAGCATGTGTGTGGAAATTTTATAGTTACCTTTCCCATTGATGTCAAAGGGGGAGAAGTGTAATGTGAAAAATGTAAATACCTAACGGGGAGAAGTGCAAAATGAAAAATCTTTCCAAGAAGAAGAGCAATTATGCAGTGTGTTGGGTTGATGGTATTTTTCACATCATGTGTTGCCATCAATGCCAAAGGGGGAGATTGTTGGGAAATTGTTGGATGGTGTGATGTGATGCTGATATGTGGTTGTCATTAATGTCAAAAATATTAGCATTTGATATTCTAAGTGTTGTATATGTCGAGGATATTGAGAAAATTATAAGTGAATGTGTTCTAGATTCCTAGTGGAACTATGCAGGTCATGAAGGCATTAAGTTATGTACATAAAAGGTTAGTTGTTGTGGATTAAAGGGTTTAATGTTGAGTATGTCTAGATTATCTACTAGAATTTTTAGAGGTCCGCATGAACTCGTGTGCAAGTTGTGGTCTGACAGTGTTTTGTTGGTCTCTGTCAGAGTTTCTAAGTGAAGATTGTATGTTCCTAGTTATCCCGGTTTCCGCAGATGTCTCTCTGCTACTTCTTGGTTTTTTTAGATGTCTCTAGTTCATCCTCTATCTTTGTGGTATGTCCACATGATCCGATGAAGCTTGTGATTAAAAATTTGTTCTTGCGCATGTCCAATTTTTTTGTTCTTGGCCGACATGTTGATGCTAGCATGTTGTGGATGTTTGAGGCATGATTAATTGGAGTTTTCTTGTTTTGGAGAAGTGAATTTGGGTCCCCACTATGTTGTGGCTGACCTTGGTGGGTGTGCATTGAAATTTTAATTATGAATTTAAGCCAACATTGAAAATATATTCTTTTCCTCTAGCCGACTTTGTTATGGTGAAATCTTTTTGGCGGATAAGTGTGGTTAGTGTGCTGAGTATGTGTTGTGTGCTCTTGTGTGCATAAGTGTGAATATCATTGAAGATCGAGTGTGTAGAAGGTTGATTAAAGTATGCAGAAGTATTGTGCCTAATTGGAACTGTAATCAAGCTTGGATAGAAGCCATTCTCTCAGTTCAATTTTTTGGATGGTTTCAATCTAAATCTTTCTGTAAGACAATGAGTCTTCTATTTGTAATTGAGTAGTGAGCTCTAGGGAGTAAGCCTAAATGCATGTGCATTCCCCTTATTATTCTTCTTTATACTTTTAACAGAGTATAATCTTGTGGAATGACATCCACCATGGTTTTTCCCCCAACAGGGTTTCCACGCAAAAATCTTAGTGTTCTTTGTCTCTCTGATGTGTTAATTGCTTATGGTAAATTATTTATTCATCAAATATGAGATTAAAGTTAAGTTTGTAAAGTTTAAATTTCCGTGACAATGGATTCATCCCCCCTTTCAGTTTTTTTGTCCTTGCTTTTTCCAATAGTACCCACATATACAAAAAAGTGAGATAGAAAATATTGTTGAGGAGATGCTAGAGGTAAGAATTATCAAGCTTGGCCAAAGTTCTTACTCCTCGCCCATGGTGATGGTGTGTAATAAGGATGAAACTTGGTGCATGTGCTCAAACTATAGAGTGCTCAACATGTACACCATGAAATATACGTTTCGTAGTCCAATTATTGATGATTTGCTAGCTAAATTGAATGGAGTTATGTATTTTACAAAGTTAGATCTTAGATCAATTTATCACCAAATTTGAATTAAGGAAGAAGATATTTGTAAGATGGCATTTAGGACTCATGAGGACCATTGTGAGTTTTTGTTGATGCAATTTGGTCTTACCAACATGCACCATCTACTTTTCAAAGTTTGATGAATTCCATCTTTAAGAAATTCTTGAGGAAGTTTGTATTAGTGTTCTTTTATTATATATTGATTTATAGCGAGACATGGGAAGGAAAATTGAAACATGTAGATAAATCATTATAAATTCTCGAAGATCATCAACTCTATGCTAAGACATCCAAGTGCACTTTTAGTTTCAATGAGGTGGAGTACTTGGGACACATAGTTTCACATGGAATAAAGGTGGATCCTAAAAAAATTAAGGCTATCATGGAATGACCTATTCCCAAAACCATTAATAAATTGAGGGGTTTCTTGGGATTGATTAGATACAATAGAATATTTATGAAGAATTGTGTTCGAATAGAAGTACCCATCACAACTTAATTGAAGAAGGATTCTTTTCACTACAATGAATCTGCTAATGCAACATTTAAAATATTGAAGGAGGCTCTGTGTACAACTCTAGTTCTTGCCACTTTATATTTCACCAAGGATTTTATTGTGGAATGTGATGCTTTAGGAAATGGTATAGGAGTAGTTATCATGGAGGAGGGTCAGCCCATTTCTTTCAAGAGTCCTCAATTAGAGGGTAAGAATCAAATCAAACCTATTTATGAGAAGGAAATTCTAGCTATTCTTTATGCAATAAAAAAATGGAGGCCTTATCTAATGGATAGACACTTAAAGGTTAAGATAAATCATGATAGCCTAAAATGTTTTTTGGAACAAAGATTATCTTTTGAAGAGAAACAAAAATGGGTCACTAAGATGTTGGGATATGATTTTGAGATTGTATATAAGAAAGGGAAGGGAAATCTTGTGGTAGATACACTATTGAGGAAGGATGAGAAGGATGAAGATTTATTATGTACCATTTCAATATTACAAGAAGATTATGTAGTAGAAGCCAATACCGAGTGGTAGAATGATTTTGCTACAAATAATCTCATTCAACAACTACAGAGTGATCCTAGTAGTTTAGATAAATTTTGTTGGATGGGAGATACTTTGTGGTATAAAGAGTGATTGTATCTTTGCAATAATTCCTCTTTCAAACAAAATATTCTCATAGATATTCATGAGTCTCCAATTGGTGGTCATTCAATATTTTTGAAGACATATCATCAAGTCCAGAAAGACTTCTTTTGGGAAGTGCTAAAAGGGGATGTTCAAAATTTTGTCATAAAATGTTTAGTTTGTCAAAGAAATTATTTTATCTATTATACAAGTAGGAGCTTAATATATTTAATAATTTAAAGATACAATAAAATAACCCTAAAATGCTAAGAGCATTAATCATTTAAAAATACCAAAAAAAGCACTGATGATATCACCAACCTAAAAAAGTTGACTATGATGTGAGTGTGAAGTCCCTCAAATATGCTTGATAATTAGTATTCACAAAAATGATATAGTTAAAATAATATTATTTTGTGCTTTTTCATGATACATATTACTTATGTTTAACAAAGGTTGTCAACTAATAAAACATTTCACCATAACCAACAAAATCTAATAGAAACTAGAAAAAAAGCTATAATATTTTGACAATCCTCGCCATTGAAGGTGAAGAAAATAAAGAGCCATTAAAAAACAAGTGCACCAAGAAAAAAATTGATAAAAAAAAAAGACATAGTCGGACCCTACTACTCAATCTCTAGAAAAAATGCACTATTTTTCCTATAGTCCTTAGCATCAAAAGAAAAATAGAATAGAGAATCACAAAAAAATAAACAAACACCGAAGAAAAAGTATTTATTTTGTGAGAAAGAGAAACTACATAAAATGATAGTTGTACACACGTAAAATGTACTGATTGACATTGTGCACCTGATCCTGACTACTAACATTGTTTCATCCTGAATCATCCCTCAGTTTAACCATTTAATCAAATTTACTTATTTGATTAAATTCATCATTTTCCTTTCCTTAATTAAATAAAACATTTTATCTAATTAAGTCTCTCTCTTTTGTTAATTAAATCAACCAATCTTATCTAATTATCCTCATTTAATTAAATAGTCAATTTTATTTAATTAAATCTCTAAAGTCTATCTATTAAATTAAATAAATTAAAACCTTATTTATTTTAATCTAACTTGATCCCCTCAGATAAATAAATCAAAAATCTTTATTTAATTAAATCTCTTATCACATTCCTCTCATATTTGATTTAAATAAATCCACAAATTTAAGTCAAATAGGTCACGTCACTTAATCTCTTCATTAAATTAATTAACTTTGATTAATTTAATCTTCTATCATGTCCCATCCTCTAGCTTTTACCACTTGCACATGAAAATAGATTTAATTGATTTATTAAATCTCTATTTTCCTCAACAAGGCATCTTTTGGGAATATTCTCCAAGTTTGAATTCAAAAATCCAAGTTGACATGTACATCCAACAAGGAATTGACTCTCTCTTGCATGTCCTTTGCCTTGAACCAAGTGGCATTTAATACATTTTTTCCTTCCCTCTTACACATCATTTCAACAAATTTGAAATTCAAAAATAGACATTTATTGGCACAATCCTCAAAACTTGCACATCCTCCATTCACTCATTGGTTGACAAGTGGCATCTTGCCATTGGATGAATGTTAGTCCCACATTTCTCTATTTTGGACATTCATCCTTCAATCTCATCTATAAATAAGAGGCTTCATTCCTCATTTTATCATCCACAATTTATGCAAAGTTACTATGCTCAAATATTTAGACATTTCCATCCAATATCATTGAATCATAGCTAGGTTATGCAGGTTTTCCATTGGAGCACTCATCAAGCATCAACAAAGTGGATCACTCATCAACATTCATCAACATACATCAATCTTGCATCATAGGAATTGGGAAAGGGCCAATTTTCACATCAAATTGGCACCAATTCCCCCATGGGATCATGAGTTTGCTAGTTTAATTAAGATTCAATCTATTTTATTCCTTTCTCATTGTATTCTTCATTGTTTTTTTCCTAATTTGAACTTTGTGAATGGATTTCATGGGAAATCCTTGTTCTTGCTTGCATTACCTAATCTAATGTGTTTGTTCTTATTGTTTTGAAGGTATTGGGATTGGGGTTCACACATTTGGTGCTAGAAGGGTGGCAATCTCAACATTCAATCATGTTTTTTAACAAATTCACGTGCTTTTCTTTGTTTTCAAGTTCAGTGTCACTATTTAGCACCACTGATTCTTCAGCATCGCCATATAGCATCGTTGGAAATTCAAACTGCGATGCTGAAGTCTTCTCGCCCAACATTTTGAATTCAAACCGCGTCGCTTGACCAATCTGACCCACGGGATTTTTCAAAAAAATTAAACAGCAACATTGAGCAAAAGGGCGACGCATTTGAGCTCACCAGTCTGGCTGCAAAACACCACTGACTAGTAAGCAGCGCTATACAGCACCGCTGGAGAAATCAAACTGCGACGCAGTCACAGGTTGCACCGTTGATAGGGAGTAAAAAGTTGAAATTTCATTTTAGCACATGCCTTTTGTCAAATGATGAGTTTATCTTTTGTTTTATGCTTTTTAACCTTTCTGTTTTGTAGAATCTGACTAGTTTTCTTTCTTGTAGGTTGGATCAATTGAAAACAAAAGAAAGAGAAGCATGATGATGGTATCTCACAAAATTAAAGTGTTTTTAAACACTTTAGTGTTTTCTTAACACTCTTAGGAAACTGTTATTCCTTTTTTCTTAGAACACTAATTTCATTTGGGCTTTTAAAAAGAACCTTTTCAAATTTTTGCAAAGGCTTAAAATGAACATTTGCAATACAACTTACTAGAGTTTGTTTTTTGGTTAACAATTGAATAAAACAACTCTCATTTGTCCTTTGGTGCTTTAAAAATAACTTACAATTGCTTTGTGGCTCTAAAATGAACAAGTGCAACTTTGTTTTCATGATGGCTTACTTAAACTAACTTCATTGAAAAAGGACATATGCACTTCTCTCACGCTTTATAGCGATCTTGAGAATCAAAAGGCCTTTTTTGTGATTTTAGGTTGAGACAAAGCAATCACCTCCACACTTCATTTTGGGTTTAAAATTGAACAAAACATTGTGCAAGTTTGAGTAGAGAATTATTGCGTACATTCTCTCTCTTTGTATTGGAAACAAAGATTGATCGAGTTATAGATATTATCTCTCCTCACTTTTGTTTATCTTATAGGGCCTACCTTGGGGAAAAAGTACTCACCCAAGGGAACGACTCAACCGGTGACACTCTAAAGCCAAGAGTATTTCCAACCGAGATATAAATGGGGGCATTGGAATAAACGCCAATATCACGCAGTTGGCTTCGACAAGATGGATCTAAAAAGGGACTCTCACTATATGGGTCAATCTCCACAAACGGAAAGTCCTAATTAAAACCCATATTTTAGAATTGCCAAAATCCTTGATCTATTTGTTGGTGCAAGAACGGTCGTTCTGAAGCCGCCCCACACTTTTACGGTCTTTTAGTAGAAATGGAAAGCATGCCATGGGAGTTTCATGGGTGTTGATTCTTGGCTGCCCCGAATGACGTTAATGAGCTATGGAGGAGAGCCAGTGGGGTCAAGCATCTAACCATTCGCTAAAGATAAGTAAAGCTGGACTTGTCCAAGTGGGGACTCAACAAATATTGTCTTCCATATCCATACAGTTGTACTTATTCTTGGTTACAAAATGCTTTGCTTGTTCGAAAAAATCTTGGAAACAAACACTTAAACTTCATCATCAAAATTTCAAACCCTTTAGGAGACAAATACAATTGACTCGATTCATGTGTTATTGCTTTCCCTTGGGATTCTATCCTTAGAGGTTTCTAAACACTTGGATTACATCTCAATTTGTCTACTAAAGTTAAACAATAGGTAACCCTTGCCTTGAATTCATCAAATTTCCACATAACATACTTTGTGGGATTTGAAGAAATTAAGACATTGGACATCTAGTTTGGAAACCTAATCAAAGAAAGTGTTTGTGGTAAAATAAAGTCACTAAGCAAAGATAAACAAAATGAACTCCCACATGTGTTGAAACCTCATGATTGTCAAAGAATTCAAATCCCAAAACGAAATTCCTTGATTCAAAATCTAGAAATTTATGATCAAATTGAACCACTTCTTGGTTATAAAGGTTTATAGAAGCATTGAATGTTCTTCAATACCAAGGTTTAGGTAAACAAAGTGTCTTTTTTAGGTTCATCTTAGGATCAAAAAAAATCAAAATCTTTTTTCATCCATCCTTTAAACATCAAAACAAAGACCATCTCATCATCACCTTTTGGAGAAATCTTGAAATTATCCTTCATGCTAGGCTTTTTGGAAAAAAATCAAAATCATCAAATCCTTGAGATAAAATCCTTGAAATCTTTATCAAATCATCATTGGATAGGTATGTGTAGATGCATCCTTTTGTATATACTTAGTCAAAGTTATCAAACCATCATGTTTAGCTAGGTATATGTAGATGTATCCTTCTTCATATGCTTATCTAAATTATCATCTTGTTTGAATAGGTGTGGGTAGATGCATCCTTCTCCCTACACACATTCAAATTATCATCTTTTGAGCAAATCTACCCCTTAGATAATCATCCAACATCTTAGGGTCTATTTTTTCAAATCAAAGCAAACCAAAATCAATCAAGTCAAGGACAATCCCAAATCAAAAATCAAAATCCAAAAACATATCCAAAAAGTCCTAAAAGTCTAGCATTCCCCTCAAGATTTATCAAAAGATCAAAACATCCGCATCATCCATCTCTTGCATCATCGTCATAACACCTTTTTAATCCTTAAGGATATCCTAAAAAAATTATCTTTTGTGCATAAAGTAAAGATCAATCCAAAGAATAAGAGATTCATCTCCCATATTCTTGAAAATTGATCCTTGTTTTATGGTTCAAACTAGATCTCAATACAAGAAGAACATGGAAGCCGACAAAGAAACACCCGCTTCAAGTGATCTAAGCCAAATGAATGTTGAATCAAGCAATCCTTTGACTATCTCATCATCACAAAATCTACAAGAGGAAATCCAAGGAGAAGATCTTACCTTTGGGATGTCGCATGAAGAAATAACCGAAATGCTCCAAAATTTAGAAAACCATAAGATCATCAACATCATGATGAGGCTTAACCCTTCACTATACATGCTTGAACTAGTAAAACAAGGGGCCAAATTACCTTCTAATTTTGATGTGAGTACCATAGTAGAGACATATTTACCCCCAATCTCATCCACCATCCCCATCTCATCTACACTCCCATCCCAAAGCATCACTCAAAATATTCTGCAAATCACATCTTTTGCTCCAACTCAACCTAATGTCAATAAGGGAAATGCATTTCTCAATGCTATTCAAACACACCCCCTTGTTAATAATCAAGACTTGGATGCAAATACCATCTTGGAACAAAACATACCCTAAAATCCATTACATAAGAATGTCCCTATCACTTTCCATAATGATCCATCATCATCATCCTTCCACACAACACCTCAAAATTCTCTCCTCACAAATTTGCAAGAGGAAGGTGACATGTTCAGACCTGAGGGAATTTTTGACACCACATCATTTTCTCAAGAACTCACACCCCTCACATTTTCACCTCTTCCACCATTACCATCATCATCCACACTACTCCTTGGCTTAGGGCTTCCCCCTTTACCAAGTATAAACCAAACCAACATCTCAAATATCAATAAAACATCATGCAAAACTTGTCATCGATATCGCAACAACAAATGACAACTACACAAGCACTCACGACATCATCAATCACCCCCATAACATCCCAAAGCATGGTCTCTCAAGGACCAACCACATCGACAACACCATTCACCACTCAAAACACCAACACAAAATCACCACTCACCACCACCACAAATTCCATTCTGAATCAACCACCACCCCCACCACCACCAACTTCTAGCATATCAAGCCAAAACAACATGGCATTGCAAGCCACTCAGCAAGTTGCTTATCAAAGAGGATTCCTACAAGTGCAAAAAAAAAAAAGTCATGCAACTAGCTGCTCAGCAAGCCACTCAAGCTGTGCAAGCCGCTCAAGCAGCCCAAGTCGCATTACAGGCACAACGGGCTGCACAAGCCCAAGCCATATTGCAACAACAACAAGAAGAAGCCGCTCAAGCTACATAAGTTGCTCAAGCAGTTCAAGCTGCATTACAAGCACAAAAGGCTGCTCAAGCCCAAATTCTATTGCAACAATAAGCAACACAAGCACAAGCCCAAGCACAAGCAGTGCAAGCACAAGCTCAAGCTCAAGCGAATGCCCAATATCAAGCACAACAAGCACAAGCACAAGAACAACTTCTTACACAAAAATAAGCATCACAACTACAAGCATATCAACAAGCAATAAAGCAATATCAAGAGCAGCACGAAGCAGCGCAATTGGCAACCCAACAAATGCTACCGCCGGAACAACAAATAAGCACAACAACAATCAACTTAGCACAACAATATCAAGCAACTGTAGCATTAACCGAATAACAAGAAATCACCACGCATTTTGCCCAGTACAATGCCAGGCGTGAAGCAATTTTAGGCCTTCAGAAAAATGGGCAACATCTTTTCACTCAAACAAAGATACACCAACAAAACCCACCCATCCAACCTCGATCTAAATACCCTAATACCTTCATCCCATCCCTTTGATCTACAAAAATGACGAACGACACAATCAACAAAGCTGCCTCAACAAGTGCTCCGATCTTCAACTCACCGATCAAACTCACAAAACACCGGAAAGCAACCCCTGAAATCTGCCCATCTGACAAGAGCTTGGCGGATGTCCATTCCCCTAAGGGACTATATCCCGGCAAAATATTGGATGTCCCTTAAAGATCATTAGATTCTGTGTCTGTAATGGAAGCTCGCTATTACAATGATAACGCAGAATGACGCGCCATTCCTAGGAGCCTGGGCCGAAGTCAGTCGCCATGGAATGGTTCCCCTTCCCACCACCAATGTGCATCAAACATTCCAAGAAACTTATAGATACATCCATTAAAAAAATTACATGCAACATTGCAAATGGATGTCACTAGAAGAACTCCCTCAAAATTGAAACAAGGAAAGAATGAACTATCTACCCATTCCTACAATGATGGCGACCAAGCCAATTGAGAAAGTGGGATCAGCCCTGAGTGGAATAACAAGTTTGGACCACATATCCAACCCCGATAACTTCCGGCAACATCTCCATCTCAAGGTCCAAGGGATTACCACATAGGATCAGTTGATCTCCAAGGCACTTAGCATCGAACGAGCCCTTATGACACAACCAGCGGGATCAACTTCATACCTCCAACAACATAATTGCCCACCCATAAATTACACAAACTCTCTACATCTAGGGAGGCACTGCACGAAACACATGATGATGTTGTTGATGCTAAAGTGGTCATTGCTTTTAGTGCCCCTTACCAAAATACACTTTGCAATCTCATTACAAACCCAAACTAAATAATTCCAAACAATCTCATCAAGCACAACACAACAACTAAAACAAATAATCCACAAAATCAATAACTTCACTGATCAAAGGGGACCAATTCTGTGGAATAAGAATTATCCCAAGTGAAAGTAATAATTCACCTTTGGGAACCACTCAGAAGCTTCTCATCAAGTAAGAAGTTGATAAAATGAAAAGCCACAAGCTCCCACCCATGAGAGAATTTACCAAGAACCCAATGAAACCTCCTTAGAATTAATGAGGATCAATTTTAAGGACTCCATAAAAACTGTAAGGTTTACTACAAAATGTAAATGTATGAGCCAAAAAGCTAATTCAAGATCCCAACAACAAAGAATTTAGTAAACGCAGAAACAAACCTAACAGGAAACCAAATACCCAAGATATACATGAACCTAATGCCCAACCATGGTAATAAAAGTAAACAATACAATACCAATAAGGGAAAAAGCTCACCACAAACGTAAATCATGTATGAAACCATTGCCCTTAGAAGCGAACATTTCCCATGTCATCACCATCAGTTAAAAGCCCATGCCAATTGTGTAGAGTCACCTACAAGAGGTGGAAAAGCTACTTTCTACTGCAGATCATCCTGAATCCAAACAAAGTCCTTTGCATCTAGATCTGTCCCTAATGGATATAACATCCTTGATCAGCTCAAAAGAATGCCAACACAAATCTCCATCATGGATTTGCTAAAAATATCATCTACCCATAGGAAAATCCTTGAGGAAGCACTGGCTTCATCCACTATCCCTGCAGATCTTGATGCGGAACAATTCCAAGCTATGGCCGAAAATATCATTACACCAAATCTCCTCACATTCTCCAACTAGGATTTCCCCTCTCAACCATCTCACAACTGTGCACTCCACTTAGAATTCATAGTACAGAAAAGAAAAGTCAAAAGGGTCTTGGTGGATGGAGGTGCGGGTTTCAATATATGTTCTCTCAAGCTCATCAAACAATTAAAAATCTCAGAAGATTTTATCGACAAAAGAAAGTGATCCGGGGGACAATTTTTTAGTGAAAATTGAAGTGTTCCTAACATCTTAATCAGCACCATCGAAAGAGAATGCCATCCCTCGACCTAATGCAACTTGAACCTGGCAAAAGGACTTCATCCCCAGTAAGCACTCCGGAACCGGCTTCGTGGGGTAATCCGTAAGGCAAAAATAACTCAAAAAATCAGCGGAATCCAGTGTCATCGCTAATAGCTCTGCCGAGATGATTCCAACGGCGTTCATTTCATCAAAATACCGATGTCGTATGCTCGAGTTAGAAGCAGTCAAACTTCAGTCAACTTGAAGGTACAATTAATGACTTCATCATGCTGACGTGTCTTGTCCGTACTGTACGGACACAGCTATGCGAATTCCAACCCAACACGTGGCAGGTGACTCACTTGCATGGACCAATCATTAACTGCCACGTGGCATCCGTACGTCAAGCCAGCGGCCACGTCAACAGTCCATTCGGCGTACAGATTATCCTCGTCAGCATATTGGTTGGCAGGTTTCAGCGAGTTAGATGGTGACATTTGTCTTCATATCAGCGGACAGTCTGGTAAATGGTTGTTAGCCGGGTTTGAACCCGAATCTCGATGGAAATAACGGGGACGTTGCACCATTGCACCGGCGAACATTTACACTAACAGTGTATGAGCGGCGTTGTTTTTGTTAAGATTCGGGTGGCTCGTTCAAACAAAATGGAGGCCGGCGGGTATGGAACCGCTGACCTCACTTATAGCAAAATTCTTTTCCACTGTTGAGCCAACAAATACCCGCTGACTATTAGGGGAGCTCGGTTTATTTTGTAGGGTTGCTGAAGCTGAAATTATAACAAGTGGTTTTTTTAAAGCCAAAACAAACTAAACCCACCTAACCAAATGCCAAAAGGGGTTATGGGAAAAAGAAAATCAACTTGTATGAAATCACTAAAGAGATATCATGTGGTTGGGCATTAATTTTTATGTTTAAGCCTTTTTAGGAAAATTTTATGTATAAAAAGAGGGGTAGAGATGGGATTTTCCAAGTCCAGGTGGTGAGAACGAGAGAATGCTTAGGAGATTTTGCAGACATTTCCACACATCAGAGGAGAGTTATTTTGTTGTGCTTGAAGGAGATAGTCATTGAAGCAATTGTAACTGATTTTGGAGTATAATCAGATCGGTCACTCCGTTGGAGAGGGGCCCGAAGACGTAGTCCTTAGGGACGAACTCCGTTATCAATTGCATTTTCTCTCCCCTTTACTTTTCTCTCTTTCTTTTCAGTTCATTATCTTGGCAATCATGTTATGTTGATTTATTCATTTAAGCATTGTATTAAGTGATCTTTTACGTTACGCATTTTGTAAGCAATTGTCCTAGATCCTAAATAGATCAATTTGGTATTAGAGCTTTGTGTGTGGCTAGTATTGCAGAATTTGAATGCTAACGAGATCCAGGTTGCAACGAGGTGAAGGAGAACTCGAAGAGTATAATCCAGAGATTGGAAGACGAAGAGCTAATCCACCGTCATAGATGGAAGCGAAAGAAGGTGGACAAAGTTCAGAGCTTAGTGACAAGGATTTCCAGAAGCTATTTCTTGACATGAAGGCAATGGTGGATGAACTTTATGCTGAAAAGAAGAAGCACGAAAAGGGAGGTTCTTCAAAGCACAAGAAGCAGGAAGATCAGAAAGACACAGAGGAGAAAATTCCGAAAACTCCTTCTCCTCCATCTTCTCCCTCTTCTCTCCCTCCCCTTTCCTCCTTCTCCTTCTCTAATCTAAGTAAATCCAATTTTAAGAGCAAGTCTAAGCCCGTGAATTAAGCTTGATGCAAAATCGGAGCTACCTAAATACCGCGGGGAGCAAATGTGAAGCTAGGATGATTGGGTCTTAAAGCAAGTAGGAAGCATATTGTGGTGGATTCAAGGCCCAGTGGTGAAGATGCTTATGGATTCAATTAGCCACTGCTGGGAGGTGCCAGCCTCACTCCAGTGGGAGAGGTGACTCGGGAAGAAATTGCTCGCCATGGTCAAGTTAATATGTCTTGGATGGAGTTTGTTGCTGCCCTTAGGAAACAATTCTATCCTTTAGGTTACATGCAACAGTTAACCATGAATTGGAAAACCTTTAGGAAAGGTAAGGGGCAGTCTGTCCAGGATTATACTCATGAGTTTAGAAAATGGGCTATTGCTTTAAATGTTCCCTTGTATACCCAAGACACATTACTTGCTGCGGCCTGGTATTCTTACCTTAGGCACACTATTTTGATGTTGAGTCCCAACAATCTAGATGAGGTGTCCATTCAAGCTACTCATATAGAGTCAAGGGGTAAGAACACTTTTAGTGATAACTTTTCCAAGAAGCCATCTAAGTTTGAGGGTAAGTCTAAAGGGAAAGAAAAAGAAAAAGCTAAAAGGCAAAGGGAAGAAGACAGCTATAGCTAAGAAAGAGGGTGGAGAAACCCATCAGTGGCTCCCCATTGCAAGAAAAGAGGGGCGATGATGATTCAAGATGTTGCTTCCATCCTTGAATTGGAGGCCTAAAAATATATGGAGGTACAAAGGAAAGCGTAAGACTAACAGTGGTTCAATAGGATCCTTGGTTCAATCGATGATAAAGATTGTTGCTACCGGAATCCAAGGTAAAGGGAAAGGTATATCTCTCTCATCTGATGCAAGTTTTTCTAATGCTAGTGCAAGTACAAGTAAAGAATCTTCTCCTAAGGTTGATAAGCAAAGAAATGAATTGTTTCACATTCGTGTTGTAACAAAACACACTAAGGTTGATACATTGTTTGATACGGGTTCCCAAGTCAACTTAATATCTGAGGAAGTGGTAAAGAAATTAAATTTGGCTACAACACCTCATCCAAAGCCATATCCACTTGGATGGGTTTGCAATGATGCTCAACTACAAGTAACTAAATAGTGTAAATTGAGATTTGCTATCACTACAAACTTTGTAGATGAGGTAGAAGTAGATGTGGTCCCTTTGGATATTTGTGGGCTTGTGTTAGGAAGTCCTTATCTTTATGACAGAAAAGCAATCTTTTATAGGGGGAGAATAAGTATCATCTTTTTAAAGATGGGGTAGAATACATTGTACGGGCACATAAGGTACACTTAATTCCAAGCACTATTAGTTAATGCTAGTCAAATGCAAAGAGGTTGGCCAACCTGGGCGCAAGAACTTCGTACACGCTTGTAAAAAGCCAAAGAAGATGATAACCGAGGTATCTCAAGGTGCACCTGCAAAACATAAAACTGAAATGGTCAAGATTATTTCCGCTTATGATGACATGTTTTAGGAACCGAAGGGGTTGCCACCTAAGAGAGAGATACAGCATGAAATCCAGTTACAGCAGGATATGCCACTTCCTAATATTGGCATGTACCATTTATCAGTTATGCAGAATGAGGAAATTAAAAAGCAGGTTCAAGAGTTGGTGGAAAAAGGAGTTATTCGTCCTAGTACATCTCCTTGTGGTTCTCCAATTATCTTGGTTCCAAAGAAAGATGGAACTTGGAGGATGTGTGACGACTCACCGCATTCCTTGAACAAGCATGTAACTAAAGAATGTGCATCCTTCCTCTGCACTGATGATTTCCATTTGATCGGGCTAAAACATGCAATTTATTTCACTAAGCTAGATTTGCAAAGTGGTTATCATCAGATAAGAATTGCAGAAGATGATATTTGGAAGATTGCATTTAAGAAAAAACAGGTACTTTTTGAGTGGTTGGTTATGCCTTTTGGGCTTTGTAATGCACCAGCTACTTTTATGAGAGTCATGAATGATGTCTTTCGTCCTTTTATTGATGATTTTGTTATAGTCTATCTAGATGATATCCTTGTATTCAGTCAAACTTGGGAAGATCATGTAAGTCATGTAAAGAAAGTCTTTGATGTATTGAGAAAAGAAAAATTGTATGTAAAGATGTCTAAATGTGAATTTGCAAAGACATCCTTAGTGTACTTAGGCTATGTCGTAGGGGGTGGTCAATTGAAAGTAGACCCTGCGAAGGTCAAAGCCATTGTAAACTGGCTCTGGCCAAGTACAATCATGAGTAAATGGCTCCTAGGTGTAGTTCAGTACTGGAGAAAGTTTATTCCAAATTTCTCTTATATAGCATCACCATTGCATGGATTAACTAGTACGAGAGGAAATTACCAGTGGGGAGGTCCATAGTAGAAGGCTTTCGACACTTTGAAGGGAAAAGCTGAAGGACCGACCAATTTTTTCTTTCGTGATCTACATCAACCATTTGAGATCGACAAAGGAGTGGGATTCCGTATGGGGAGCAGACTATGCAAGGAGGTAAACCAAATTTGGCTACCACTTTGAAAAATTTCGGAGGCGTGAAGTAACTATCCCAATTTATGATAAAGAACTTTTATGCTTTAGGTTCAAAGTGTTAAAAAATGGAAACATTACATAATGGGGAAAGAAACTGTAATCCACACTGATCACCAGCCACTTCAGTATTTGCACTTACAATCTAAACTGCAACAAAGCAGGCACTTTCGGTGGATGGGTTTTTTGCAACAGTTTCATTTGGTTATTAAGTATAAGAAAGGTACCCATAACAAAGCAGCAAACATGCTCTCTAGGCCTCCTATGATGAATGCTTTGATAATCCTTCAGAATAGTTCTATGGTTCATGAAAGTTTTCAGGAACAATATGCTAATGATGAGAACTTTAAGGATATCTATGCTGCTTTAATGAATGGTAAACATGTAGAAGAAAAAGATTATTATGTACAGGATAAACTATTATATCACTTGGGAAAATTATGTGTTCCAAAGGATGAACAAGCACAGGTTATTAGAGAAGCACATACCTCATTGATTGTAGGACACTTTGGGGTAAAAAAAACATTGACTCAACTGCAGAAATATTGTTATTGGCCTCATATGCAAGAAACTGTAACTAAGTATATTAGAGGTTGTGTTATGTGTGCAACTAGTAAGCCTAGTAATAGGAAGTTGGGTTTGTACACACCTCTACCTGTACCTTCTCATCCATGGGAAAGTGTGTCAATGGAATGTGTTGGGGGGTTACCTATGTCTAAGAAGGGACATGATTATTTAGGCTGTAGAAGGATCTATTTAGCAAAAATGTGTATCTTAATGCCATGTAAAAACCAAGTCACTGCTGAACTGACAACTCAAATGTACTTCTAATTTGTATGGGTTCATTTTGGGTTACCTACTTCTATTGTATCGAATCAAAATTCTTGATTCCTAGGGGAATTTTGGTTAGCTTTGTGGGGACTCATGGATACCAGACTAAAGAAGAGTAACCTTTCATCTATAGACTGATGGAAAGATAGAGGTAGTAAATAGGACAGTTGTGCATCTACTCAAAGGGTATTGCAGCAAGCATCCTAAATTGTGGGATGAGAGTCTTCATTATGTGCAGCATGCTTTATAAACTATGCAAAAAGACACTCTTCTAATTAAAAAAGGTTTCTTTTGAGATATACTTATATGTGCCAAGATAATCATGGATTTTGCTTTGGAAAGATGATAAGCAACATGGACACTATGATGCAAAGAAGGCTTTGAAGTTCATCCAGAAGTCCAAGTAATCTATCAGTAAAGCAGCTTACCTGGGTTGAAACAGAGCTAAGCAAAATATTAAGGTCTACTCATGACAAGCATCGACCGATCATCATTTCAAGTTGAGATAGGAGTTTGGTTACATACCAAAGAAGAAAGGATGCTGTGAAGGTAAAAGCTTGCCACCTTTAGGTATGGTCCTTTGATGATCCTTGAGAAGATTGCACTTACTGCCTTCCTACCAATCTTCCTTCTATACATGCATATTTACTCCTATTGTCAATGTTGAGAATTTGAAACTGTATGAGCCCCAAATGATCCTATAGATGAAGCCCAAGGTATACCCTGGGTTCCACCGGGCCTGATGACCTTCACCAAAGCATATGTCGAAGCTGCTAAGATGTTGCTATTCCTCGGCTGTGAATGCTCTAACTCACTTAAGAGGGAGATGTTGAAAATTCCCAGAGTGGGCCTGGAAGGGGATGCATCCAAGCAAAGCAAGATGGATGGAGATTGGTAAAGTGAGGGAACATTACCCTCACTTACTTTCCAAGTAATCAAGCTTTCAGAGGTCCAAAAGCTCTCTAGTGGGGAGGCCTGATTCGGGGGACAATTTTTCAATGAAAATTGAAGCGTTCCCAATACTCTAGAATTTAGCACCATCAGAAAGAGAACAATGTCCTGATTCCAACGCAACTTGAATGGGGTGAAAAGGACTCCGTTTGTGCAAGTTACTTCTAGTCAAACTGGCTTCAGGGGCATCCAGAAGGCAAAAAAATAATCATCTCAAAAATTGATAAATACAGCACATCGCTGAAGAGCTCGCCGAGATGATCTCCCAACTTGTTCATTTCATTGAACTGGTCGTGATGTTCGAAGTTAGAAGCACCAAACTTCACCAACTTGAAGGTACAATTGATGACATCATCATGCCGTATATGTCCTCGGCCCATACCGGGGAGGTGGATACGTAAATGGCGACTTTGACTCCAACACGCGGGCAAGGGACTCACTCTGCATGCATTCATTCATTAACGCCACGCGGCATCCGTGACACAGCCGCTATGTCAATGTACCCATCTTGCATTTAATTCATCCTCACAAGATTTGGTTGGCGGTGTTCTACGAAGTTAGATGGTGACATCGCGGTCTCATCGGCTGCATACCGTAAAGGTTGTTAGCCGGGCTCTGAACTCCTGACCCCAAACAGAGAAATAATAGGGACATTGCACTAGTGGACGCCATAATTCAATAGCAGCATGAGCCGCTTGTTTTGTTAAGATTCCCGTGGCTCTGCCTGGGGCTCAGGTACGGAGGCCGGTACGTATGAACCACCACCTCACTTATAGCAAAAGTCTTTTCCACCGTTGAGCCAACAAATACCCACTGACTATTAGGGGAGCTCGGTTTATTTTGTAGGGTTGTTAAAGTCGAAATTATAACAAGTGGTTTTTTTAAAGCCAAAACAAACTAAACCCACCTAACCAAATGCCAAAAGGGGTTATGGGAAAAAGCAAATCAACTTGTATGAAATCACTAAAGAGATATCATGTGGTTGGGCATTAATTTTTATGGTTAAGCCTTTTTAGGCAAATTTTATGTATAAAAAGAGGGGTAGAGATGGGATTTTCCAAGTCCAGGTGGTGAGAACGAGAGAATGCTCAGGAGATTTTGTAGACATTTCTGCACATCAAAGGAGTGTTATGTTGTTGTGCTTGAAGGAGATAGTCATTGAAGCAATTGTAACTGATTTTGGAGTATAATCGGATCGGTCACTCCGTTGGAGAGGGGCTCGGAGACGTAGTCCTTAGGGAAGAACTCCGTTATCAATTGTGTTTTCTCTCCTCTTTACTTTTCTCTCTTTCTTTTCAGTTCATTATCTTGGCAATCATGTTATGTTGATTTATTCATTTAAGCATTGTATTAAGTGATCTTTTACGTTACGCATTCTGTAAGCAATTGTCCTAGATCCTAAATAGATCAGAAAGGGTATCACAATAAGAGCATATGATGATCAAGAAAGAGTATCCTAGGGCACAATCAAACTCCCTATTCAAGTAGGGCTTGCTATCATGGAAACCACTTGTTAGGTCCTAGACCTTGACTTACCATATAACATCCTTCTGGGACGTTCATGGATTCATGCAATGAAGGCAATAGCGTCAACTTTCCATCAATGTGTGAAATTCACACATGAGGGACAAGAAGCTACCATCCATGGAGATCCTGAAGCCTTCTTCTATTGCAAAATCCTTGAAGCAAAGTACTATAAAATCCCCCAAGTACCAAAAAATGATGAGGGTCCATCTACACCATACATCGATCCCGCCACCCTCGCATCCACTTCTACGACAGAGACACCCATCACTCCCACCATCCCCACCATTTATGACATTAAGGTCATCATCCAAGATAATGGTTGTGGAAACTACATGATCTCTAAAAATTCTTTTTTGGTAGGAGAGTTACCAAAATCTCCTAGATCACAGGGACGCAAACAAATAAATGAAGCCTCCACATCCCAAACATCTCCTGAAGACTATCCAAACTTTACAAGTTGGGGAGATCTTGGCCAAGAATTTATTGAGGTAGATCCATCTGATATGCTATATCAAGATGAAAGACCAGTAGCTGATTTACCAATGGATGACAGAAGCAAGGGTTTGCAAATGATGCTCGCAATGGGCTATGACAGAAACCAAAGACTTGGGAGAAACGACAATGGGCTTCTAATACCTATCATTCTAGAGACATGAGTGATAACAAATCTTGGCCTTGGATGTACCCCTCTGAGTATAACCATACATGGTCGAAGTCCTCCAATTAGAAGGGTTAATAATCCTCCTCAGCCAACCATAGAAGAACTATGCTTACCAGTATCTAAAAGTAGAGTCATAGATAACTTTACATTTGATATAACCGACATCTATAGTAGTAGTCATGATGAGGATACCATAACCAACTTACCTGGGCTATTTGAGGACACCACTCTATTCATGATCAGCACCCTATCTTTTGATCAAAACACCAAAACCATAAGATCCACCTAGTATACCCCCAACTCATCAACTATGACCAATGAGGACCACCATTTCTTGATACATTCAAAAATGATGAGGTGCTCTCGGAATTCATGGGACTGCGGGATAACATTCTGTGTGGAGATCACAAAGTAGGGTTCACAATTGAGCTAGATACACATGCCTATTATGGGGAAATGGTTGAATCCCTCAGTCATAAAAGTGAAAAATTAAGAATAATATCTAAGTCTTTGAGTGAAAACCACATTGTGGCACTCTCTGACTAGAAAAAAGTAAAAAGAAAGGATGCATCCAACAGTGAAAACCTCTCTGAGGCACTTGAGGATGGGGGATTCAATCTTCCTTCTAGAGCTATTCATCAAGAAAAATCAGCAGTCTTGGTAGAAAGATGCAATCCGGTCAATCTAGGAACAAAGGAAACCCCAAGACATCAAGCATTCTATGTGGAGTCATTAATAATTTATGTCGCAGCTCCAGTCAGCTCCTAAGAGAAAGATGATAAACTTCAGATGGAGCCACTTTGATCCAAAATTGTTGTTCACCACTTGAATATATCCGTAAGCAAAGCCTAATAAATAATACAAGCTTAAAAATGCAAATGCAACCCTTAGATCACCTTATTAGTCAAAATGGAGCTAAAAAATCTATTCGATGTGGGATTCATCCGACCGATAGATTATCTAGAATGGGTGTCAAACTTGGTACCTGTTTCAAAACCCGATGGGGGCATTAGAATCTGTACAGACTTCAGAGACTTGAATGAGGCATGTCCAAAAGATGACTTCCCACTTCCAAACATTGACATGATAGTAGACATGATAGCCAGACAAGAAATGTTGTCACTAATGGACGGATTCTCAAGGTACAATCCAATCATGATAGCTAAAGAGGACCAACATAAGATGACTTTAACTTGTCCATGGGGGACCTATTGTTGGAATATGATGCCATTCAACTTAAAGAACGTAGGAGCAACATACCAAAGGGCCATGACATTGATATTCCATGACAAGATTCATAAGACGGTCGAAGATTGTGTTGATGACATTCTAGCCAAGTATAGAAAGAAAAAAGATCACATAGCAACCTTAAGTGCCATTTTTGACAGGCTAGAGGAGTACAAGGTCAAATTAAACCCAAAGAAGTGTGTCTTCAGCGTACAATTGGGAAAATTGCTAGGATATATAGTGTCAATGAGGGGTATTGAGGTAGATCCAACAAAGGTAAAAAAAATCCTTGAAATGGAGGCACCAAAAACATTAAAGCAATTGAGGGGTCTCCAAGGTAGGCTCCAATCCATTCGAAGATTCATAGCATAGGTGGTGGACCAAAAAAACCCATAGTCTCACCTACTCCACAAGGGAGTAGTGTACAAATGGGATAACAAGTGTGAAGAGGCATTTAATAAAATCAAAGAATATCTACTAACACCACTGATCTTAATTCCACTAATCCCAAGAAAACCATTAATTCTCTACGTATCAGCAATAGCAGCAGCCCTTGGAGCTCTCCTAGCTTAGCATGATGAAAATGGAATAGAAAGGGTTATCTATTACATCAGTAGAACAATGGTGGGGCATGAGCTAAACTATTCATTCATCAAAAAAGCATGCCTAGCAATAGTGTTTGCATCACAAAAATTCAAACATTACATGTTGGCATACAAAATAAAACTCATCGCCAAAATTGACCCCCTCAAGTACTTGTTGTCAAAAGAAATGCTCACAGGAAGAATGGCCAAATGGGTGATGATACTATCATAATATGACATTGAATATGTGGAGTGGAAAGTAATCAAAGGCCAAGTCATCACAGATCAACTTGCGGAAGCACCAATCTATTTAGAGAATCCTCTCATCTCAGAGTTTCCAGATGAATCTGTTTTCAATCTCAACATAGCTGACCACTGGAAACTATACTTTGATGGGTCATACACATAGCATGGATCAGGATTTTGTGTCTTCTTTATCACCCCACAAGGGGACTGCATACCAAGGTCCTACAAACTGGCGTTTCCCTGCACCAATAACATTGCAGAATATGAGGCTTTAACCATAGGTCTCAGAATAGTAGTGCAATGGAACATTGTAGCTCTCAAAGTATACGAAGACTCCCAATTGATAATAAATCAAGTGAATGATGAATACTAGACCAAGGATGACAAGCTCACTCCATACAAGAAATTGGTGGAGACCCTCAAAGAATCCTTCATCAAAATTACATTTGAGCAAATTCCCAAAGCCAATAACAGAGTAGCAGATGCCATGGCAACAATTGGATCCTTATTGGATATCCCCCAAAACGTCCCAAAATATGAATTCCTAATAGAGCAGCTTTTCATGCCCACATTCAAGGTACCAGAATCTTAATTTTTGTGCGAAATCATTGGTCCTGGTGATCCTTGGTACCACAACATTTACACATACCTTCGAATAGGATTCATACCTGCTGACTTACCCTCAAACCTAAAATGAACCTTTGTTAAAAAGGCATCCAAATTTATCATCCTAGGAGATACCTTATATTGTAGAAGCATAGAAGGAACCCTACTACGCTACTTAAACGCTAAGGAGGCATTGACTGCTCTAACTAAAGTAATAATGGTATTTTGGTTCACACTCGAGTGGAAATGACCATAGCCAAGAAACTGCTGAGGATGGGGTATTATTGGCCCACAATGGAAAGAGAGGCACATGAATATGCCAGAAGGTGTCTACAATGTCAGCAGCATGGGGACCTCATCCATGCTCTAGCTCAAGAGCTTCATCCTATCGTCACACCATGGCCCTTTTCGCAGTGGAGACTGAATCTCATTGGAAAAATCACACCCACTTCATCTAATGGCCACAAATTCATAATAATCGCAACATAGTACTTTACTAAGTGGGTGGAAGCCATACCCATGATGTATATAACTGGGAAGTAGATTTCAAAGTTCATCCTGAACTATCTCATTTGCCGCTATGGTGTTCCACAAGCCATTATCTCATATAATGGGACACCATTTAAGAATAAGGAGGTTCATGACTTATGCGAGAAATTCAAAATCCAACATCGCTTCTCCACCCCATACTAACCCCAAGGCAATGGCCAAGCAGAAGCTACAAATAAAACCATTCTAAAAATCCTTAAGAAAATAGTGAATGACACAAGTTGTGACTGGCACCTACATCTTAATCCCACCCTTTAGGCCTATCGAACCATTATTCACACACATACCGGTGCCACCCCCTTCTCCCTAGTCTATGGATCAGAAGCAGTACTCCCCATTGAGATTCAGCTCCCATCACTTAGGATACCACTGCAAAACCTCATCACAGATGAAGAGTACCAAGTATCAAGACTAAATGAGCTAGAGCTATTGGATGAGCAACATATAGATGCTTTGAATCATTTGCAAGTCTATCAAAATAGACTCAAAAGGAGCTATAATAAGAAAATTAGAAGTACTTTCCAAGTCGGAGAACTGGTATTAAAGGAGAATAAGAAGAATGTCCCAAACCCAAGTAGCAAAGGAAAATTTGAACCCAACTAGTTGGGACCATTCGTTATCACAACAGTTTACAAGTCAGGAGCATATCAGTTATCAACACCTGAAGAGGAACCTCTACAAGAGCCCATGAATAGCTCTCATCTCAAAAAGTTTTATGCCTAAATCTTTCAAGGTATAGAACCAAAAAAATAAAAAAATCAGAAAATGTCCTGAGAAAATGGTTACTTCGGAGAAAACTTGGCAAACAGGTGTCTTGGTGACAACAAAAAAAAGCAAAAAAGCAAAAAATCCAAAAAAAATCAGAAAAAGGTCAAAAATAGTAAAGAGAAAAAATTGCCCTCTCATGAAAACCACTTCGGTGGCACTTTGGACAAGTACCTTGGTGAAAACCTGGCAAACAGGCGCCTTGTGTAAATAAGCACTTTCCATCCACCAAGATCTTTACGGCTTGTTCTGCATCATCCATCCATTGCATTCAGATCTTCATCCATCGCACATCCACCTGCATCTGCACCATAGTTTGGTCTTATTTTCGTATCATAATCCCTCCTAGTACTACTCGGCCCATCTTTAAGGTCAGTTTTTCCTGCCTTTATCAGAGTAGTCTATTGCATCACACTGGGGGCATGTTCTCATCGGATCGGATTTGTGTATATTCTTAAAGTCCTAAACATTAGAAAATCCAAAAACATCAAAACATCAAAAAATCCAAAAACATCAAAACATCAGAAAATCCAAAAACATCAAACCATCAAAAAATCCAAAAGCATCAAAACATCAGAAAATCCAAAAACATTCAAAACATATCAAAATCCCAAAAAAAGGTCGGTCAAAAAGTCAAAAACAAAGTCCTCTTTGAACTATGGGTCTCTAAGCCTTGAATAGTCAAGGTTGATCTTTGATCATCCCCCGAGACACTTAGGTTAGTCCTTTAGGCATCTATCATAATAAACTAACATCTCATCATGTATATCATCATATGTAAATCAGTCAAGTCGTCAGTCGAACTATATGGTCTCTACGTGTATAATGTAGGCTAGGCTAATCTATTGATCAACCCTCGAGGCCCCTAGGATAGGTTTTTAGGTTAGTCTCTTGGTCAAAATCTCAGAAAACCCCAAGAAATTGGAAAATTGGAAAATCAAAACATTTGAAAATCTCCAAAAATACCAAAAACAGCCTCAAAACATCTCAAAACGATCAATAACATCCAAATATTTGAAAAAATCCATCCATCTCATCTCGCTTGCACCCGCAATAACATCATTCATAATAAATGATCATCATCCTTAATCTTTGGTAAGATAATCAGAAACAAGTCTAGCTGGTCAAAAGTAAAAACTCAAAACGTCAAGTCTTAGGCCTAAGTCAGTACATAAATAAGTTGGTCAACTCTTTGTGTCGATAACCTATCACCCATTTGGTCCCATATCAATCATTTGAAAGAACGCTTAGGATAAATGAAATGGTGTGCTGCCATCCACAAACATGTCCTAGGATGTATCCTTCCTACAATGGGCATTATCTTTTGGTAATAGTTTTGGTTCTTATCCTTGGAAACATATTTCCTTTTGGTTAGCAGTATTGAAGAACGTCAACTTGTTTGTTTACTTTGTCTTTATCTTTTGACTTATCTTATTGTACTCATTCCAAGGAATTCTCGATGATATCCAAACAGAGGATTTAGAGAAATAGGAATGGGGAAATGATCATTATCTTTTTTCTGTTGTGCTTGTTGGATGTTCTTGTAATATAACCTTGGAGAATACTTGCTTTGTTAGGTATGTATGGAGGAGGTTTTGGGCAGCTTGTTGACTATTGCATTGATAGGTTGTACCTTTTTCGTGTTTTGGTCCGAGGTGTTTAAAACTTCTAAAGTGAATCCTAGCAAGGTTTTTATATGTCAGGTGTGAACAAGGATACTCCTATCTATCTTTCAAGTCAAATTCCATCACACTAGGTACAACGCCATCCTAGTTTTCTATACCTTGATGCATCATACCACGTGTGTCATCAAACATAAGAAAATTGGCCTTTTGAAAATCCCAACTCCTCGGCAAGTAATCATCATCATTTGGCATATTCATCATCTTGTGTCTTGTTGAAATGACTTCTTCTTTCTTGCTCGTCACACTAACAAGGTACTATGACAGCTGATCATCATCACCATCATCATCGTCATCGATCTTGCATCCACAAATCATTAGCACATTGCATAAACATATCATATAGGAAACACATGCATTACATTTGCATCATCATATAAACATGGTATAATAAGCATTTTTCAAAAATTAGCACATCCCTTTCTCATTACATTGCATCCATTTTTTGCACCATATTGCATTCATTGCATAAATCATCACATAACATTCATTTGCATAAACATTTCATAACCATTTCACATTACCACCTATTGCATAATCATACATAATAGGTACATAAGCATTATAAGATAATCCATTGCATACATACTCGCATAACATTATAAAGTCATCTCACACATTACATTCATTTTTCATAAAACATCATCATATCATCACATATAGTACATCACATTAAATGCATCACATACATTACATACATTTAACATGTTTAGGATAATATTTGTTATTCTAAGCATCTTAGAACCATCTCATTTGCATCATCATATAAAACACAACCATTGCATTCACATTGCATTATATCGTCCACTAATCATCCATGTCATATCATAAGTAGCATCACAATCATTTTTTGCATAAATTATTCCACATTAGCATAAATAGAAACATGAAAATCCATTAGATACAAAGCGTACATCCATCCATAATCATTTCATATATAAGCATGATGCACATTATTTCACATATACACCATAGATCATTTCCATATCATTCTGCATATTGTATATTACATATCATATCATTTCATATCATCATTACGCATCACATAAATACATTTGCATAAGCCAACAACATAATATAGATCTGTTAGTCATAATCATTACATAATGCATATATCATCGAAAATAAATGCATCCATAAGTACATCATATAAAACCATAGCATCATTGCACAACATATAGAAATAGAATCATCCATACATGCATAAATAAATGGTACACATCACATCATATCAAAATTGTCATCTCATATATATATCATCAATAATGTAACTATCATAGTACAAAATAATCAAATCAATGTACATGTATGTCAACTAGTACAAAAAGGCCCGTCAGGCTATCAAAAAGGAGCCCATAAGGCACAAAAAATGATATCATCTCGATCAAAAGGATGCCTAACCCTCCTGTTTGCTACCCTTGCCTCTATCACTGTGACCCTCTACTGGTTTGAAATTGGTCCGCTGCAAGTACTCTGGGACCCGTGTTGCTCTGGGTACAACCTCATAATAATGCATACAATAATACTCAACCTCTCTGACGGCCTCCCTGTAGGACCGAATGGACACTATACCCTAAGAGGAGGAGGCTTCCATGCTCTCCAACTATTGTCTCTAGCCTAGCTCTATGGCTGCCTGTAACTTTGCGGCCTACCTCTGCTGTATGGCCTGATCCCTCTTGGCCCTGATCTGGTCTCTCTTGGACCGTGCCTAATCTCTCTCCCTTGTCAAATTCTGCACCTGGGCCTGCAGCTATGCAATCAATGTATCTCAGGGATCCACCTGCCCTACTGGTTGTGCTCATGGAGGTTGTACCTGAGGCTGACCCTCACTCCCAGCCCATGGTGGTACACCTACTAGCACCTGTTGCTGATCTTGCATCTAAACATCAACCTGAACTAGTTGAACTGGGTACCTGACTGGTTGGTCTTGTCATGCACCATCCCTCCATCCTCATCTTGCCCCTCTGCCTCTCACCCTCCGCTGATCAGGGACTGCACCTAGAACTGTCAAATGAAGGGGAGGCTAGAACCAATCCCTGTATTCCTATGTCATGTCTGGATCTACAGGCCCCTGATCATAAGCCCATGGCCGAGCCACCAAATGTCTAAAGCTGTCCACGGCCTTTGAGGCAAGAATGTATCACCCCCATGAAACCTGTGACATGGTGCAGGCAAAGATGGCCACATAGTCGTCATCTGGTTGATCCTGAGGCTCACTGAACTGACCATGCACACACCCGGGCAGATATCTCTCTATTATAGTATGCTCTTGCTCTTGCATGAAACGGTCCTAGCGGGCATAGAAAATCTAATGCACAGCATCGGCCCATCTAGGCTGACCAAGGTACGGACGCCATATGAACACCTGCATCTCGTCTAGGACCCTCCTCCAATAGGGAATCTCGTGCTCGCCTATGTGTGTGAAGGGCACACCACCTCTATAGTGCCATACAAGGGGATCATCAAGCCCCATAAAAACTATAACAATTTGTGGTTGAAGGACATCAATGTGCTCCCACGCCCATACATGGAGTAGTGTCGCGCCTGCTCTGAGTGCTTTGCCATCGAGGTAGACGTACTCGTGAAGATCCCTATAAAAAGATGCAAGAAGAACCGACCCCCAAGCAAAGCAAGTAGGCCTGTCACGCATAACCATGCACTCCTAGCAAAGTCCCCAACTAGGACTGAAGTACTAGCCTAGTCGGTCTGGGGCAACGAGACCCAAGATAATCGCTGCAACAACCAAGCGGAAGGGAGGTGCCAGAGCCCTATGACGCTCAAGCTCGATCTGCCCCTTGCAAATAATAATGTCCTCTGTGGCAAGGACCCTGTGGCAGGCATTCTGCCTCTCATCTATATCAAAAATGACATGCCAACCATGAATCGACAATTGTAAGATGCGCCAAACATCCTCCAAGGTGATGATGGCCTCGCCAGTGGGATGGTGGAAAGAAGACATCTCGTCGTGCCATCTCTCAGCAAGCGCTAACATCATCCCAAGGTGGGTGTGAATGGGTGCTACATAAGCAGTGTACCACAACTTCATGTCTCGTAGTCGGTCCTAATCTCTGTCGCTCAGGTCCCGCAAGTAACTGAACAAATCTCGCAACCTATGTTCTCGAGAGTAGAGCTCCCTCGCCGCATCCTGCATCAAGAAGGGTCATCATGTTAAAAATTTTGAATTTTTTTTGCCGAGCATCCAAGAAACCACTCCAGTGTTGCAATCTGTGAAGGCGTCGAAGTTTGATTTTTATCAAACTACGATCCTAGGGCACAAAAGGTCGAAAGCACATCGTCGCGGTGCACTTTCCTTCCTATGAGTGTAGTTTGAAAAAATTCCTATCATTAGAGCACCATTGCGTCGTACTTTAGAAATGACCCCACAGGCCATGACCTGAATGTCAGAGTTTTCAAACTCCAAACTCCGCTGCCGCCATGCAATTTGATTTTTGAGTGGTGCTATATAGCACCACTACAGAAGGATTAACTTTGAAAGCATTAAATGAATGCTAAAAACAAAAATTAAAGCTCAAGTAAGGATCACTTACTAGTGCCCCAATGTCGAGTGGCTGCTAGTACATCAAGACTCGGTCAGAAATGCGCATCGCGAGTTGTCATTGTGTCATATCGTCATGAGGTTAGAGCTCAAATCTTAGGGTTGCTAGATGGTTGTGTGTGAAAATGAATTGAAAGTGACCCCTCAGAGCTTTTTTAAGTTTGAAAATTAGGGTTTTCTCACCCTAATTGGCTATCCTGCTAGGGTTTTGGACCCTTGAAGCTATTTTTGTCCAATTGAGGCATGTTTTACATTGTTTTATTGTGTTTAGACATGTTTTTGGCCTCCTAGAGCCTTTTTGGACCTGTCGGGCTCCTTGTCCTCTTTCTTTCGTGAGATCACCCAAAAATTGAAATTTTTGTCCAATCTCTCGAGGGGGCAATATATTGGCATGTTTTCTCTCGCCAAGCAGCGGTGGGGAAAGATTTTAAAAATAAATTTTTTTGGCTTTAATCAAGATTGTTTATTCTTTGAACCAACGCAACAAGTGCATTGCTTTAAAGAGGCGCAAAATGTAGACACATAAAATGTACCGATTGACATTGTGCACCTGATCCCAACTACTAACATAGTTTCACCCTAAATCATCCCTTGGTTTAACCATTTAATCAAATTTCTTTATTTGATTAAATTCATCAATTTCCTTCCCTTAATTAAATAAATCATTTTATCTAATTAAATCTCTCTCTTTTGTTAATTAAATCAATCAATCTAATCTAATTATCCCCATTTAATTAAATAGTCAATTTTATTTAATTAAATCTCTAAAGTCTATCTATTAAATTAAATAAATTAAAACCTTATTTAGTTTAATATAACTTCATCCCCTCAGTTAAATAAATTAAAAATCTTTATTTAATTAAATCTCTTATCACATTCCTCTCATATTTGATTTAAATAAATCCACAAATTTAAGTCAAATAGGTCACGTCACTTAATCTCTTCATTAAATTAATTAACTTTGATTAATTTAATCTTCTATCATGTCCCATCCTCTAGCTTTTACCACTTGCACATGAAAATAATTTAATTGATTTATTAAATCTCTATTTTCCTCAACAAGGCATCTTTTGGGAATATTCTCCAAGTTTGAATTCAAAAATCCAAGTTGACATGTACATCCAACAAGGCATTTACTCTCTTTTGCATGTCCTTTGCCTTGAGCCAAGTGGAATTTAATGCATTTTTTCCTTCCCTCTTGCATGTCATTTCAACAAATTCAAAATTCAAAAATAGGCATTTATTGGCACAATCCTCAAAATTTGCACATCCTCCATTCACTCATAGGTTGACAAGTGGCATCTTGCCATTGGATGAATGTTAGTCCCACATTGCTCTATTTTGGACATTCATCCTTCAATCTCATCTATAAATAAGAGGCTTCATTCCTCATTTTATCATCCACAATTTATGCAAAGTTACTATGCTCAAATATTTAGACATTTCCATCCAATATCATTGGATCATAGCTAGGTTATGCAGGTTTTTCCATTGGAGCACTCATCAAACATCAACAAAGTGGATCACTCATCAACATTCATCAACATACATCAATCTTACATCATAGGAATTGGGAAAGGGCCAATTTTCACATCAAATTGGCACCAATTCCCCCATGGGATCATGAGTTTGCTAGTTTAATTAGGATTCAATCTATTTTATTGTTTTCTCATTGTATTCTTCATTGTTTTTTTCCTAATTTGAACTTTGTGAATGGATTTCATGGGGAATCCTTGTTCCTGCTTGCATTACCTAATCTAATGTGTTTGTTCTTATTGTTTTGCAAGTATTGGGATTGGGGTTCACACAATAGTAAACCTTGAAACCCTCATATTACAAAGCCCTAAAATTTCTCTCTAAACCAACCACCATCATTGTGTCATAAAGAAAACAAGACTTGTGCTCCAAACCAACCATGCACTGTACACAAAATAATAAAACACAAACATAAATAGACATAGAAAAATCTCACTGAAAGTTGAAAAGCAAAAATGCTAATAAAAATTAAACACAAATACTTATTAATACAACCATAAAACTTGAATGAAATTCATCTTCGGCTCACAACCTCACCTCTTACATCCTTCCACATTTTGCATTCATCACTACAAGTGTGATGCAAACTATGACACATATGATATGAACAAAAAAATTTAATAGAAAAATTAGCTTAACCACCTTATGATGCAATGATGAAGAGAAAACCACTCTCACCCAAATTTCACTAAACTAAAATTACAAAAAGACTCCATGACGATTAACTCCAAAATTGACAATTACTTGTGTCAATTTTAATCAACTTACAATCACAAAAATTACATTCAAATTGAAAAACAAATCAACTATATTCATTGATTAGATTTCATGAAAGTTACATTACAAAACTTCGATAAATCCATTGCCTCCCTGGTTCCAATCTAACTCTTTGTATTCCCTCTTAATGGTTTGATTTCCATACTCTAAGAAGTCTTGCAGCCTCTTACTTATACGTTGGCTACCACATTCTGCAATGTTCCACATTCTTCCATTGAATTTCCTCTTCCTACGAGCATGGTCCCTTCACCAATCCTCTCCTCCTACGGACCTTCCTTCCCACTCACCTCTACCCATGTGAGCTTCATCCTTTTTATCACAAGTTTGATAAGCTACGATAACTAATTTTTGTGTGTTTCATTTTATGCAAGTTGAGTTTCACTACTTTCACACCACCTATGGATGTATTGACCAACTTAAGCTTTTCCAAGTCCATGTGTGGAGATAATATGTTGCACTTTATTCTACCACACAACAACATTTTCTTCCTTCCAATGGTTCATTCCTTGGCATCTTCCTCCTATCAAAAATTTATACCACTGACTCTTTCATAAGTCTGCACCATCTTTAGCTCTTTGAAATTACCATTCATTTCCATCGTTTGGATATATTCATTTAATTTAGGTCTGCATATGTGACACTTACACAACCCCTATTTCCCTCAACCATGCCCATCCCTCCACCGTTTCTCCTTTGTTTTCTGTAAACCTTTCTCCTCTGCGCCATCTAATCATTCTATTATGTTTTTATTTTAATATACATAAGGAATGCAAATACAATTGTATTGAATCAAATATAAATCTCATCCTTGTGCTCTTTTCTCATCTTAATGATGGATCACAGAGTGTGATCTGAAATGTTAATGAAAAAATTATCACATAATCGAATCCAAAAATCTTTTAGCAAATCTAAATATCCTTATGGCACCAACAAAGGAGAATTATAGTTTCTCTTTTTACCCGCAACCTCCTCTCTTCTTGACCACTTCTATCCCTTACCTCCCCCTCTCATTTGAATTATGGTATTAAAAAAAAATTCGGTGGAAGAGGGGAAGGTGAGGTGTTTCCTCTCAATGAGTAGTTTAAGTGAAACATATTCCCCTTCAAATGGTCTCTTGATATTCCTAAAAACAATTGATTAAAAATTATATTCACAAAAGAATATATTCCACTGTGTCATCTTGAAATCAATTGGTGTTGGAATCAAATTAAATCTTCCAGTACATACAAAAGAAGCAAACATAATGCATCCATCAACTAAAAATCATCGTCAAATCTAGAATGGAGACTAGATTCTACCATAAAAATATTTTTTCATGAAATCTTACCAGACCTTGAAACTATCATTTTTTTGGTGATGCCAATCACACATGGACCTAGATGCTCCTGCATCAGACAACTCAAGTAAGAAATTTGTGAGCATGGGCTCACAAAGGTGGAGCTAAGTGATAGGATCACCCTTCGAGACTGCAAACAATCTCCAATGAACTCCATTGTTGATAGCCTGACCTCCTCTACCAAATTATTCATCTTCTCTCCATGCCCTCCTCTAGCACGTCTTTACTACACTCATCCCTTGTAACCTCCATGCTACAATCATACCTCAATTCTCATCAATATTCCACTTCATCTACTATAATATGCCATTATCACAACACTTTTCTTAATGTTTCTCACTCTCAACTGCTCAGTACTCTACACACCTGCAACAATACTTTTGAGCTTCTCACTCACGCTTCCAACTCTACACTTTCTAGCCCTCAATCATTCAGAACTACACACTTGTAACTATACTTTTGAGCTTCACTCGTGCTTCCTCAATCCATAGGTTCCATCACAAGCTATCTCACATTTGACGATCTACTTATGCCCCCAAAACCTCTACTCACTTCCCCCTCCATCTGTAGGTCTTGGTGTGAATTGCCTCTCAATCAGCACTCTTCTTGCACACTCAATACCACAAGCTCTAATACCATTCGATGAAGAGAAAACCACTCTCAACCAAATTTCACTAAACTAAAATTACAAAAAGACTCCATGATGGTTAACTCCAAAATTGACAATTACCTGTATCAATTTTAACCAACTTACAATTACAAACATTACATTCAAATTGAAAAACAAATCAACTATCTTCATTGATTAGATTTCATGAAAGTTACATTACAAAACTTTGACAACTCCATTGCCTACTAAGTTCCAATCCAACTCTTTACATTCCCTCTCACTGGTTTGATTTCCATCCTCCAAGAATTTTTGTAGTCTCTTCCTTATACATTGGTCGCCACATTCTGCAACATTCCACCTTCTTCCATTGAATTGCCACTTCCAATGAGCATGGTCCCTTCATCCTCCATTCATTCAAACTACTCAACTCTTACCCTATAATTTTCCAGATCACACATGGTTTATTTAATCCCAACCCATATGCCATGGCCCCTTCAATTTGTCTCCTCCTATGAACCTTTCTTCCCACTTTCCTCTACCCACACAAGCTTCATCCTTTTTATCACAGGTTTGATAAGCTACAATAACTAATTTTTGTGTTTCATTTTATGCAAGTTGAGTTTCACCACTTTAGCTAAAGATGTATTGACTGGCTTAAGCTTTACCAAGTCCATTTGTGGAGATAATACATTGCACTTTATTCTCCCATGAAAAAACATTTTCTTCCTTCCAATGGTTCATTCCTTGACATTTTCTTCCTTTCATAAAAAATCTTTACCACCGAGTCTTTCATAAGTTTTCATCATCTTTAGCTCTTTGAAATTGACATTCATTTCCATCATTTGGATGCATTCATTTCATTTGGGTCTATATATTTGACACTTACACAACCCCTATTTCCCTCAGCCATGCCCATCCCTCCACCATTTCTCCTCTATTTTTTTAAAAACCTTCTCCTATGTGCCATCTAATCATTCTATTCTATTTTTCTTTTAATCTACATAAGGAATGCAAATACAATTATATTGACTCAAATCTAAATCTCCTTATGGGACCAACAAGGGAGAATTGTGGTTTCTCTTTTTACCCATGACCTTTCTCTTCTTGACCGCTTCTCTCCCTTACCAACCCCTCTCATTTGAATTATGGTGTTAAAATAGAGTTTGGTGGAAGAGGGGAAGGTGAGGCATTGCCTCTCAATGAGTGGTTTAATCAAAACATATTCCCCTTCAAATGGTCTCTTGATATTCCTAAAAACAACTGATTAAAAATTATATTTGTAAAAAAAAAAAATTCCAGTGTCAACTTGAAATCAATTGGTGTTGGCATCAAATTTCATCTTACACTTACAAAAGAAGCAAACATAATGCATCCATCAACTGGAAATCACTGTCCAATCTGGAATGGAGACTAGGTAAAAAGATTTGTTTTCATGAAATCTTACTGAACCTTGAAATTATCATTTTTTTTGGTAATGTTGATCACATGTGGACCCAGATGCTTACATCATGCAACATCAATTTAATGAGTTGGTTGTCAAGAAACTTGTGCATTAATTTTTTACTTCCTTACAATATGCATAAATAGAAACATTGCCTAAAAAACCAAAATAGTTTTATTTTTTTCTTGTTTAAGTAAAATTACAAAATCATGTCACACTTTTGACCAATTTATCAACACAAATGACTTTAAACATTTCCAACTAAAAATCAATTTTGGTCAAACATATTGTCTAGCTAGATTCATTCTAGCTAAGTTAGATATGGGTGACAACCTTTCCAAGTGGGATTGTCCACTAAATCCACATTTTTCTCCACTTTGGGTCTAATTTGCCAAAAAAATAAATTTATTCAAAAAACTCAAAGTTTCAACAACTCATAGTCTTATAAATAACATTTAAAAATATATATATAAATACCCTTTTATAGAACTATAAGTGTAACTTTCAAAATAAAAATAAAAATTAGTAGTTTAATTATTATTTATATTTTATTTTTACTTTTATTAAAAGCAAGTCATCAACACCAAAATATAAGGTTGAATATTTTATCAAGAAAAAACAATAAAATTTATTTATAAAAAAATTATAATTCAATAAAGAAAAGATTCTATTTAAAGATGACATTTTTGTTTTGATTTTGAATATACAGTTAAAACAAAAGGTGATGTCCCATGAAAATAGTTGTCTTCTATGCACACACATTTATATATATATATATATATATATATGCACACACATTTATATTTATATATATATATATATATGGAAAAAACAACACCATGCATTAAAGTTTCAAGTTATAAATATACAAAAAAATTGAAAGAAAAAATTACTACATAAAGAGTGACATCACATGCAACTAAATCATAGTATATATTTTAAAAATATATATATATATATATATAAATTATTTTTTATTTTTTAAAAAATTTACAAACAAAAATATATGCATTTCATTAGTTTACATCATTTCAAAATTCTAAACATATATGTCACTTTCTAGTTATTCAAGTTAAAAAGTTGGATCAATGTTGGTCATTTCCTTTACAAAAGTGTGCCACAACTTTGTACTTCCCCTGCCTACAATATGCATACATAGAAACATTAGAAAGTGATTTAATTTTTTACTTAATGAAATTTGATTAATTAGCCACAATGAAAGTTGTATGCATAAAAACATTAGAAGATAGTTTTTTTTTTTGCTTAATGATATTTGATTGGTTGTAGCTTTTCCCTTATTTCTAAATCAAAAAATTATTAAAAAATACTAACTAAATTTCCACATGCTAATTAGAATGTTACAAATCATTATATCTAAAAACAAAAAATAAATATAAATTTTAGACCAACTTTAAGAAACTCAGTTTTTTTTGCAATTGAGATAGATTAATGCAAAAAGTGAATCCAATAATATTTCTATGAAGTGTAAAAGTTAATAAAAGATGTGCAATATAAAATGTTATATCAACAACTATATTTGTTAATACTTGGTCATTTATGTCACTAAAGGTATGGTGTGATGGTTAAAGTGTGGTCATATAGATCCAAATCCTTATCAAATCATTGAGCTTGTGGGTTTTGTTCATTTACTAGATCAGTACATACATCAATTTGAATAATATTGTAATGTTGAAATAAAACCCTCATATTTAGTTTCGCTAGCTAAACTTGATCAACATCTAAACAAATAATTTTTAAAAACTACTAATCATTTTTATTTTTCCATGCAATTCTAAAATAATAATGCTATCTAATATGTTTTGGAAATCTAGAACCAAATATATCAAATTCAAGTAAAACTAAATTATTCACAATAATTTGTTGACTTCTAGAATAATGCTCCTTGCACCATGTGAAAAAAAATGTTATAAAGTATTCCTTTTTATTTTTTAATGTAACTTCTCTTACAAGAATAATTATCATTTACATTTAAAACTCGGTAATGAATAATCCCCATTAGTTGAATTAAATATTTCTCCTTACAAAGATCTTGTTCCAATTCTACTCATTTAAATGTTGGGGAAACCAAATCATAATGGTGGTCCTCTTCCACATTCAATAAATTATTATTAATAATAATAATATAGTTGCTTATTAACTTATTGCCAATGTGATTTTTTATTCTTTCTTTATGATCATGTTTAGTATGATACCCCTTGGGGTGTATTTTTATTACCAAAGAGTTTAATGTCCTTGGTGGGTCTTTAAAATTTGGACTTTATTGAGACATTTTAGTATTATTTTAATTTTGTGGGCTTGCATAGCATCGTATAGTTTGACATTTTTATATATCCACTTTATCAATTAATTAATTACAAATTGATGTTTCAATAAATTAATATAAAAAGAACAATTAGAATAAGGGGAAAAAATGTCCATCTATTATCATGTACTTTAAATGTGGGCGAATTATGACATCTTTTAAAAGGTGCATAGAGGCCATGTTTCCAACTAAACCATTGTTTACACTTTCTTTTCCTTTCAATCTTTCTTTTTTCTAAATTGGTTTTCATGCTTTTTCTATAGAATGGATTTGGTATATATTGTGTTTATAAGGGAATAGGTGGTATTTAAATCATTAAATATTTTATTGTAATTTAGTTTTGAAAAAGATTTATTTATTTTTTAATACGGTTAATGTTTTTGAGTAATTAGCAAATGTAAAGGGATTGGAAAAATTTAAAAAATATATTCTTTAATTTTAATTCAATTCATTTAAGATTAAGATGTAGTTCTCATAGATTCTTAGGATCCCTTCAGTATTGATGTCATGGTTAGTCTCCCTCATCACATGGACAGACTTCTATCTCTCAGTATGATTACGACCTCCTTGGTTATGATAGTCGAAGGTTTCCCCACTTGGACCTTATTATTTCCCCTATGTTCACAACTTGGGTGATTAAGAAAATAAAAAGTCAAAGAAGATAGTATTGCATGTTGGGAGTCCATTCCTAATGGCCAAGATCTCCCAGATGGCTAGGATAAATCCCCTAATAATGATCCCCCAACTCCTACTACTAGTATCGCTCTTGTTGCTTAATGATTTGTATGCTTTTGTTTATTTTTAGACTTTGATATTAACTTTTTGGGTGTGATTCGTTTGTGTTTATATTAAATGTGAGTTGTGTATAGTATTTGTATATTTAATACAACATTACTCATCATTAAAAAAGCTACTCTCTTGATCTAATGTTGGAACATTAATTTAAATTTTTGAACTGTAGTATTTTAATTTTAGTGAAAAAAATTGTACATACATTTAAACTTCTCCTACAACATTTCAAATTTAGCAAGCAATAAAATTTTAAAAAATATCACATCAAACTTCCTATTTGTAGATGAATGGTAAGATTATAAACATAAGTTATTAATAAATAATTAATTAAAGAATATAAAATAAAATGAACAAATATCTAATAGTTAAGAATTTGTATATATTTTAAAAATAAATGATAGTAAAATATTAATTATTTATAGAAGTTTTTCAATTATTTTTATTTTAAATTGTGCCCATATAAATAAGTGGAAGGCATAAAAGTGTACACCTTACATTCTTATACTTCTATCTTACATCATTTTGTATGAATATGGTTATCTTATGATCTCAATACTTAATTTGTCTCTCTAGATATATTAGTTGAAGATATTTTTGAACCATTATTCTTATATGTAAATTCTATTACTTCAAAGCATGACTACTCTTTTTATCAAGGTTTTTACCTTCTTGGACAGGGTCATTCAACCGCCCACTTTTTTAGTCCTCTAATTTTGAATTTTAAACCTCCAACTTTACCAAACGAAATTTTCAAAATATGATCATTATCTGTGAGCTTGTGTGCCAAAATTCTTAAGTTGTGTGTTTATTTCTTATATTTAAAGTATTGTATTCAATGATTTTTGTTGGAGAAGCCATGATTTGAATGCAACAAAATAACCTTCCACTAATGAAATAAAATAAGCACAATAAGATGTCTATCATATAATACGAAGATTGTGTAAATTTACAATGAGAGTCTTGCACATATAAGCAAGGTATAGGAGGTAGAAGGGTAGGAGCTAAATGACTTACTACCCCTCTAAAGGTGCAACATGTGTATGCTCCTATGGCAAGTGCATGAGCATGTGTGAAGTGTGCATGAACTAGGTGTCTCAAAATGTAAGTACATGTGTCTCAACCACATGAAGTGAGATAAAAAAAAAAAGGTCCCAAAGTGGAGACTTAACTAGCATGAATAGGATTCTCTTAGGTAGGCTAAAATATAACTATTTTTATTATGTCACTATTTACACTAACAATTTAAACCATTGACTCAACATAACAATATATGCATTTGGTTATATAAGTCTTAGACCAATCTCAATTGTATTAGTATCAACATTATTTGTTTAGCATTTATTTAATCTTGTTGTCTCAACTTGGGAGCTTGAGTTCTAGTAAAAAAAAATTGGGGATCTTCTCTTTGCCCATAATAGACTTCCAAATATGATCTTCAATACCACTAATTTCTTAGATGAAAGACAAATACCAAAAGTGAAATTTAATAGTAAACATAACTACCTAGATCAAAGCATGTCATGATCAAACCATAGTTGGTCTAGTCCCAAGCATAACAAAGTTTAGAGGAACCTTATTACAATCTCTCGATCACTATTCAAATTCTATATTTTAGTTTTTAATTTTCTATTTTAAAATGCTAATTGATTGAAATGATTAAAGTTAAAAGATTGACCATAAACTAGATAATCTTTATTTCCATTTCAATTATCTATGTTTCAATTTATTGAAATGTTTGTTATTCCTATCTTAACTCATTAAAAACATAACAAGTTAAATTTTATGTAAGGTGCTTTTTATTTTCTTAAAATAGATTTACATAAATCTTAAAATAATTATTCAATATTTCATTTATATTAAGATTATTGGATTATTTTCAATCTTTGTAGTTTTTCATAACTTTTTTTTTATATAATATTTTTATTTTTTAAATCTATTGTAAACATCTAAAAATGACTAATGGATTTTCATCTTATCATTTATTCTATTTATATTGAAAAAATATTTTTTTATTATTTAATTAAGTTAGCATTTTTCTCTTTTCATCCATAATAATTAAATAATTTTTAATTATTTAATTAATTCATCTCTTATCATTTTCTCTCCAACATTAATCAAAAATAATTTACTTAAATTAAATCTTTTTTATGTATAATTAAATAAATTTTTAAAATTATTTATTAGCTAACACACATCTTTTAACTAAATTAAAAAATAATTTATTTAAATTAAATATTTTCCTCTATAATTAAATAATTTTTAAAAATAATTTAGGATAAAAATGGTGAGTGTGGGAGGATGTGAAGGCACGTAAATGAAATGCAGGTTTGCATCTTGTGGAGTCATTGGATCAAAAGGGTTGCAATAGCAGGCAATTTGAAGATGGCTCCCCTTCAAAGGGAAAGAAAGGAGTGCACAATGAGGTGCCATTTCAGGAAACGATAGTCAGCAGAAGTCTAAATGGTGAATTGAAGCATGACAAGCAGTAGGATGTAAACCCTTACAGCTACAAGTCTAGGAGCAACAACAATAGGAATAGGAGGCAATGGTATAAAATTGTGGGTGCAAGCGGTTAGGGAAATAAGGAGAAGCAAGCATCCATGAGGAATCCCCGCTTTGATCAACCTAGGTTTCTATATTCAAGGGCCCAATCAAGTGACAAGTCCCACTTCTCTCAAGGTGGGAATCATTATTCCAAGTCAAAGAATCGAGCATCTTTGGTAATTGGTGTTGATATGTTACTGCCCTCTATTTCAATTCTTTAATAACGGGGATAGGTGATCCACTGGTACAAGGGGCATTTGAATTGGGATAGCTTCATCCATTGCTAGTAAGGTCATCGGAGCCCAGAAATGAAGTTCAAAGTGCTAGATAAAGGGTTTTTTTGTGGTAGTTTTCCCTTCAACTCAAATTCGGGAGGAAATTCTCAAAGGTGTTTGGTTGATGGATGATTTTGGAGTCTACATCCACAAGTGGAAGGTAGGATTCAATCCTCTAAAACATCAATAGGAATGGATCCAAGATTGGTATAAACTACCTAATCTCCCCATGGAATTTTGGCAACCAAGGATATTGGAACATATTGGCGATCTCTTGGGTAAATTCATTTGTGCAGAAGAAAGGGTTTGTGCAAATGAGTTGAGTACCTATGTTCACATTTGTGTGGAATGCAAGCACCATAGTCCCTATTGGAAGGAGATAGAATTGACCATGGATTGGGGCACCCTCATCCAACCCAGGGTTTTGGATTTTGACCCTAGCTATGTGTTGTTGGATACCTTTGTATGGTATTCTCCAAACTCGATGAGTTTTGAGTCACCTCCGCAGGTGGTAGCACAAGTGGAACAAAAAAAGGGATAGTGTGTCACAGAAGCCTGACTCATTTTTGCCTCTGCCTGAGCCCCCTAATGTAGTCGACAAGTATTTTGTTCCTATGTCGGCTCTAGAAAGGGAAGAGTCATTGCCTTATCAATTGGAAAATAAGGATTTTATTAATGCCAAGATCTCTAATGCCCTAGAGATGGTGCATCCCAAAGTGGATGATCTAGATTCACTCATGGAGGTAGGATATGAGATGCTTGAATTAGCGATGGCTACAAAATTAGGATCGTTAAAGGAAGTCAATGGTGAGTTGGGGGTGGCTAGTGACTGTGGTTGTCAAATGGAAATAGTTGGTCAAGTCCTGGATGGTGTGCTGATGTAGGTGGATAAAGAAGAGCTAGGGTTGAATGGGGATAATGACACCTTCCTAGTGGATTTTGATCCTACTTCAGAATGGGAATTCAAGGTTGGATCCAAGGCAGTTGGGTTGCAACTCCCACCTAGAGATCAATTTTAGATCGATGGCTTGGCATTAGATGTGGTCTTTGCTCAAGATTCGAGGCAGGATCAAGAGTTTACAGCACTGGAAATTGGCTTGGCTCCCCCTCAAGCCCCAAAGGGATTAGGTTTGGGATAGAAAGAGTTGGGGAAAACCTCCCTAGATTGTGGGGAAAAGAAGAGGAGAGGAAGAATTCCCAATCAAGAGAAACTTAAGTGGGATGGTGAGGCTAGAGGATAGTTGAAAATCAATGAGTTATTGAAAGTAGGGAAGGGTGAATCCCTTCCTGAATAGCCATGAAAATCATATCGTGGAATGTTAGGGTCATTAATGCCCCTAACAAACGATGCCTCATCCAACATGAAATGGAAAACTTCCAAGCAGATATCTTCTTGCTTTAGGAAATGAAGCTTGGTTCTTTCGAAAAGGACTGCTTTGTGAAAAAAATTAAAAATTGGATTGGTTTTGGTGTGGATGCGGTGGGTTCCTTAGGTGGAATCATTACTCTATGGTGACCACAAAATGTTTGTATTGAAGAGATTTCTTCTAACAAGTGTTGGATGGCTTGTAAGGTTAGAATTTTGGTCTCTAATCTACAATTTATTTTGATCAATGTATATGGGCCCATCTCTTGCATCCAAAAAAGAGAGGTGTGGAGAGAGCTTAGCCTATTATGTGAGCAACAACTAAATGAATTTTTCATTCTGTGGGGAGATTTTAATGTCATTCTCAAGGAAAAAGACAAAAAAGGTGGTGTGGCTTGCAGGACACAATCCCAAGTTGATTTTGAAGGGTTCGTTGAGTAAAATGTGTTGATGGAGATCAATACAAGCAATGGTCACTTTGCATGGTCTAACAGAAGAATGGGCCTCTACAATATTTCAAAATGTTTAGATAGATTTATCTTCAAAGGGGATCTGTGTAACTTTGCCTTCAATTTGGAGGGAAGAATTCTTCCTAGAGTAGGCTTTGATCATTTCCCAATGGAGCTAATCATTGAAAGAGAATGCTCACCCATTAGATGTACTTTTAAATTTGAGAACATGTGGTTTCAGGATCCACATTTCTTGGATCTAATGCAGCAATGGTGGTCAAAATGTAGACTAGTTGGGTCTAAAATTTTCAATGTAGTGACAAAGTTGAAATGGTTCAAGCAATGTTTGAAGGATTGGAATTGGGAACATTTCAAAAATATTTTTGGCACTAAATGAAGAGGTTATAATTAAAGGGATGGATGCTGACAACTATCAATAGGAAAATTACTTGTTGGGAAAACTAAATGACTTTTTGGCTAAGGAGGAGATCTTTTGGAGACAAAAATCAAGAAAAGTTTGGCTAAAGGGTGGCGATAAGAACTCCAAGTTCTTTCATGTCTCCATCAAAGCAAGGAGAGCACATAACAAAATAACAGTCATTAGAGATGGTGAGGGAAAGGATCTTGACAAGATTGATGATATCAAGGCTGCCTTAATGGATTATTTTCACTTGGTTTTGAATGAGCAAAGGGGATCCCATCTCTTAGAGCAACAAGCATTTTTGGGAACCATCCCTCGCATCATCACAAAGGAACAAAATTATTTTTTAAACAACAAATTCTCAAAAGAGGAAATCAAAAGTGCTCTCTTCCAACTACACTTGGACAAGGCCCCATGCCCAGATGGTTTTCCTACTAGATTTTTCCAAAAATGTTGGGAAATTTTGGGATAGGACATAGTGGACACAATTGAAGACTCAAGGCATTTAGGCGGAGTTCTCAAAGAGACCAACAACACCTTCATCACATTAATCCCCAAAAATGACAAGCTTGATTCCATTGAGGACTTTTCACTAATCTCTTTATGTAACACTCTTTATAAGATCATTGCCAAAGCCACTACAAGTAGGATCAAGTAGTTTTTCCTTAGATCATCTCAAAAGAGTAAACTGGGTTTGTGTCAGGTAGGTCCATCTTTGATGGGATAATCATTGTCCAAGAGACTATTCATTCGATCCAACATTTGAAGAAATCTGCCATGTTAATTAAACTTGACATCAAAAAGGCATATGATAAGGTTAACTGGAGCTTCTTGTGCAAAGTCTTGGAGGATTTTGGTTTTAATAAGCAATGGATGGATTGGTTGTTCGAGTGGTTATCATTCCCAAGGTTTTCAATGTTGCTTAAAGGCTCTCCTAAAGGATTCTTCAATGCTTTGAGAGGTCTTAGATAGGGGGACCCCATGTCCCCCTTTCTCTTCACTATCATGGATGAATCCCTTGGTCGAGCTCTAACAAAAGAAAGAACTGATGGTAGGTTGGAAGGAATTCAAATTACCAAGGACATTCCAGAAGTCACGCATCAGCATTTTGCTTATGATAACATGTTATTATGCATTTCAACCCTCAAGGAGGCAAAGACATTCAAGTAGATTCTCAACAAATATGCCAAAGCATCTAGCCAAGAGGTAAGTCAGGCTAAGTTTGAAGTCTTCTTTTTTAATACTAGCATCCCTAGAGAAATGCAAATCCTTCAAATTCTAAATTTTCATAGAGGAAAACTACCATGTAAATAACTAGGCCTTCCTTTGGTCAAAGGCGTGCAGCCAAGGAAAACTTGAGAACTAATAATAGAGAAAATCAAATCCAAATTAGCCTCTTGGAAGCATAGGTGGTTGTCTTGGGATGGAAAGTTAAGAATGTTGAAGTTGTTCATTGTTGCTTTGCCCATCTACTCTTTATCATGCCTACCACTAGTTGTTGGTGTGAACAAAAACATCAATTAGCAAATGAAAAATTTCTTTTTGCAAGAAAACTTTGACCAAAACAAATTCCTATTGTTCAAATGGAAGAAACTATGTGAGTTGAAAGAAGCAAATGGGGCAGGCATCAAAAATTTTCTTAGGAAAAACTAGGCCTTAGGGGCGAAATTGGTTTAGGCAATCTATACAAATCAAGACCTCAAGTAGGTTCAAATTTGAAAGGCCAAATATCTTGATGAAGATGAGCTCAACATGTTCACCTCAAGAAATTTGTTGAAAGGTTCAAGAATTTGGAACTTTCTTTGTAATTGTAGACGGTTGATCTCAAAGTATCTCACTTGGGAGGTAAAGGATGGGTAGAAGGCATTATTCTAGGAAGATTCATGGCAAGGTTACAAAAATTTGGTGGACAGGGAAGACTTTGACTAAGTAAGAGTTGTCACCCAGCTCGCTTGGGGCACCAAAGTAAGGGATTATTGGATGGTGAACTAGGCAAATGATTGTCCAAAGTATAAATGGAAAATTTTAGATGGGCTTGGATTGGATCTAGGGTTGGTTGGTCGCTATGAAGCTGAAATGGTTAGGTGCAAGATTTGGTCTAGATAGGAATGTGACACACTTCACTAGCATACTTCCCCCAATGAATTTTATTTAGTAAAAGAAGGCTACAAGGTGTTGTCAAATGCAAACTAGACTGAGTCTAAATTGTTGATCAAGCTCTGCTGAAGTCTTGATTGCATCCCCAAGGTGAGGTTATTCTTGTGGGCTACAATGCAGAACCAATTCCTAACTATAGACAGATTTGTGAAGTTAGGTTATCCAGGGCCATCTAGATGCATTCTTTGTAAGCAGGCAGAGGAAACAACCAATCATCTATTCATCAATTCTACCTTTGCTCAATATGTATGGGTTTGGCTTCATGCAAAAATTCAATGGAATTTCGTCATGCCTAATAATCTCTTGTACTTTATGACAAGTTGGCCTTTTCTAAAAAGGAATGCAATTTTTAGTGCACTATGGGTGACTTTTCCATCAGTGGTGGTGTGGGAGATTTGGAAAGAAAGGAACCACCAAATCTTTCAAGACAAAGCCATGCAGTGTGAGTCTTTTCTCAATAAATTCAAAGTGAGCATAGTTGAAACCATCAATTCAAGGGTGGTTTACCTCAAAGGATGAAGTAGCATGTCAATAACCTGGGATGCTTGGATGGTTAAGTGTTGGCATGGTCTCAAGTTCCCACCTCAATAGGGTGTTGGTGGAAAATTGAAAGATAAATCAAGGGAAAGGGTGGTTTGGACCCCTCCACCTGAAGGCTAGTTCAAATTGAATTTCGATGGTGCCTCTTGAGGCAACCCTAGCACTTTAGGAGTTGGTTGCATAATCAGAAATTGGCAAGCCAAGACAATAGGGAGGCTTTCCCCACCTTTATCAATTGGAATAAATAATGTGGTTGAACTGGAGGCACTTGTTATGGGTTTGGAATTCTGCAAAGAAATCAATATAAGGTGAGTCATAATTGAAGGAGATTCTTCCATAGTTATAAATTCCCTTAGAACTAAGCATATGGTCAATTGGAAACTCTTAGCAAGATTGGAATTGGAATTAAAACTCATGGAAGGTTTTGAGGCAACAATCGCAAATCATATATTGTAGGAAGGTAATAAGGAAGTTGATGAATTATCTAACTAGGGAGCATATGGCAACAACTTCAAACTCTCTCAAGCATATGCAGAATAACCTTCATTCTTGTGGGTGGATGGGTGGTGAACCTCCATGGAGGGTTTGACATAGTGGCAGGATGCAGTGGCATAAGGCTCATTGGCTCTAGCTAAGCTAGACAACAAGTAATTATGAGGATTTTAAGCCAACAAATTTTGCAAGATCAGATGCCATCCTCATTTACACCAAGGGGGTACGACATTCCTATTTTGTGGCCTTGACATGACTCTTCAGCAGCTCACAAGGTGACACATATGCATGGTACAACATGCCATGAAAGGGTGGCACAATGGCATTCAATTTATTCCAGTGAAGGTGATGATCTCCACATTCTGTATTTGTTAAAGTTTTCATTCCAAAGGCTTCACTTGGGTGAGAAATAATTATGGAGAAGGATGTGAAGTATATAATGTTTAAATCAGTCAAGGTGTTATCTGCCTTTGGGAATAACACTCCTATTTTCCTGGATTGTGGTGTGAGGTGGGCTGGTTTGAAAAAACTCAAGGACTAGAGGCTCAAACGAATTCTTCTGGAGTTTGATCCCCTGACGATGGTCGTGGTCAAAATGGTTTTGCACCAAGAGCATGTGGCCTATAATGAAATGGTTTGAGTCAATTCCCACATAGTCTCTTTTTTTTTGGCATCTCTACTTGATCAAAGCACCCCCAAAAACCTAGCTCGAGCGATGATGAGCAAGCTCTTCAAATCCAATCTCCTAGGTGGCATGGAAGAGGTTATTTCTTCCTCAATTCTCAGCTCTAGCGTGTCACATTTGAAAGATTTGGAAATGCTCAAAACTCCTGGTGTAGTGGTTCAATTTTTTCTACTTCTATTGGAGCCAAAAGGGTCAGTGTTGGTCAAGCATTGGATGGTGGCTACAGTTGGGGTGGAGTATCTAAAGAAAGCTCTTAAGGTGGTGGAGATTGAGGATTTGGGTTGGGTGGAGGAATTCAACAACTTCACCCACCTCAATGGCTATTTGTGACTTTGGGTTCGTGGTTGTCTGGTGCTGGTGTTTTGGCTTCTTCGGTCGATGTCGGCTCTTGGAGGTGGTTTGGTCATTTTTTTGGTGATGTTTGGGTGGATTTATTGGCCTCTAGTGAGGCACAAAATGGGTCTAGTTCAGGTAGCCTACAAATTCTGAAGTATATTTATTACTTGTTCATTCTAGTTTTTTGGCTAGTTGGGAAATCTATTGCTAGGGTTTCATGAATTTCTCCTGCAATGGCAGAAAAACTATAATTTTTGAATTCTTTTAATACAATTTCCTACTTATGTACCAAAAAACAAAAAATTAAAAATTAGCTAATTAGCTAACACTCTTCTTTTAAATAAATTAAAATAATTTATTTAAATTTAATATTTTCTTCTAAAATAAATAAATTAATATTTATTTATTTCTCCAACTATCATTTTCAATTAAATTTTTTTTTAATTAAATTCTTAGATAATCTTTCCCTCCATCAAATTCAAATTTTAGGTCTTACCCTATCTTTAATTTTCCTATCAATTGATCTCACAAATCAATCTCCACCATTGATCAAATGTCAAGTGAAACATATAATAAGAGGCTTTCATTTCATTCATATCCCCTAACACTTTTATTATAAAAAATCTCTCTAACACTCTTATCACTATTAAGTATTCATGTGTTATCAAGCATTATAAAACATTTATCATTGTCATTTATCAAGAATAGGTATCATTTATCTTTAATAATTTATCATGATCATTGTATCATATTATTATTGTTCTTTCATAGTTCGTTACTCTAAAGAACAACCAACAATGGAGAAAATTAAGATCTTAGCTATGATGACTATGCATGTTATCTAAATTATATATTATGAGCCAAGATCTTGAACTTCATTGTGTGACTATGGGAGTGCGAATTTTGTATTTGCAATAATGGAAAAAAGTGTCCCTTTTTCCTTAATTTGGGAATAATTAACATTAAGTGAGCTTAATGTTGCCTTTATTTAGTGTTTCAATGTGTTTTACACATTCACATTAAGTCTAGGACGCTTTTTAATAAAATGAACAAAATGATACCTTATTTAGGGTTTTGTAAAGTTTTTCTTTACACTTTCACACTAATCTAGGGATTTATTAATTAATTGAGGTTAATTAGAGCTTAATGAGCCCCTTTAATTCAAATCCAAGCCTTATTTATTATATTTTTCGAGGGAAAAATCCCAACAATCGTTAATAATGTTTCATAACACTTAATTTGGCAAGATTTGAGTCCTAGGCTAGTGACTTGGGACTTGTTCGCCCTATGGCGACTAGGTCCTCCTTAACTTAGGACATCCCTTTTTGAACATATTATTGGCAGGATTTTAGTGATTTTAAATCCTAGATCTAATGCCAGCTTGTGTTATTTGAATTTTAGGATTAAATCTTAAGTTAAGTACAAATATAAGGTTATTTTACATAGTTTCACCTAAAAAATTTATGTGACTTCATGAGATCAAAAGAAAGAGCATTATAGAGCATTTAAGAGAATTTTGAAAGACATTCAAGGGCGTATTATCAATATTTTATTGCAGCAATCAAGAATCTCTTTCATCATGTCAAAGTCATGCATGTTGTTGAGCTAATGTGATGTTGTATCATTGGTGATCAAGTTTAAGTGTTCAAAGCCATTATCTTATGCCAAGTTCATGATCAAGATCTACATACATTGAGGAAACTTCATGATAAGTTTCATATTTGCATTCTAAGGTTCAATTGAGGATTGGTGATTTGTTACACAATGTTGTTCATTCATCTTTCCTTTATGCATTTTTTCATTACAAGGTTTAATTACCAAAATGGGGTAAATGACTAAGGAAAACGCTGATTCCCTAACAATCAACATTTTTTCTTCTCTCTTGATGTGTGATTGCAGGTTTTATATTGAAGATCAAGTGAAGAACAAAATTTGTAAAGTTGTCAATATTGTAAAGTTGTCATCTAAATATTGAAAGATCACAAAAAATAGAGTTTATTTCTAACTTTTGGGAGTTGAACACCGAGGAGCTAGGAGTGCAGAAATTAAAGAACAAAACCTAGAAATCACTTTTCCAAAACCCTAGTAGGGACCCATTTTCCACTAAGCAAATAAGTCCTCAATGAGGCCCAAAACAACACTTTTTTAGCAAGGTACACATCATTTCATCATCTAAAAACCTTCCTTATTGTTGTTATAATAGTTATGATTGATTTTTTATTGTTATTTATGCATTATACCCTTCATAATTGAGTGAAACAACTAAAGAAAAATTAGGTTCCTCCATTTGGTCAATCCATTTGGGGTGGACCTTCCTTTTTCTTTGTTTTAGTATTGTTGTCTTTTTTTCACATTTTCATCATCCACAACTGTAGAGGAGAATAGTGTATATTTTGTTTTTTTCTCTTTTTATTTTTATTTTTCTTTAATTTTCCCTTGTCTTAAGTCACTCTCAAATACATAGAGTGCTCACTTTGTCTTATTTTACAATTAATTTGGCTCTAAACCTAATTTTTACATCTTTTTCCAATATTTTTATCTCAATGGACAACTCACTTAGTCAAGATCTAGATGAAGTTGTAGAATATGTGGAATATTTATGAGAGTATTGAAAAATAAAATAGTTATAGAAATCAAATAATGAATGTGATTTTATTTAGCTATATGTTCTATACATCACATAAACTTGAGAAAACAATATGATTAATATCCACCTATCGATTGAATATCTCAATTTAATATCTATTGGTTTAAAGATATGTTATATGTATTATACATATATATTACATAAATACATGAAATGGAGACCAACATTATTTATGGTAAGTTGAGTTATATCATATGGAAGTAGAATAATTTACTTTTGACTCCTTATCTCCCTATAATTATGGAGTATAAATTTCTTCTAATAAGTGTTTGATGAGATGGTGGATGACTTGCTATACCATGAGCCTCATGGGTACCACCTAAACTATCATGTCACTGGCTATAATTTCTATAAAATATAGTGATGATCATAATGATGTAGTAATAATATAAGGCTTGGACCCTTCTAAAGCAATGGTAGAAACTAGAGTGTGTAAGTGTTTATCTCTTTGTAAAGTGTATTGCACCAGTAATGGAGTATGTGTAGCACTTACTAGAGATGGATTATTGATCTTTGTGTTATTAAAAGAATCTAGGAGGTGCTTGGTGTACCAAAAATTAGTAAAGCATTATTTCATACATTACAAACTATGAGAATAGTCTTGGTGTTATTGTAGGTACCATTATCAATGAATCTTCCTATATTAGTCACTATTATTTATGAAGAATAGTCTTGATTACATTAAAGATAGGAAGTAGTTGCAAACCCTTGACTTGAAAATACTAATTTTTGAACCATTTAGCTTTTCGTGGGAGATAATTTTTTCTAAAAAATCTATATACAAACATAGAATAGTTTTATGTAAGCATGGTTTCAAAAATTACAACTCTCTACTTTAAAAAAAAAGTTATTATTTAGTTATATAATGTTCAATATGTATATATTATTGGCATAATATTCTTTAGAATAGGTGTGGCATGAGTTTATCATGAATCCAATTTAGAAATCTAATATCACATACTACCAATCATCACAACTATGTTACAAGTATTTTTGTTATACACACATGACTATGTATGTATTGATGACCAAGGAGTATTTATAGGCCTTCATTAGCACTACATCACAAACTATCTCCTTATAAAATAGATGAATACCATATGCTTTTTTTTAACTTCAATGTTGTAAGAGATACCAATTTCTAGGACTATGAATGAGGCATAGTTGGAAACTTCAATCTCAATGATTTTCTAAGAGATTATATTATTCATTCTATCACCATGGATCTTGAAGTCCAATGGCTACCCTTTCACCCACATCTATTACTAGAAAATTTGTCTAGCTTCAAAATCCTTAGGCATGAGGGTTGTTTCTTGTGTAGTGTTCATTGTAACATTTGTATTTACGTCAATGATTCCATGTAAAGGATCGAAATCATCATTCTCTATTTAATATTTTTAAGAAGACTCTTTTGAGAATTAAACTCAACATTGGAATGAATAAAAATCTTGTGCATGTCACACCACTTACCTATCTTGGATAGTTTACTTTTGTTGAAAGGAAATGTCTTCTCTAGCATCATAGTCTTTCTCACATTCTCTTTTTATTGAACTCATCCTTAATAGTTGTCACATAGGATATTAATCTCCTATTATCTTGAACTAGATGATATCCAATCTAGATTTGATGGCTAATTGCAATATATTATAGTAACTACTTAAGGAATACATTTTTTTTATGATTCAAATAAACCCATATTTACATAAAGCTCATGGAAGGAATTGGTGTATTCTTTCATTGAATATTCATGTCCCTGCCACAATTTTGGCTACTATATGTAGTGTTCAACATAAACAAATTTAGGATTATACTCCTCCTTAAGGGCTTATAAGAATCTAGGTTGTTTTAGGTTTCTTTCTATTCTAGAATTCCTTCTAAAGTGCATGGGCTTGTCACCAATATTTTGTACACGATGATTACTCTAATTATATATAATATAAGGATTAGTCTTACCATCAAACACATGTACATATAGATTTACCTAAAACATAAGGGTACTTGACTATAAAAATTACTACCAAATGATAAGCTCATTTGAGGACCTCTTCAGACTAGTTAATGAAGTATTTATATTAATCCATCAATACCTCTTCTATTAATTTTTTTATCTCCTCTTATATTAATTTCTATCTTTCAAAAAGTTGATAGATAGTCTAATGATTCCCATGGATTTATGTCAAGGATTTGGTACTTTAATTGTGTTCAACAACACATCCAAGATAAATATGAACCATTTTGATACCACCCATCTAGGGCCTAATTTTAATTTAAGTGGATGATTCTCTAAGTGAGGACTTAGATGAAGTTGTAGTCATATGCAAAACATTTATGAGATAATTTATTGAAAAGATAAAACAATCAATAAATAGACTAAGGCTTTTGCTACATATTAAAGTGCAAATATTGGAACAATAGAAGATCCCTATCTAGTCAGTATTGGTAAATGTTGTACACCTAAAGAAAAGGAAATATTGATAGCTTTATTGATCAAGTACACATATATTTTTTCCTAATGTTATGATGATGTAGAGAACTTCATGGATTGGAGAACTCAACATCATATTACACTCAAAATTAGGGTTGTTTATTTTAGGAAAAAGGAATGCATGCATAATCCCAATATTATAGATGTTACTAAGGGTTTCTTACCATACCAAGCTTGAAAATGAGTTACCCCCTTCACATCTTTGTGAGGAACTCAGTTCTAGATATAACACACACAATTAATGGCTTCTTTCCAAAAATTTGGTGCTAAAAACTTGGAGTGAATCATATAATTGGCTATCTCTTTCAAGGAATGATTCTTCCATTCTGCAAATTCATTCTACTAAGGACTGTAGGGAACTGTATGCTACAAGTCAATTCCTTCTAAAGCACAATACTACACAAACATGTTCCCCCCATTATCTATATGCAAAACTTTGATGGATTTTCCAATTTGTTTCTTTGTAAAATCCCTGCACTCTAAGAATGAATTGAAGACTTCCTACTTCTATTTGAGAAAGTACACAATGGTGTACCTAGAAAATTCATCAATGAATGTCAAAACATATCAAGCTCTACGAAAAGATGGCTATGGAAATGGCCCTGCCAGATCACTATGTCCCAACTCCAAAATATTTGAGGCTCTCCAAGATTTACCTTTGTCAAATTTATCTTCAAGATACCTTCCAAGAATGCATCCTTTACAAACACCATCAGAAAACCAAACTATTGGTAATCCCATAACCATGTCCTTCTAACTGAGTTGTTGCAACTAGTAGTAGTTCAAGTGGCCAAAACGTTGATGCCACAAATTACTCACATTATCTGAATGAGTGAGTAGAAAAGATGAAGGTGGATTAGGAACAAAGTGATAAAATAAATAAATCCAAGATAGATGATCTACACTCTCAATTGAAACTATAGAATCATTGGGCAACTCACAAATCACCATTGAATCAAGAGTAAACTCAAGCTATTTTCCTATACCTATGTATGATTTGACAGATTGAAGGGAGATTAGTTGAAAATGAGGGCACACAAATAACATCCTGAAATGTGTCATCCCCCATATCAACAGACCCTCTCCCACACACCTCAACAAGAGTGTCATCACCAATCAAAATGGAAGGTGTAGACATCCAAATTTGACCATTTCCATATGGTCAAATTTGTCCCCTTTACTCTTTTATTCCATTGATATTAATTAAATCATTTATCTAATTAATATTTCCCCTTTTCCCAAGGTTCCTAAAGTAATTAATTTAATAATTAAATATTTTACCTTTCATCCTTCCCTCTCTAAATTAAATAAATATATCAATTTATTTAATTTGGTCATTTAACCTTTTTGAATTTAAATCAATTTTAAATTCCTTTTTTTCTCTCTCCTTGTCACATCCTCCATAACCTTCTTCTAATTTTGATTATTCTAATTAATCCATGATTAGGATGTGCACACCTTTAATCAGGATTAATGTCACATCCTTCATATTTGGCCACTTGCCTCTAATCCCTCATTAATCTTCTTAATCACATGTTTGCACAACTTAATCTAATCACATGCCATCTTTGGCATGTCTTTCAAGTCAACCTTTTATAAGTGCTTTCCCTTTTAAGCCTTGACCTCTTCCCCATGTGAATTTAAAATTCACATTTATTCATTCAATGCATTTCTCTTCCCCATGCAAATTGTTGGGAAATTATAAATTCCCTCTCTTGTCACATCAATCGCATGGAACAAAGGCTTCCTTTATAAGGGCCTTGTCTTATCCACAAGGTACTTTTCAGCTTCCTTTATAAGGACCTTGTCTTATCCACAAGGTGTTTCTCATCATGTGAATTTAAAATTCACATTTATTCTCCCAACCACTTTTCCCTTCCAATCATGTGAATTTAAAATTCACATTTATTCCTCTAGCAACTTCTCTCTTCCCCATGATGATGTGTGAGGAATTCTAAAATTCCTCACATGTCAACATTCTTCCCACATAGGGACAAGAAGTTCCTTTCTAAGGAAATCTTCTCCCCATCCCTAGGTACTTGCAAGTACCTCCACCTCACATTTCCTTTTTCCAACTCATTTGTCCTTGTAACACCTCATCCTCCACATGGAAAGATGTGAAAGTTTGTGAGTCCTCAACTCACCATAGCCCTTCATCTTTCCCATGTTAGAAAAATCTAAACTATCCATTTCTTTAAAGATTCTTCCCTTAAAATGGAATATTTTCTCTCAATTCATTCATTCATCACATTTGCAATTCAAGCTAAAGTTCTCCAAATTTCATGTTCTCACATCCTCCATTGTTGCATGCTTCAAGCTCTCATCACTTGCATTTGCATTCATCTATCAAAATACCCAAATAGCTCATTGCATTCATCATCTAGTCTAGATCATTTTGCATCCATTTTTAGTCTATTTTCCATCAAGGAGCACACATTCATCAACTATCAAAGGGCCAACCAAGGAGATCAACTCATACAAGGTATAAATCTGGTTTTTCATCTTTATTTATTTGAGTTAAACTTAGGCTAATCATTGAGGTCTTGAAGTGTTGTTTTCTTCTTTTGCATTTTGTTTTGCATCTTTTAGGTTCTATTGTTTTGATTAATACTAACCCCATAACTTGTCCTGTTGGTGATTATGCTAGTTTTTACTAACATTTGTGCAACTATTTCACGCTTTTTGAAGACTAGAGGATAAAATTCTAACATATTTGTTGCAAAACGAATGGGCCAAGTTATTAGTTAGATTGTTTGTCTTTCATTTTTGCATACTAGTTAGGCATATAGTTTTAAGTAGGAGGGAGTCAATATATTAGGTGATTTGCTTTTCAAGTAAGCTATTGACATATCTAATCCCCTTGCGCCATTTGGTGATCTTGGGTGAAGATAAATCATAGCTTACTTAGTCCTTTATGTTTCCCAAGGGACACTACACTGTTCAAGTTTTACCCTTGCACTTCATGTGAGCCTGGGGAGTAGCCAAAAATAGTTAGTGTTCTCTTTTTAGTGTGACCTACTTGGGGATTTCATCACCCCAAGGGATGATCCCAACCATGTGTACTAGTAGGGTATATAAAGGGGGGAGAGCCAAAGTTGTACCCTAATCTAGTCACGTGATGTCTAGTGAACCATCGAAGCTAGGGTGATACCTAGATAAGATGTGAAGAGTTGGTCTGAGCCTTTAGTACCTCAGTGGGGTTCTTGACTCATTCCTATGATGGATTGGTGTTCATGGTTGTGCCTCATGTACCTAGCATATATCGAGGAATCCCTAGTTTTCCTTGTTCAACCTAGTTAGAGGACCGTGTTGGCCATACCCTCTTCACTAATATTAGGTTTGTGTTGTTTGAACTGTCTTCTCTATGCAAAACTAGTGAATTTTTATTCATTCAAGTCAGTCTTACCTTCTACTTATTGTTTGTTATGTTTTTAGTCCTTTTCCATAGTTGTTTTAATCCAAGTCAAGTTTAAGTTTATTGACAGGGGCGACCTTTCCCTTAACAGGGGTGACCTTTCCCTTAACAGGGGGACCTCTGCCTTCTATCTCAAACATTCTCTAGCTTGTTTCTATTAGAATTTTCCATCTTTCACTAAATAAACGACCCTACCCTGAATAGGGGTGACCCTGCCCTGAATAGGGGCAATCCTACCCTGAATAGGGGTGATTTTTCCCTCTACCTAAGTCACTGACAGTTAAACAACCCATCAAACTCACTTGTTTCATCAAGAGGGGTGACCCCAACCTTAAGTTGGGTGACCTTGCCCCATACTTGGGTGATTTTTTACTCTAAATAGTTAGTCCTTCCTCCCGTTCAATCATTTCGTCAATCCATTTTCCTGTTCCAAGAATTCGTTCACCTGTTCCAAGTGTCATTTTCCCATTTCGAGCATTTTTTTTCCCCATTTTGAGTGTTTGTTTCCCCATTTTGAGCATCCATTTCCCCATTCTAAGCATCTGTGGGCCCATTTTGAGAATCTGTGGGCCCATTCTGAGCATCCATTTTCCCGTTATGAGCATCCTTTTGCTTGTTTTGAGCATCTATTTTCCTATTCCAATACCCCGTTTTCCTATTTCAAAGGTTCATTCACCCGTTTCGTTAGTCTATTTGACCCTTTTCAGATTTAGACAAGTCCATAAACTAGTTGGGTGACCTTGACCTTCAGATTAGCAGCCCTAACCTTAAGTTAGGCAACCTTGACCTTTAGTTAGGTGACCTTGACCTTCAATTAGGCAACCCTGGCCTTAGGATAGGTGACCCTGACCTTTAGATAGGCAACCTTGACCTTCAATTATGTGACCCTAACCTTAGGATAGGCGATCCTAACCTTCAAATAGGTGACCCTAACCTTCAAATAGGTACCCTTGACCTCTAGATAGGGGACCTTGACCTCTAGTTGGGTGACCTTGACCTCTAGATAGGTGACCTTGATCTTCAGTTAGGTGACTCTGACTTCTAGTTGGGTGATTTTGACCTCTATTTGGGTGAACTTGACCTCCAGTTGGGTGACCTTGACCTCTAGTTGGGCGACCCTAACCTTGGTGAGGCAAGTTTGATCTTTATCCAACCATTCAATATCTTTTGTTCACCCATAATTTACATTTGCATTCTTCAAAGGTCATACGTTCATCATCCAAATCATATAGATACATCATAAAGCATCTCTAGGTTACATATCCCCCATCATTTTCTCAATCCAAATCCTCTGAACTTCACCTAAATCTATTATCCAGATTGACCTAGGTGTCTGAATTGATCATCATCCTACAACATCTACTTAGGATCATCATCCATCCTAAGTCAATCATCATCATTCATCCCAATCAATCCACTTCGATCTCAAGTTGGATTCAGTGTTGCAATTATCTATCTATCCTTAATTTGATTAATCAGCACCTTAAGTCACCAAGGGTGATTTCTAAACTTGGTTTAGAATCCCTTCAATCATCTTATCTCATCCATCATCCAATCTTACCAATAATTTCATCAACTAATCTTATCCAATCATCCAATCTATCAATCTAATCTGAACTTATCCTTATCCAATCATCCAATCAACTGATCCATTATCCAATCTAATCAATCCTTTAATCATCATTTAGGTCATCTCTATATTGCATCTTAGAGTTTAATCACATCTTAGCTCACCTAGTAGTTTTTCACATTCATGCCCGTTTAGACTCAATCACAAGCTAAGAAAAAAATGGTTGAAAAACAAGCCCAAGTTTCTAACCTGAATATCCCTCAGAATCCCAACACTACAAACATCCCACAAGATCCCAACAATGATGCAAATATCCCTCAAGATCCCAAAAATGGTGCAAATATCCCTCAAGATCCCAATAGTGGTGCATCATCACAATCCACTACTGACGTCCAAAACACCTCGCCACTTGAAGATGAGAACATGGTCAATCAAGCCCGAAGTCACCATTGACGAATACCTAAGCAATCCCACTACTGTTCAGATGATGGATCACCTCCTCAACAACCATGGGGATAAGAATCTTGCTACTCTAATCATGAAAGGATTCAAACCACCACCTAATTTCAATATGTCATAGTATACTAGCACCCAGTCCCTTCCTACATCACAAGATCCATAAACCTTGCAAAATGTTCTAGGAAATTCATATGTTCCCGAAGGTCCACCTATATAGAATTGTTATCATCTTGAGTTCAAAAATGTTGTGATGCACCAAGTTTCCAGTTATCCTCACCTCCCATCTACAGCCTCTATAGCACCACCTAATCCTAATGACCCCTATGCCTATGGCATGCCAAAAAATATTTTTTCTACTGCACCACTCCCACCTTAGCATCTTGGTCAACCACCTGTCAACTCTAGGGGCACCCTAATCCTTGTATGATGCCACCTCTAGGATCTACACCTATTGGAAATCTACCACCACCACCTCATAGTAATATCCATGTGCTTCAACAACCTCCCGTTAATCCTCATCAATCCACTATGATGCAAGCACTACTGCAACACACTGTTATCCCCTCGCAAGAACTGCCACAACATAGTACTATCGTTGTTGTTTCATCTCAAGCACCCCATCAAAAACCTCCACAGAAAAACATCATAATCCCTCAACAAAATGTTACCATTCCTCGGCAAAACATTCAGATTCCTCAGCAACACACTACTATTCCTACACATCAAGTGACACAAACTACATTGCAACCACTACAACCACCTCATGGAGCTTCTACAGTGGTCCCAAAACAACATCACATCCCATATTTCCCACTTTATCAATAGCCACCACAACAGTAACAACCACCCCAACATACACATATCCCTATGAAAATGCAACACAATCCTCACACAATATCTTCACCATTCGTTTAGCACGTACATCGCTTATGCTACTACATCTAATCCTAATCCAAATATCCATGTGGCCTCTTAGAATCCACCATAGACTTAACCACCACTTTACACTAATCCTCCACAATCACACATGAATCTATACTAATAGTCATCTAACCCATAACCACCTCCGTATTCTAGATAACAACCCAACATTGCATACAATTATTAATCCAATCCATACTATGCTCAACAACAGCCTTCATACCAACAAGGTGTTTCATCCACATCCTACATGCACTTTCAACCACCTTATCAACAGGGTGCTCAATCCATCTCCTACTATCAACAATCATTGCCCTACCAACAAGGGGCTTCCACGTCATTGTACTATCAAGATGCTATGCAATATCGGCAAGGTACTCCATCCACTTCATACTATCAACAACAACCACCATACCAAAAAGCAACTTCAACCTCTTACCATCAAAATCCATCATATCTTCCTTATATCAATCTGCAATCCGCTTACACCAATCAATACCAACAAATACCTCCATATACACCTCAACTCGCTTATGATCCAACTACTTCAATACCATCTTCATCATATAAGTAGTATCATCCACACAATCAACCTAATTCATCTAACCTAACTCCCACAAAACCTATCAATAAAGACCTAGAAGAAGTCAAAGTTGCATTAAATGACTTACAAGCAGGGACCAACAAACAATCATTCAAGTTTTAGGATATTTTTCCTTGCCTATTTGATCCTTCAATCTCATTGGTTCCTTTTGTGAAGCATTTTGAAATGCCAAAATTAGATAAGTATAAGGGGACCAAAGACCCCAAGGTTCACCTTCAAGAATTTTATGCCCACTTTCAGGAAGTCATGCATAATGACAATTATCTCATGAGATTATTTCCTAGGAGTGTACAAGGGATAGCTCTTGATTGATTTATGGGTCTTGAAAAGGGTTATATCAAGTCCTTTGCACAGCTTTCAGAAGAGTTTTTCTCCCACTTCTCCTTTAATCTAGAAAATTATATCGACATGTTAGATCTCCTAAAGGAAATGTAGCATGAGGGAGAAACCTTTGCAATCTATCTTCAAAGATGGTGAGCCCTAGCCAGTCACATGAAATCCCCGCTAAGGGAAAAGGATATGGTCACCTTGTTCATTGAAAACTCTCATCCAAATATGGCTTATAGCTTCATACTCCACTATGTCACAATCTTCACAGCAATAGTGGAGAAATGTCCTATTCTTGATAGGGGCCTTATTGCCAAAGGGCTATTAAAAATATTTAACTTTGAAAAGGAGAAGTCATCTAGGGATAAGCCTTGTTATTGGAACAAAAACAAAAACATTGTGAATGATGGTGTCACTAACACCAAACACATCCAAGTGGTTAATGCTTCACAAAAACCGCAATATCCTCCTCAATAATCAAACCCTCATGCTATATTAGTGCCACAGGGTGCACCTCCTCCCAACCAACAATCCAATCATAATAACCAAGGGAAAGACAAACATCAATTCACTCAACTAGGGGAACCCCTAAGTGTTGTGTTTAATAGGATCCTTCAAGCCAATTACACAATTACGTATCCTGTGACCAAGCCACCCAATGAATCCAAGCCTGAACCAACCTGGTTTAAAGAAGATGAATATTATGAGTTCCACAAGATTAAAGGGCATACATTGAATAAGTGTCAAAGTTTGAAAACGTACATCCAAGATCTCATAGATCGGGGTGACATACATGTGGATGCCAACACAGTACCTTCATCCAATGCTCAATTGCAAATATATCAAAATGCTTTCCCTAAGCATAACCAAGGTCCTAGTACATCAAACTCAAACCCAAGGCCTAGCAATAACAATAATTAGGATAACACCACAAACAACATTAGTTATAAGAATGTGTCATTCAATTATCAAGGTATCATCATGCACATTGAGTAAGTAGAACCATGTGTATCTATGGTACACATAAAAGGAAATGACCCACAATGTGTTGTTACCACCCATAGAACCTGCATCATAGTCCTTAGAGCCTCCACATCCACCCAACCATCATTTGTGAGTTATCAATACAACATTCTTGACCATCTAAGAAAGACTTTGACACAGATATCCATTATGGACTTGCTTGAGTCTTCTCCTACACACCAAGAAATCCTAAATAAGGCTTCATGGGACACCCAAGTTCCTAATGACATAGACCCTACCCAATTTCAAGCATTGGTAGGGCACCTCTCCACCACCTATCAACTAGATTTCATCCATAATTGCATGCCTTGCATTGACTCTAACCATAACCATCCCCTCCATCTAGGGGTCCTAGTAAATCGTCATAAAGTAAAGAGGGTATTGGTAGATAATGGTTCTTCCCTAAACCTTTGTACATTGAAATTCATAAAATAGGTGGAATACACCCATGCTGATTTAAATAATCAATTCATCACAATCAAGGCATATGATAATGCAGAATGCAATTCTAAAGGAACAATATGTCTTCTGATCCAGGTTGGTCCAATACACTACTTGTCATGTTCTTGATCTAGAACTCCCCTATAACCTCCTCGGCCATCCATGGATTCACACCATGCAAGTCGTTACATCCACATACCATCAATGTCTAAAATTCCCATTCAATGGGGTAGAAGTTACCATACATGTAAATCCCCAACCATTTGAATATTGTCATGCATTAGAAGATTCTTTTCCTCATTCCCACTATTGTCCTAGAGTGGAAATGGGACCACCATAGACATCATCATCCCATTCATCTACCACCGCATTAGCTACTACTTCATCCACTCCATCATCCACATCTGATTCCACCCTTTCTAAAGTCTAGATCATTGACAAGGGATGTGATGAATATGAAATGTGCACAGCTTTGAACATGGAAACTATTCCACCCTCACCACACACATATGGCCAACCTTCTCAGTCTACACTGAAATCAAAAGAAAATACTATCACTTTGAGCTCCAAGAACATGGGAACCAGTACTTACTGCTCTCCTGGGCTAAGACAAGACACACTAGAAGATGACATAAGCCAATGGGTCTACCATGAGGAACCTGAACCTGATCCCTCCTCTCCTTTAAAAGAATATTTCTATGAGAACTATCCTTGGCCCTCTAAGTTTGTAGAGAAGTAAAATTATCAGGGGGGAGGCCTTGGCGCCGAAGAGCAAGGAAGGAAACACCATATCGAGACTACAATAAGACCAAGATAATCGAGCTTGGGTCATGACACAAAAAAAAGGGACCTATAGCATCATCTATTGCCTCTAACAATGTCAATGAGAGCAACAGTATCCTTGAAGACATACCAGAGGAGGAATCCATCATACACGCATACAATGATGTAGATCACACTGACCTCTCTTCTATGTTTGATTGCTTAAACATTTGCACCATTAGTCTATCCCTTAAACATCCTAAACTCATAGACTGGGACCTACATGGTAGCGCACCTAGCGATACCTTTCCTTTTGTAGATCAGTATGTACATCTTATGGGATTGGGGGAAAATGAACACCCTAATCATAAAAGTAAAAAGAAAAAAATAAAAAAGGTCACTTAGCAAAAACCTCCCTGAGGTGCTTCTTGACCTAGAAAAAGTAAAAACAAAGGGTGTATCTAATAGCGAAAACCTCGATGATGCACTAGAAGATGGGGATGTTTATCTTCCCCTTGTAGGAACTCAACTCTTTGAATAATCATCCATCCTGATAGAAGAAACACAATAAATAAATTTTGGAACTAACGAGGATCCCAAAATTACATATGTAGCCAAAGCACTGTCAGAAGAGGAATATTCTACCATTGCCAAACTTCTCAAAGAACACATCATCAATTTTGCATGGACATATTCAAGCATTCCAAGATTTTATCCTACCTTAGTAGTACATCATCTGAATGTACATCCTGATGCCAAACCCATCTAGAAAAAGCTCCAAAAAATGCACCCCCAAGTAGCTCTATTGGTTAAGAAAGAGTTGGAGAAGCTATTAGAAGTTGGATTCATAAGGCCCATTGAATACTCAGAATGGATCTCAAATGTAGTGTCTATAGCCAAACAAATAGCGCTATCAAAGTGTGTATAGACTTATGTGACCTCAACAAGGCTTGTCCCAAAGATGATTTTCCTTTACCAAACATCAACATGTTGGTTGATCTCACTATGGGACACGAGATGCTTTCCCTCATAGATGGCTTCTTTGGATACAATTAGATCATAATTGCACCTGAAGACCAGCATAAAACATCTTTCACCACACCATGGGGTACCTTTTGTTATAATACTATTCCATTTGGCCTTAAAAATGTGAGAGCAACCTATCAGTGAGCTATGACTATTATCTTCCATGACCTCATCCACATCATAATGGAAGATTATGTTGATGATCTATTAGAGAAATCAAGATCAAGGGAAGAACATCCTATGGTCCTTAAGAAGATCTTTGAGTGTTTAGAGTAGTATAAGCTAAGAAATGTGTCTTTGGGGTCACATCTGGAAAACTATTAGGATTCATTGTCTCCCAAAGAGGTATAGAAGTTGATCCAGCGAAAGTCAAAACAATTATGGATATGCCTCTACCATGCAATGTCAAATAGTTAAGAAGCCTACAAGGTAAGTTACAGTCCATCTGGAAGTTCATTGCTCAATTAACCAACAAGTGTCAGTCATTCACTCATCTCCTAAAGAAAGATACTACCTTTAAGTGGAATCAACAGTGTGAACATGGCTTTCACAAGATCAAAGAGTATTTGGCTCACCCACTGATCTTTATGCCACCAATTCCTAGTAAACCACTCCTGTTGTATATTTCTACTACTTCCATGGCACTGGGGGAATTGTTGGCACAACATGATGAGTCATCAAAGGAAAGGGCAATCTACTACATTAATCAGACCCTCATGGGTTATGAGCTTAATTATTTCCTAATGGAAAAAACTTGCCTAGCCATGGTTTTTAGTTCACAAAAGCTCTGACATTACATGCTTAGTCATCCAGTAAATCTCATCTCCAAGGTTGATCCACTCAAATATTTGTTATCCAGAGCAACTATGACTGGTCGCATGGCTAAGTGGGTCATGTTAAGTGAATTTGATATAGAATATGGGATTGAAAAGCTATTAAAGGACAAGTGATAGTTGATCAATTGGCAGATGCTCTCCTGGTAGATGCCTATCCTGTGAACAATAGAATTTCTTGATGGAGTCTTCACAGTAATAGAAGTGGCCACATGGACACTGTACTTTGATGGGTCATACACACACAATGGATTGGAGGCATGAATCTTGCTCGTCACCTCCCAAGGTGATTATATACTGAAGTCATTCAGGCTATCTTTTTCATGTACATACAACATAGTTGAATACAAATCTCTTATTATTGGCCTCATAGTTGCAATCCAATGAAATATTACTCACTTGAGAGTCTTTAGTGATTCTCAATTAGTCATCAAATAGGTCAACGATGAGTTGCTCATAAAAGATGATAAGTTGCTACCTTATAAACGCATGGTAGACGACTTCAAAATGTATTTCACATCCATCCAATTTGATCAAATTCCAAGAGTTTAGAACAAAGCAGTGGATTCCATGGCTACCATTGGTTCCTTAATTGACATGCCCAAAGAAAAAATAGAGTGTGAGTTCCTCGTTGAACAACTATTAATCCTAGCTTATGATATGCCAAAGAGTGAGATGGTGTGTGACATTGTAGGTCCCATGTCACCATGGTACCATGATATCTACACTTACCTTCACAAAAATATCCTACCTCTCGATCTCACACATAATCAAAGAAAATCTTTCATCCAACACACATCCCATTACACCATCGTAGGTGATACACGTTATCATCGTGGGTATGATGGAACCCTCCTTCGGTGTCTAAACGAGACTGAAGCCCATACTATGTTAACAAAAGTAAATAGTGGTGTATGTGGGGCCCACTCAAATGGCATGGCCCTGGCTAAAAGAATTCTTAGTGCAGGATACTTTTAGCCTACATTAGAACATGATTCTTGCGAGTTCATCAAGAAGTTCCTACCTTGTCAACAACACACATATTTGATACATGCTCCTGCACATGATCTAGAACATCTTATAACACCATGGCCCTTCTCTCAGTGGGGTTTCAACCTAATCGGAAAGATATATCCCCCATCCTCTGATGGTCGTACCTTTATCATCACTGCAACTAATTACTTCACCAAGTGGGTGGAAGCAATGCCACTCTCACAAATCATAGGTACTCATATTTCCAAATTTATCCTCTTCCATATTCTTTACAAATATGGAATACCATCCACCATCATTTCTGATAATGGTAATCCATTCAAGAACCAAGCCGTGAAACATCTCTATGACACCTTCCATATCCAACATCATTGTTCTATGCCTTATTACCCCCAGGGTAATGATTGAGCAGAAGCCACCAATAGAACCCTAATCAAGATCTTTAAAAAGGTAGTCAACAATATTGGTTGAGATTGGCACCTTCACAGCCATCCCGCCCTTTGGGCATACCACACTTCCATCTGCACTCCTATTGGCACCACCCCATATTCTCTCATTTATGGCATCAAGGCCATCTTTCTGATTGAGGTAGAAATCTCATCAATGAGAATCTCCTTGAAGAATCTTATCGATGATGAAGACACCCGAGTTGCTAGACTCAGCCAGTTAGAAATCCTCGATGAAAGACAAATCAAAGTGTATGACCATCTTCAGGCCTATAAGAATCATCTGAAAAGAAGCTACAACAAGAAGGTTTTTCCTTGCCAATTCAATATTGGTGATCTAGTCCTCAAAGATAATCAACACACTTAGTAGGACCGAGATAAGAAGGGAAAATTTGAAGCAAATTGTCTTGGTCCCTATGTCATCACGAAAAAATGTGGATCAAGAGAATACAGACTTTCCATGCCTGAAGGAGAGCCCCTAAAGGAGCCCATTAATATCATGCACCTGAAAAGGTTCTACACTTAAGTTAGTTGGGGTATCCTATCTTGCAGAAAATTGAAAAAAATACAAAAAAAAGTAAAAATTTATCAAAAATACAAAAAAAATAAATAGAAAAAATAGAAAAAATCCAAAAATAGTAAAGAGAAATAATTCATCCTATAGTGAAAACCACCCTTGGTGGTGCCTTAGTTAAGTAGATTTGGTGAAAACCTAGTCACAGGCGCCATTCATAAAGGGGCTTAATCATTATCTACCTTACATCCTAGTTACTTTATGCTTCCATCCATTCTGATCTCATATCTTATCATCCCATTGATCCTATCCTCCCATCCGCATGCATCATTTGGTCGCTTGGTATATTTTGGTTGAGCATTGGACGAATTGCATCTACTGTCCATCATCCTGAGCTTTTATCCTAATCTAAGCTTATGTCATCAGTCTCATCCTCTTTTTGGTCCTTCACTCTAATCTATATTCCTTCATCATGTCGTTCTTCATTTAGATCCCATCCTATCATGTCGGTCCTTTTTGTCTTTTTTGAACTACATTTCCCTTGCGCTTTCACATAGGCAAGGCTGATCATTTGATCTACCCCTAGGGCATTTTGTTTGTCCTATTTTGGTCATCCACCATGGTCTCTATTGTCCCCTTTATGCTCTTATCCCTGGTCAGTCTTTGTTGAACTACGTTGCCCCTATGCTTTCACATACGCAAGGTCAATCTTTTGATCCACCCCCGGGCCTTTGCTTTGTTTTTCTTTTTGTCTCTATTTTTCATCATCTTCCATCCCTCTTTCTACTTTTATCCATGGTCTTTTCTTGAACTACAAGGGCTCTGCACTTTCATGTAGGAAAGGCTAATCTCTTATCAATCCCCAAGCCCCTAGGTCATTAGGGTGTGTTAGTCTTGTGTCTCACATCTTGTGTCGTTCCATCAAGTATGTCCTTATCTAACTAGTTCTTCACAAATGAGATCCACTCATATCATGAGATTCCATAGGTTTTAGAATGTCTTGTGTCACTTTTCGATCTTTTAGTTTAGTATCCATCTTTGGTCTTAAGATGCATGCATCCTTCCTAACATACCTCATCAACCCCATCCATCATCTTGATCCTATGGAAAAGGACGTTTGAAATTGATTGTGATCTTTGATACTTTTGGATTTTATTTATCATTTGAGCTCCCTAACACCACTTGTCAAGGCCACCATGATCTATCATATTATGGTGTGTTTTGCTCAGTTAATATAAGGGCATATCTTGATCTTTTTTCTTTTTTGTTGTCTTCTAGGTTTTCCCATGTAGTACCCACTAAGATCCTTGAGATATTGTGTTACACTGGGACATCCCTTTGTGCCTGTATTTATCCCAATGCCTAGCCCAGCCAAAGTTCTTGTGACTTTGGGGTGTTGGGATAGCCTTCTTATATATTTTGTTTGTTTTATGCATTAGACGCTAACTTGCCTTGATTTCACATACCCTGGCATCTAGTGTCTTATGCTATAGCAAATATCAATGCTATGAAAATGCCAAATTACATTAGGATTACATTTCATGATCAATTCCAATGCATTGCACTCATACCTGACCCATGCCCTATGATTTTGGTTGTGCAAACATTCACCTTCCATCTCTCATTCTTCTTAGGATACCAATGGTGCTTGACAGGTGCAGGTTCACACCCATCTTCCCTTAATTTTGTAATTATTATAGGGGAAGTACTTGCCATTAAACCAACAATGCACCCACCATCTACCCTCATTACTATGCAAGTCCTTATTGACATTCATGCTCATGATGCACTTCATTTCATGATAGGCCATTTCACACACATATCACACAACTTTATTTTGTATAAGCTAAAGCAAGCATGATCGCAAAAAAAATCCATCTACCATCTGCATTACATTTCATTTATCTATTAGTGTTTGTAAGGAATTTGATTGCATCTCATGTCACAATATAGGCTCGTTGAATTATTTCATAGTAAGTTGTCTAGATTAATTATGTTTGGTTGTTCTAAGCATCTTAGATTCATCTCATTAATCATTCATTTCCATATCATTAACACATTACATATAGTGCCACCTACATCATAAATTGTTAGATCCATATCCATAGTATTTAAAGTGATTAATCATCCATCACATCTTGCATCATACATGTTAGTCATCATATATATCATCTATATCATCCATATAAGAATTAATATACATCATCATAAACATATCCATACATCATATCATCATGATCGTCCATAATAAAAGTATTAAACTCCAACATTATACCAAAAAATGATTAAAATCACAAAGAGGGTTTTGAACCTAACCTGGCATGGAACTGTGCGCTCATGGAAGAAACATTGTACCTCATCCCCCTAGTGGATGATGTCATCATCCACATCATCTGGCATCCTCGTCTCCTCATCTCCTTCCTCTCCTCTTCTCTCTCTCACTCAACTGCCAGGTGTACAAATGAGAAATAGTAATTTCTAAAATTACTATATATAAGTTTTCCATCCTTTTTTTCACCTTTTTAAGTGAAGGGTATTTTTACCCTTTATTTAACCCTCTTTTAACTCAACTAATCCTCTAACTTCCTAGGGCCTCCACTTGCAAACCATGTGTCAGTTTAACTTCACTCAAAAGCCAATCTTCATGATTTTTTGAGCTCTATCCAATCGTACCCTCTATTTCCTCCTATTGAGAAGTCACTTGGGGCCCCTTTTTCTTCTCTAACCACCCTCTCGAGGGTACATACCCTACCATTTTCCTCCATTCCTCTATCATTGTCATTCTCTTGCGACATCAGGGCATCTCCTTTCATTTCTCTCCATTTGGGAAGCTCACACAATTTCTCCCATGCTGTGACATCATTTTCTAGTTGCTTCCTCTATAGAGTCATCTACATTTTATTTTTCTATGAAACAATGTTATTCTAACAATATTTTGAAGAGGGAAAAATGTAGACATCCAAATTTGACCATTTCCATATGGTCAAATTCATCCCCTTTATTCGTCCATTCCATCGATATTAATTAAATCATTTATTTAATTAATATTTCCCCTTTTTCCCAAGGTTTCTAAAGTATTTAATTTAATAATTAAATATTTTACCTTTCATCCTTCCCTCTCTAAATTAAATAGATATATCAATTTATTTAATTTAGTCATTTAACCTTTTTGAATTTAAATCAATTTTAAATTCCTCTTTTTCTATCTCCTTGTCACATCCTCCATAACCTTCTTCTAGTCTTAATTAGTCTAATTAATCCATGATTAGGATGTGCACACCTTTAGTCAAGATTAATGTCACATGCTCCATATTTGGCCACTTGCCTCTAATCCCTCATTAATCTTCTTAATCACATGTTTGCACAATCTTAATCTAATCACGTGCCATCTTTGGTAGGTCCTTCAAATCAACCTTTCATAAGTGCTTTCCCTTTTAAGCCTTGACCTCTTCCCCATGTGAATTTAAAATTCACATTTATTCATTCAATGCATTTCTCTTCCCCATGCAAGTTGTTGGGAAATTATAAATTTCCTCTCTTGTCACATTAGTCACATGGAACAAAGGCTTCCTTTATAAGGCTCTTGTGTTATCCACAAGGGACTTTTCAGCTTCCTTTATAAGGGCCTTGTCTTCTCCACAAGGTGCTTCTCATCATGTGAATTTTAAATTCACATTTATTCTCCCAACCACTTTTCCCTTCCAATCATGTGAATTTAAAATTCACATTTATTCCTACAACAACTTCTCTCTTCCCCATGATGATGTGTGAGGAATTCTAAAATTCCTCACATGTCAACATCCTTCCCACATAGGGACAAAAAGTTCCTTTTTGAGGAAATCTTCTCCCATCCCAAGGTACTTGCAAGTACCTCCACCTCACGTGTCATTTTTTCAACTCATTTGTCCCTATAACACCTCATCCTCCACATGGAAAGATGTGAAGGTTTGTGATTCCTCAACTCACCACAACCCTCCATCTTTCCCATGTTGGTAAAATCTCGGCTATCCATTTCTCTAGAGATTCTTCCCTTAAAATGGAAGATTTTCTCTCAATTCATTCATTCATCACATTTTCAATTCAAGCTCAAGCTCTCCAACTTTCATGTTCTCACATCATCCATTGTTGCATGCTTCAAGCTCTCATCACTTGCATTTGCATTCATCTACCAAAATTCCCAAATAGCTCATTGCATTCATCATCTAGTCTAGATCATTGTGCATCCATTTTTAGTCTATTTTCCATCAAGGAGCACAAATTCATCAACTATCAAAGGGCCAACCAAGGAGATCAACTCATACAAGGTATAAATCTAGTTTTTCATCTTTCTTTATTTGAGTTCAACTTAGGCTAATCATTGAGGTGTTGAAGTGTTGTTTTCTTCTGTTGCATTCTGTTTTGCATCTTTTAGGCTAGGTAAATAACACTACTCATAGAAGGCATAGTACATAGCTCCAAAGATACAATCTCATCCTTAGAAGAATCCATGTGGTGTGAAGCACCTGAATCAAGAACCCATGTGGATGGTGGAGAAGTGATTTCTACAAGGGCCTTGCCCTTTCCTTTCAACTTGGTGTTGTCTTTGTCCTTGTGAGACCCCTTATCTAAACACTTTTTGAGAGAATTGGGGATACTGATATTATTCTTTTCAATAATGTGTGCCAAGTGATCTGCTTGTTTTTTCAAACATTTGTGCTCATTATGACCAGGTCATTTATAATAGGCACACTTGACCTTCTCTTTCTTAGGCTTGTCACCTTTTGAATATGAGGTCTCATTAGCTAATTTTGGAGCAACTAATTTATGATCCTTCTTCTCTTTGTTATTCCTTTCTTTCTTATCCTTATTACCACATTGTCCTTGTTGTTCATTTGTTCCAATGTTGGAAGCCAAGGAATGTGCCTTAGAAGACTTAATAGTGCCCATCTAGATTAGCTTATCCTTCTCCCATGTGAGAGAAGTAGCAAAATCATCCAAAGATAGCATTGTGAACTTGGACCCAAATGCATCCTTAGTAGCATAAAAAGTAGAAACAAACATTGAATATTCAAAACTTAGCTTAGAGATAATAATTAGAATTAGTTGTTCATCTTTCTTATCAATTCCACATTATTGTAACTATAGTCTTAGTGATTTCAATTTGGTGAAAAAATTATGATTTGTATTGAAGTTTCCTGGACTTAAACTGATTAGTTCATTTTCCAATATATGACCCCTCATAGAATCTTGAGTTCCAAAAATTGATTCTATATTTTTCCATATTTCATTTGGAGTCTTCAAAGATTCAATATGAAAAAGAAAATCAGGAGATATAGAAAAACACAATACTCCATATGCTTCATTGCATCTGTAGTGTCAAAAAATGTACTCCTTTACATTTTCACAATATGTTTTCATCCCCTTAATTAATTGGACTTATTTAAGCCTCTAATTGACCCATTTATCTATTTAAAATCCTAATTAATTTTGTTTTTCGAAAGGGGAGCCTACATTAAACAATTACACATCTTGGAAAATGTGTTTCCTAGGTTTAGGGCCTAGGATCCATTTTCCCAAGGGTGAATGGGTCCTCCTTAAGTTTAGGACCCCATTTTTAATATGAGTTTAGCAGAATTTTCATGATTCAAATTCAAATTGCAATTGTTGGCCTTTGATTTTCAATTCTCAAGAATTAAAAATTTGCCTATAAATACAAGATATTTTTATCAATTCAAATCTAGCACACCTTATGCAAGCATTCATAAAGCAAATATTATTGTCAAGAACATTCAAGAGAAGATTTATCAGTCAATTATTACAACAATCAAGATCAAGATCATCACGTCAAATTTATTTGCATTCATGCATGTTTTTGGAGCTAACATTGTGATGTGGGTTTCAAGTTTTCAATCATCAAATCAAGTGTCAAACCAAGCATCAAATCAAGCCATTTCATGCAATATCTAATCCTTAGAGAGATGTGTTTGATTTCAATCTTCTAAGGGCAGCCATTAAAGGGTTTGGTGATTGCAACAAGCTAGTGTTCATTCATCATTCCTTCCATTTATGATTTCATTTCATTATCAAGGTTTAATTACCAAACTAGGGTTTGACCAAGGAAAACCCTTATACACCAAAAAAAAAACATTTTTCTCTTCTTTGTGTGTTTGTAGATCTATAGGCATCTAATGAAATTTAATCAAAAGTGCAAAGTTGTCAAAGTTGTCATCAAAGTTGCCATCAAAGTTGTCAAGACACAAAAGTTCATCACATAAATTATTTTTGGCCTTTCAAAAATAAAACCTAGAGAAGTTAGAGTCTTAGATCCAATATTAGAGGACTACAAAAAGAATTTTCAAAAAAAAGATACAAGGACACATTCGCCAAAACATGACATCTCTACAACACTTTTGGATCCAAGTACAAACCATCTTCACCTTCTCAAATCTGCTAGTTAATGATTATTTCTGACAGTATTATCACAATACTTTGAATTCCAAGTGGTAGATCTTAGTTATCATATCATTAATGCACTTTTATTCATCTCCCAAAACTGCCTTTCAGTCATATATTCGAGTGTCCAGATTTGGCTAATGCATCCTGTTACAATTTTCAACATAAGATTTTATGGGTTGTTAGATATCATCCTACCACCCTTAGATCTGCCTAAAAATTGTATTTTATGTTAGTATTAGTCTTTAAATTTGTATTTCAAGTATTACATTGCACAATTGAGTTCATTTAATGTTTTTAGTTTATCTCCCCAAAGTGTGTTTCAATCATACTTTACACTTTTATGTCATAAGGAGGAAGAGATCACAATGTCCCAAAACTTGGATTTGACTTACCTAAGGGTTGTAATTCAATTATAATCTCTTTTGGAACTATCTTTCTTCCTAATTAAATAGGAAAAAGTGGGTTTTTGTTTAGGAGGACACCCCATTTTATGCTTTCCACTTTAGAAATTCTATTTTGAATACTTTCAAAACCCTGTATCCAAGTTTGCATTAGTGTGTTTGGAATGCATATTTAGGGTTTGGTTTTGCATGTTTTCATCATTTAGATTCATAAAAAAGTCAAAAAAATTGCACATTTTGCATAGATCTTGCATTATGGAGTGTCCCTCGATCATTTAGATTCAACTTTGGTTCAAAATTGCATTCCAAAAGTTGTCACTTTGCTCACTTTTTATCACTATTTGCACTTGCATTAAAACATCTAAAACTAGAAAAATCTGTCATAATGACTACAACCTGAAATAGAAAGTTCAAACATTAAACCATAAACATAATATTTAATTTCTCCAAACCCTGATCATGGGCGAACTTCTCCTTGTATAGGTGTTGTTTCAAATTTTTGGGCATTATTTTGTCTCTATTTGCTTCATTCTACTTTCAAATTCAGGTTTCAATTTCAGAAAACAAAAAAATTGTACTTTCTTACATTAAGTTCAACTAGTCAAATTAAGTGCATTGTTTGAAATCAAAATTGGCATAAAAAAGACATCATTTTCAGGTTTCTACATAGTATAATCAGTAAATTATCTTGTTTCAAATCTGAAAATTGCAAAATATTTTTAGCTACTTGCATTGTGATTCATACTTTTGGGTGTTTATTGCATTTGAATAGTTCCCTTTCTCCATTTTAGGTGAAATTAGGTTTGGTGAAACTTGTATGAGCTTCACAACCTAGTGTTCTATTACATCTACTTTAGTGAGATGTAGTTCAAGACTCATGCCATCCTACACTTCTACATTTGTCGTGGATCTTGACTTTTCCAACTCTTTCCCTCATAGTGTCGATACTATTCAACCCATTATGGGCCATATCTTTGATACCACATTTCCCATGACCACTTTACCCATAACTAATATGACTAATGTTGACACAAATGTTGTCGATTTCCCTCAAGAAAAGTTAAAACAAATGAATGAAGCCTTAGAAAATTTTCAAAACTTTGTGAGTGTTGAATACATTGTTGGTACTTGGTGTGAATTAAAATTTTGTACCTAGTAATTTATTTCACTAGGTAATTAGGGGACTTATTCACATGATTAAGTTTACTTAGGATATAAGATTCTTCTAGAAGTCTTTTATAGAACTTATCTTATCTAGCTTTTGCATCGTTTCCTAGGTGATTAGTTAGTTAGTTGTCACATGTGATAGGATTAAGACACATGTCACAATCATGTTCAATCCTATTCCTCAACCTTACCTATTTATGCAAGGCACTTGTACATTTGTAAATCATTCTAGAATAGCATATCTTCATTCATGCTCATGTTGCAACACTTTCTTGTTCATGTGGATGGTGTATTTCTTAGTTGATCCATTAAAGACTACATCTTCATTTAGGTTATTGTTCATTTATATTTCCAATAGTACTACAGTTCCTATCATAGATAACATGAGGAAAATTCTTGATAATGAACAAGGAATATAAATTGAGCATAGCCTAGCTCATAGAATTGACAATCATGTTTTGATAATGGCTAGTTGTGCTCAAAGTCAATCTAGAAATAAAATTCCTCCTTCTACAACTATGCCCTCTATTCCTACATACACTCATCCAAGTGTTACAACAAGAAGGAAATCCACTAGCAATGTCAATACAACCTTAAGTATTTTCTCTAGGATCCCTTTAGCTTTGTGCATTCAAATCTCATATCTCCTAATCCATCTCCCCTCACAAACTTACAATTCACTTGTCCCCCAACTACATATACACCTCCATCTCACAACACAACCAATGATTATGTCCTTAAACAACTCTTGCAAAATGTTTCATCCCTTCAACAGCAAATTTCCACATTGAACCAAAATCAAAATGACCAACCTTCACTATATGTCAAAAGAAATCCATTATCCTTGGAGATATTTAGAGCACAAATGCCACAAAGCATAAAGATTTCTAGATTTGAGAAATATTGTGGTAAAGGAGATCCTAATAACCATGTTTCCACACACACAGCCTTATGTAGTCACTTCATTTTTTAATATAAGCTCTTGGATACGCTTTTCCCTAGGTCTTTAAAAGATACAACCTTGGAGTGGTTTTTCTCTTTCCCAAATAACTCAATTAGTTCATTCAATTAGTTTTTTGATGCATTTATCAACCACTTCCAAGTGCACATTGGTCCCAAGATGACCTTAGTTGATTTAATGAAGTGCAAACAAAAGGAATATGAAAATATCACTAGTTTTTATAGCATGATACCAATTTCTTTCCTCATAAATCAACATTAAGATACCCAATGTTGATCTTCAAATAATGTTCATTGAAATTTTACAAAACAAAAATCAAGATGTAAGCTTGGGGTGATGAAATTTCCCTCCTTTACACATTTGTGCACGACTCTTTGTGACTATCAAAATTCAACTAGTCATCATGAAGCAAAAACTCCTTTTAACCACCTTGAGAAATATGAATCTATGCCCCAATGGAATGGACGCCTATAAAATGGTAGATCCTTGATGTAAATGAAGGAATTTTGTTGGTCTCTTGAAATGAAACAAAGGAAAATGGTGGATGTGCAAAATAGGAAGACCTAGAAATGAGGGACCTATGCCAAAAAGCATAAAAAGGGGTTTCCTCCTAATCACAAACCTACCTTTTCCTATTTCATTGGGAAGAAGGATAGTGCCACAAGAGGTGAGAATTGAATTACGACCCTTAGGTGATTCAAACCCAAGTTTTGGGACACTATGTGATCACTTCCTAATGAAAAAAAGTGTAAAATATGACCGAAATCCACTTTAGGGACATAAACTAAAAATACTAAATGAACTCAATTGTGCAATGTAAGGCTTTAAATGCAAATTTAAAGCATAATACTAACATAAAATACAATTTGTAGGTAGATCTAGGCAGATCTAAGTTGTGAATCTTTTGTCTCTCGACTAGTCCTCTCTTGGTGACATTAAGCATGGTGTTCCCTAAGGTGGTACCTTTCATGAACTAAGAAAAACCCCTTTGAATATCCTATCCTATGTCATGGCCACCAAGCATAACACAACTTTCTTGCTATTGGATCCTTTTTCCTTTTCATAAGTGTAGCATAATGCAGCTTGGTAGCCTTGTGGAACCTTTTTTTGTGGTGCCTTATCAAAGTTATCGAGAGGTATAACTTTTGGTATGGTTGACATATGGGAGCCTGTAGACCTAGCATGACTTTCCCATCAACCACCTTTTTGGAGCTCACCTAGTGGAAACTAGATTTCACTAGCCCTCATGAGTATATTTTGTTCACATGGTGGACAACAGGTTTCACTTTTGAATATTTTTTTTATGGACAACAACACAACCATAGCTAGTCCATCTTTTATTTTCTTTCCTTTCGCATTAATTTTGACATTACATGATTGTGTATCTTATATTTCTACTGCAAGCATGTGTTCCTTTGTTCTTATGTTATTTTTCCATGTGATCTTGATCCTAGGGTCTTGCACAACCTCCTTGATCTTTTTCATCCTATCCCATCAACATTTGTGTACTTGGAGCTCTCTTGACTTACTTTTCCACTTTAGTGTGAGTTTGAGCATAGGGCTCATCCTCTCACTAGTGTAGGGCTCATCCTCTCACTAAAGTGGAGGTTAAATGTAGTGTCAAAAAATGTACTCCTTTAAACTTTCACACTATGTTTACATCTCCTTAATTAATTGGGCTTAATTAAGCCTCCAATTGACCCAATTATACATTTAAAATCCTAATTATTTTTTTTTTGAAAGGGGAACCTACATTAAACAATTGTAAACATCAAATTACATAACTTGGAAAATGTGTGTCCTAGCCTCCTAGGTTTAAGGCATAGGACCCATTTTCCCAAGGGTGAATGGATCCTCCTTAAGTTTATGACCCCATTTTTAATATAATTTTAGCAACATTTTCATGATTCAAATTCAAACTGCAATTGTCAGCCTTTGATATTTAATCATCACAATTTAATTAGAAAATTACTTATAAATACAAGGTCTTTTATCAATTCAAATCTAACTCACCTTATGTGCAAGCATTCCTAAAGCAAATATTATTGTCAAGAGCATTCAAGAGAAGATTTATCAGTCAATTATTATAGAAATCAAGATCAAGATCGTCATGTCAAATTTATTTGCATTCATGCATGTTTTTTGGAGCTAACATTGTGATGTAGGTTTCAACTAGTTTTCAAGCAAGTGTCAAATCAAGCATCCAATCAAACCATTTCATGCAAGATCTAATCCTTAGAGATATGTGTCATACTTCAATCCTCTAAGGGCAGCCATTAAAGGGTTTGGTGAGTTGCAACAAGCTAGTGTTCATTCATCATTCCTTCCATTTATAATTTCATTTCACTATCAAGGTTTAATTACAAAACTAGGGTTTAACCAAGGTAAACCCTTATACATCAAAAACAAAACATTTTTCTCCTCTTTGTGTGTTTGTAGATTTATAGGTGGAGTGAAATTGAATCAAAAGTATAAAGTTGTTAAAGTTGTCAAGACACAAAAACTCATCAACAAAATTTATTCTCAGTCTTCCAACAATAAAAATAGAGATAAATCGAAGCCTTAGATCTAGCATCAGAGGGCAATAAAAGGGATTTTCATAAAAATATACAAGGACACATTTTCCAAAATAGGATGCTTGTATGACACTTTTGGAGCTAGGTACAAACCATCTTAACCTTCTCAAATCTACTAATTAAAGATCTTTTTTAATAGTATTATCATAATACTTTATATTCCAAGTGGTAGATCCTAGTTATCAGATCATTAATGCCCTTTTATTCATCTCCCAAAAGTTCCTTTCACTCATATATTAGGGTGTCTAGACTTGGCTAATGCATCCTACTACAATTTTTCAGGATAAGATTTTTTGGGTTGTTAGATATTATCCCACAACCCTCAAATCTACCTATAAATTATATTTTATTTATTATTATGTTTTAATTTTTCATTTCAAGTCTTGCATTGCACAATTGAGTTCATTTAATATTTTTATTTTATCTCCTCAAAGTGCATTTCAATCATATTTTACATTTTTTGTCATGAGAAAGAGATCACATAGTGTCCCAAAACTTGGATTTGACTTACCTAAGGGTTGTAAGTCAATTCTACTCTCTTTTGGAACTATCCTTCTTCCTAATGAAATAGGAAAAGGTGGGTTTGTGATTAGGACACCCCTTTTTATGCTCTCCACTTTAGGGATCCACCATTTTCCTTCATTTCAACATCTATTAAACTACTTAGTCTTTTCTTCATCTTCAGTAGGTTTAGTTTCTAATCCCATTATTATTCTATGCAAACCAAGACTTCTTGAGTGAATTTTCATTTTAGACTCCCACTCAAAATAGTTGTATGCAATTAGAATAGAAACTATTGTTTGCACCATGATGAAGAGATGCAAGAAAGAAGTGCAAAAAGAAACTGAACACAAGAACACCCCCACCCTTTTCGCTATTATAAAAATAACCCCCCAAATATTATAAGGTTGGAATTTTATAATTTAGTGTGATTACAAAGCCTTTTCCAGATACAATACTCAATAGGCTCAAAATAGCCAAAATTATAAATTATGATACAAAATGAACCTGAGACAAAATTTGGAAAAATAGCCTTATAGATGTGTAGTTCTCTTCACTACCTTTCTAACGCTTATTTATTTCTAAAAATCAGAGCATTGAGGTGAAATCTATGGTCTATTAAAGAAATTAGCAAAAATTAGCTTCAACTTTAAATATCTGGCAAAAAATAGAAAAAAAAATTCAATACCTTTGCGGATGGAAAGTGTTTGTCCCTGGCTTTCTAGTGATATCTTGTTTTCAAAAAACCAATGTCATGGTGAAAAGTTATGCAAGCTTGAAAAATGCCCAATTTAGCCTATTGTAGGGTCCCGATGGTTGTTAGGCACTGTCATCGATGGTAGTCGCCACTAGGCTGCAATTGAGCATTGACTGGGTGAATTGGTCATTGTCTATAAGTGGTTTGTTTCCTTGGTCATTGTAGACTTCAGAGGTTGTCATTTTGACCACATAATTATGCCAAAGGGTAGCAATTTGAGTAATCAGTAGGTCATGGTTACTCAACCACAGGTGGCTATAAGTGCAGCAGCCATAGGCCAAGCCATTAACAGCCTCCCTACAACACTTTAATTGCTTTATGTGTGGTGCTAAAGCACTTAACACAAAGCACTAGAAGCTTTTTTTTAAAAGTGAGCTTTTCTATGACAAAAATCTAAAAAATTAAAAAATCGTATGACCTATGACCTGAGGTGCCATAGGGCTCTCTAGGCAAAAAAAAAAATCCTTGGTGGCTCTTGACACCAAATATAGGTGAATTTTATGTCAAAATTCATCTCCTTAGCCTCTTGAATGCAATGGTAAGGTCCTTTTTGGCCGAAAATGCTCCTATAAAAACTTGTTCACCAGATCTAAGCTTCAAACACCTATTTGCAACTATATTAAATGATCTCCAATTTGGATGAAATTAAACCCAGTCTTGACTTTATTGAGCCTGTTGAACACATTGGAACAGTCAAAAATACCACCAGTATAACCAAAAATGTTGCAATCACCTACATCTCACAAAACACATATACAATATTAAGAGGTTATTAAATCTTTATAAACCCTTTTTTATTCTCAAGATTGTCCAAAATGTAAGAGAAGAGCATAGAGGAATTTATAATAATTTTACATGAAAATCTCAATCTTTCAATTAGGAATCTAAGAACTTATATTTCTGAAAACAATAGCTCTAATACCATGTTAGAAAATTGAAATAGATTGAATAACCTAAGGAACATTTTAAGATAAAATCAAAGTTACATAAATTGAAAAAACATAAGTGATGCAAACTAGAACTCCAAGAGATTGTGTAATGTCAGGATGACAGAATTGCATTAAGAGCTTCCAAGATGAAGAATATGTAAGGTAGGTAGTATGTTTATATAGAACTAAGTAGAGGATGGAGGTGGAAAATCAACCAATAAGAATTGACCACCAATAACCACCAACATTAAATAAAGTGATGAAAAAGTAAATACTCAACCCTTAAAAGGTGGCAACAACTCAATATTTTATCTCCTAGTTATTAAATGATTAAATCACTTTATTATCCTAAGAAATCTTAATAAATGTGTAGGAAAAACCTATAACTAAGGAAAAATAAATATCCCACTAGGAAAATAAAAACCTACACTAACATAAAAGAATCATGGTTAGAAGAAAAGATAACTTTCAAACCCTAGCCAAGAAAAATGAATTTGAAGGGTACTAAAGTAGCCCTACAAAATTAGATGGTAGGATGAAAATTGTCATTAATGATGGCCTAGTGAGGAAAAAACTACAAAAAAATCATGTTAAAGGAGTTGAAGGAGAAAAAATTAAAAAAACACAAAAATATAAATAAAAATGTTGTGTCTTGAGCGCACACACAAAAACACAAACTCTAAAACATGATTTGAGACTAATAACAAAATAAAAACCCTAAAAAATAGTAGCCAATAAGATGAAACCTAGAAAACCTAACTTTGATAAAGAATAATGGTGCATCAAAAATTCTAGAAACCCCCTACAAATACATAAAATCTAGTACAAAACAATCCATGGGAATTCACTAGCATAGGATAAATCTATACAAAACTTAAGTAAACTCAAAAATAGAAAGACTAGAAAACACCAAAAGTGGGACACAACACTAAGACATAGTACAAAAATTCCACCTCTAAGACACAAAGAGTTAAAGCGAAGAAGTGGAAGCACTAGTTTGTAAGATCGAAATGTTGATATCCTAATGCAAATTTTGAAATGTAGATTAGATATTCCAAAGTTGAAAATGCATATAGAAAGCTCAAAAAATATATTAAAATATTATAAAATTATAAAATAGACTCCATGATAAAATAGAATGGGAGTCAAGTCCCACTAGACATGTCAAAAATGTGAACACTAAAATCTAGAAAAGAAAAAAAGAATATACATGGAAAAAGTCCTATAATTTTTAACATAATAAACAATGAAATGGCTCAAAATGAAGCTATCATTATACCTCCTCGATGTATATATATTTTCCTTGGATGTGGATGAAGGATTAATAGGTATGGAATGTAGGTTGTGCATGAGAAATTTCAATTTGGTAGCATTTATCTATGATATTTGAAGCACCTCCACATATGGTTCAAGTACCTTTGAAAGAGTTTTTATATATTCTAGCTCAAGATGGGAATAATTGAGATCATTTTTATATTGAAATTATTGGATGGATTTATATGTGAGGAGGGATGAGAATGATGCAAATAGAAGGATGGAATTAGATAAAGTGGTTGGAGGGCTATTAGTTTGCTATGGGAAGTGAGATGCAAGAAAACGGAAGCTTGAGGAGAATGCAAATGGATGGTCAATATTAAGCTTGAATGGAAGGATAGGATGCACATATGTAGATTTTTTAGGGGAGTGTTAGTGTATTTTCAAGATTGAACTTGAATGGAGGGTGGGGATGTAAAATGTTGATTTTTGGATTTTAGTGCAAATGAATTATTATTTAGTATTGAGGAGAAGGATGTGCATTAGCTTAATTAATTAGGCAAGAATTGATGGAGGACTGTTAAGGAAAGTTTAAATATGATATAATTAATTAGTGAAGGGGGTTTAATTTAATTAAATAAATAAATGGTTTATTTAATTAACTATTACAAGAAAGATGTCATTTTATTTAATTAATTAGTAAAGATGTGATACAAGATTAATGGTGTGGATTAATAGAAGCATGACAATGTTAGGATAGAATACAAAATCAAACTTTAAGTGTCTACACATATATATTTCTATTAGAAGTGAATAAATAACCTATTATTCAAAGACATAAAATATAACTTAAAACATCCTAATTCTCTAAATTTATATTCTAGTATGAAATTATTCTTGAGAAATTGGGTGAGTGGGAATATTTTCTCAATTAGGGTATTGGTGTTTGCTCTCTTAATGTTGTATGAATTCTTCTAAAATAGGATTTGGTTTTGTTTATCTACATTTATCACAATGCCTTCTTATTTTGTCATGCATATGGAAATTTTCTAACCCTTTAAATGGCCTAGACCTTCCATCACTTTGGAATTAGTTCTAGAGTCAAAGTTTCAATGATGCTTGACAATGGAATCCCCACTCAAGCGATATAAGGATTTTGTTCCCAAGGTGTTTCATGAGGTATGTCTACTTAAAATCATCAAATATAATTATTCCCATTCCTTAATTTGACAATGCATGTCATTGGTTAAAAAAATACGTTAATAAGATATTTTATTGTAAGGAGCCCCTTTCAAAGCATGATCAAATATAATTGGGTGACCAAAGCTTAGGTGCTCACATGGGATTTGTCTTATTTTTGTAAAATCTTACCAATTTTTTCTTTTTATTTTTCCAAATCCAACCATGTTGAATTCATCCTTAAACATGGCCCCTAATTTGTCCACTTTTCCTTGCTTGTCTTCCCACTCTAGATTAGAGATTTCACAACTTTAATGAGAAATATTTATGTCCCTATATAGATGGAGTTTCCTAGTTTACCCTTGTCATGTTGGAACTTTTTGACACAAATAGTAACCTCTTTAGGCTTTGCTGTTTGTGTCTAACCAGCCAAGTTTTTCTCAACTTGACCCTAAAAGAGGGTATGAGTAGAAGTGAATCTTTCCAAAATTTTAAAGGAGACAATTGATATCAAAATTGATTAGTTGATACATTCAACATATATTCTATTTAAATTCTCCCCACACTTTCTAGAGATGCCAATCTTTTAAGCATAATATTCAGGATTTCCCTTTCGCATTTCCCTATTCTAAGTCTAGCACTCAACTCACTTTTGGGTCTTTTCCTCCTACCAAAAAAGAACAAGGGTGGTATACAATAGTGAGTTGTAAAACCAATAATATTTTTAATAATGACCCCTTACCAAATCTATCCTCATTCTTTGTGGATTAGCCTTTAAAATATCAAAATATAGTTTTGAAGCCTCTAGAAATAGGGACCCCACCAACCAGGTATTATTGGTTTAGACATTCTCTATTTACAAGAGGTAAAAAAATTGGTATATTTCTTTTTTTAGCTTATCATATTATCTATCCTTCTAGTCATTTACTGAGTAAAAATCATGAAACCAATAGTAGTGGTGTTGTCACCTTTCTCTCTCCTATGTGGCATCAACACTTAGTTGGTGACCCCACCAACCAGTTATTATGGGCTCTTTTTAACATTAATAAGCATTCCTCTAGAGTTATTAATGTATATGCTTTGAATGATGGTGTTCAAAGATCTACCATTCAATACTTGTCACTAAAATGCTTTGGGGATGGATTATAAATTCAATACTTGTCACTACTTGGGTTCAGAGGGATTATTTTAATATGATTAATATGCCTTCTGATAAATGTGGGGCATTTCCTTGATTAGGAAATTGGTGAAACAAATGGTACTTTATGCACAAAATATATGACACTTTATGATCTCAATCTTGGTCACCATCATGATCATATGATATGGTACACATGGAGCAATGTTAGAGACGGAATTGATAGGCTCCTTAAGCAAAATGATAGATACATATTGTCTCCTCTATCATTTTTTTATAAGTTTTACTCTTTTTTTATGGAGCCTTCAATGTCAAATGTTATCTTTCAAACTAATTTCCAATATATTCTTGTATTCATTGGAAACTTACCAAACTAAAGGCCATGAAGACTCATTATTTTCTAAACACATCAATGCTCACTCACAAGACTAGATGTCAACTCACATTCAAAATTTTTGGAATCTAGAGCCATATCCCATGGATGAGATAAGTTGGATAGAGTGTAATAATTCCCTCGATCGCACTATAGGTTTCCTCCATATTTTTGTTATTTGTTTCCACCACTAGTCTTACAAGGCCACCACCTTGGATATCCATCAAGACACCACTACCTTGGAAGCTCAACCTTTTGACTCAGATGTGTAGTTTTAATTAGTTGCACTCTATCACTAGAGAAAGTTTGCATGCATCCACTTTAATCATGGTGCTCCCAATTAAAGCTCAAATTCATTGATTTAAAATTGGACACAAAAGGTCTTTAAATTATTTCTTTTAGGCTCTTTGAGATTGTCATGCATTTCAAGCCATTAATAGAGTAAATGAGGGGTAGTAGCTCTTTACTAAGATTTCATACATTCTTCAAGCCTTTATTCAACATTATGATCAAGTTCTTTCACCTCAAAGATATACTTAAGCTTGTAATATTTCTCCACATCAATGCTTAAATGTGGTTCCTTTTCAAGTTTCAACATCTCAATGCATTATTTGTGATCAACTTCTCACCGAGGAAGATTTGTGTGAGGCCATATTCTCTATGTCGCATGTGAATTTTATAAATATTTATGGGATATTGTGAGTGAAAACCTTCACAAGGTCTATCTACAATATTTTTATGGGAGTGAATTCATTAGGAAACATAATCAACAAAGGAAATGTTAAATTCATACCTAAAGATGGTGACCCAAAGGAAATATGTAATTGGTGGTCTATCACCTTAATAAATATCTCCTACAAGATTATTTCTAAATCTCTTTCTCTCAATCTTAGACAACTTCCTCCTTAGGTATTCTAGCCCAAGAAAATTGGTTTTATCAAGTCATGGTACATACTTGACAATTATTATTATTTGGGAAGGGAATGAATGGACCCAATATTCTTAGCAACCTACAATGTTCATCAAAATTGAGTTTTCCAAGCCCTACAACTGCATTGAATAGCCTTTTATTCTTACCATACTCAGGTGTTAGGAAGTTGAGGTAGTGGAACAACTTCCTACAATAATCTTGAGAGGAGGGTTATGCAAGATTTTTTAGATCTTTATAGTAAGTACAAAAACTAAACATAAATAGCATTCACACCACAACACAATGATTTATGTGCACGAAACCATTTCAAGAGAAAAAATCCACACTCAAAAAGTCAACCAATATATTATTCTAAAATCAACAAGATTACAATACACTTGCAGAGCAAGCTTCTTACAAAAGTTTCACCAACTAGAGATCTAGAGGCAACTCAACAACTATCGAACTCTCACACACAATACAACAATATAATACCAATCATAATACAATGCCCCCATAAAATAGGGTTATCTTCTAGGGCCAACAAATCCAACATAACCTCTATCGTCAAATATGTGACCTAATGATGAATGTTTTACATTTATAATGAAGAATAATATACAAATTGTGGCTTTCAGGGGTGTTGCCCCTAAAACCTTGTTAGGGCATGCGGCCTCCAAACCCCACAAGAGGGGTACCCCCTTGCAACCCCACATGTTCAAATATATTAACCTATTATAATTGCAAGGTTGAAACACCATTTTTCCTAACTCCAAGTGCTTGGATTTGGACCAAATTTTATTTAGTATGTTCAAATACTAAATTCTCCAATGTCTTATTTTACATTACCATTAATGACCAACAATCCAAGCCTTTTAAAAATTTCTATTCTATCTACTAGGGATTCCCTTTTGCTCCTACACTTTAGATGTTTGCTACTAAGGGCTTTGGCTATATTTTGGCCCACATAGACTCTCAAAATTTGGTTAAAGTTATTACCTTTCCTAATTCATCTACTCAACTAGTCAATGCAAATTTTGTTGATGATTATTTTCTCACTCTTCTTAAGGATGAGAATAATATCAAACATGATCTTCTCTACCTTGATATATTATACAAGCCTCTAGCTCAACTATTCAATAAAAAATACAAATATTGTAGGCAATCTTTTCTTTCCAAACCTAGATGGGAAAACTCTTTCAGTTGGAAATGGATGAAGCATGGGAATATCTTTTATTTCTTAGGCATTCCCTTTGTCTTTCAAGCCTAGCCTACTAGATTATGACAAGTTGCCATTTCCAAAATTGAAAAAATATAATCTATTAGATCATTAAGCCTCTCTTTGGTTGGAAAATTATAAGTGTGTTCTAAGATTTTAGGCACTACCCATGTTTACTATTCCTTATGCTAGGTCCCTTTAAGGCCCCCTACTTTAAAGTTAAGAAGCTCCTTGAGGATTTTCTTTGCACCTCTATGAATGGGAATAAAGGTTTTCATTATGTTGCTTGGAATTCTATTGTCTCCCTCATGATGTTAGTTTCTTAGGGCTTCTTTCAATCTATCAACAATGCATTGAACAGATTATTAGAGCTCTAGAAGGGGATGATGCCTAGAAATTTTTTATTAGGCATTGTCTTTCTCTAAGAGTTCCTACTAGATGCCTAGTCAGGAAAGACCTTGGTCTCTATATTCTTCTCACCATGAGGGATTCTATTCAAATTTAAGGAACTTTTTATTTCAAGCATTTCGTAAGCCTAGGAGTCTATCAAGATTTAGCTTATTTGGGTTGATAATGACTTCTACAATGGCCTCTCAATTAACTAGTGGTCCTTTTGGTGGTCTCTAGTTCTATCTAGTTGAGATCATCCTCTTCCCAAAACCCCTTGGGTTCATGCTTTGATTTTTTTAATAAAGGAATTTGAACTCTTCATGATATCCTTGTCAAAACCACCAAGAATTTTCTTTCTTAACTTGAAGGAAAGTTGAAATTCCAAATATCTAATTAGGATAGGAAACCTTTTAGACTAATTTTAATGTCAACCTTCCCCATTTGGTTCATAAGATTGAGGTTAGGTTCTTCAAGCCTTGGTTGAAAGATTGGGAATAGTATTCTGAAACACCATTTTTGTAATTATAAACCTGCAGTGGATACTTGTGGCTTACACCTCATCTAATGGTGGACCAATTAAACCATTGTTGGCACCTTTAGTCTTCCCTTGGCACTTCACATCAATGTTCCAAACTATTTGTGCACGATCATTTTTTAGCTTAAAATGGCTTATTTTGCATGGTGCATTATTTACCAAGGTCTTATGCTCGATTCTTGTTTGAATGACCTAGGAGTTTTCAACCTTTGTTGTCTTTTTTTTTATGGATAATTTGGAGCCTCTCAAGCATCTTTTTGGGTTTTTTGGTTATGTACTACAACTCAAGAAGGTATGAGTTGAATGCATGATGTCTTTAATTACTTTCAACCTAACCCTTGCACATGGCATATAGTGTTGGTAAGTGATTGGTTTAATCTCCCATTTAATTTTTCCTATATTTGGCATGCTTTCAAGATGAAAATTATCTTTACTATTTGGAAAGATAGGAATTCAACTCTCTTTTCTAGTTGTTTGATTGATGTTCATTTTTCTTTATACACTAAAGCTATGACTTCTCTAATGTGCTTATGCAAATCTAGGTGCAAGCTCACAATGTTGCATTGGAAGTTGTGCATTTGCAAGAGCTTCTTCACCACTAGGGTAATGCTCCCTGCATGATTTATAGTCCTAGTGCTTGCTACCTCCCCACCTCATGGGCACAAGCATGGTTGTGGTCAATCTTCTTGATGAGATTGTGAATCCTAATCTCAAAGCTCTTAGTTGCAAGGTTTCAAGGAGTGCTTTTGGTTGGTCAAATCATGGCAAGTTCCCTCACTTAGAGCTAGCAATATTCATTGTTCATGCTTCGTAACCTATAAAAGATTGGGAGGAGGAGGGTGCTCTTACTGGCTAGGAGCCTATTGATGACAGTACTATCGCCATTGGTGTTAGGGAAAGCCTTATGATTGTGATCCCCCTTCTATCAATGTTGCAATTGTCATTCATCGATTTTATTTATGTTTACTATTGATTAGACTCTACCCTTTGTTAATGCTCATTTTTTATGCAAACTTAATCCTACCTAAATTATGAGAGTTTGTCTTTCTACTACCCACTTTTTTTCGAACAATGTATTATTACTTTTAATCAATAAAAAATAATATATACCTTATTCATTTAAAAAAAATATCCTTTCACCATTATGATTCTTGTTTGGCATTGAAAAGGAAACAAAATGTAACAAAAATACCTTGCATGTGCAAACAAGAAAGGTATTTTAGTAAATATTTTTGCTTTTTTGATTGTGCATGTTCTATGAGCAAGTTGTAATTGCTGCTGTTGGTCTCTGGACTGTGTTCCTGTTTGTTGGTCTGTTTTATTCTTTTTTGCTATTTACAATTTCTCTACAACATCTTCATCGCTATCTCTTAGCTGTTAATCTTACTTTTCTTCTGCTGTTCTTCGTAACATCTCTTTTCTTATTCCAATAAAAAGAAAAATACCATAGCGTGCAAGGCTGTCTTCTCTGTCACTGAGAGGACACAATGTCAATCATAGCTGACACTAAGCACATTCCCCAAAAAGGAAAATAAACACATTCCCCAAAAAGGAAAATAGCTTGATGGTCGCTTGTTCGAATCCCAGGTAGGCCCATGGATCAAAAATCCCGGGTTACAACGATGAAAACAAACTTTCCAGATCCGAAAATACACAATATCGACAAAGAAAAAGCGAAGATTCATATATTACCTCTCACCAGCTACTGAACATATCGAAATCTAAATACCAAACTTTCATTCCAAGTCAGCCTCAATTTTTCATCTCAATATAATAATCAGTGTCTTACACAGTACTGCTTTACCTTTGGCATTTAGGATTCCATTTAATATCAAAATCTTTGTCTTTAACCCTCAATTTTTCATCTCAATATAATAATCAGTGTCTTACACAGTTCTGCTTTACCTTTGGCATTTAGTTCATTTGATATCAAAATCTTTGCCTTTAACCCTCAATTTTTCATCTCAATATAATAATCAGTGTCTTACACAGTACTGCTTTACCTTTGGCATTTAGGATTTCATTTAATATCAAAATCTTTGTCTGTAACTTCTGAGACACCGTTTTCGGTCCTCTTGAAAATATGCGTACTCTGGTTATCCTGTTTCTAGTGCATGCTTTAGGCATACTGTATTTTGCACAGAATGCAAGTCTTAGCAGGAGACCAGATATTGTGAATGTCGGTGCTCTGTTTGCAGAGAATTCTGTTCTTGGAAAGATTGCAAAGGAGGCAGTGGAATTGGCAGTGGAGGATGTGAATGGAAATTTCAGTGTGCTTAATGGAACTCGGCTTGTGATGACCTTCATGGATTCAAACTGCTCTACCAATCGAGGCATGTTTGCAGGTACACACTATTCCTCCTTTGTAGACTCAAATTGGAAATTTATTATGTTTTTCTCAGTTAAATTGAGAAATTTCATTATTTAGAAGCTTTGTTGCTTGAATTCCTTCAAGAGATGTAATTTCATTTTTCTTCCTTCTTGCTTTCCTGCACTCTCCTTATTATGTGCTGTTCCGCTGTGTCCTGCTTCTATGATCTCTCATTTATTTTTGGCAAGACATTTCCATCTTGTGTAAGGAAATCCTCCCTAATTTAGTTTAACTGGAGATGATAAATTATTCAATGCAATTTGATTAATAAATATAGAGTAATGAGTAATATTAGATAGAAATAATAGGAAGATTAAGATAAGGTTTATTTGGAAATTAGTATGGTTTTGGTTTGATTGTGATAGAGAGATGAAAATTGAAATTGGAAATCCGAGATAAATGGATTTTAAAGATTTTGGCGCTTGGAACTGGACCATACCCACAATTGAGTCTAACTATTAGGAACACATTTAATTTAATACAATTCTATCCAAAGCTTAGTTCATCACTATGTGCTTGCATTTGAGAAAGGGTAGTGCTAAGACGCACTATTTGGAACCTTTTATGTACAAATAGAAGAACAATCTACTTTCTTGGTGACTGTTGGGCCTCTAGAACTGATTCAACAATGTCAAAACAAATAAACAAAGAATGTTGGATGTTGACATCGTAAATAAACTACAATTGATGCAACTTAAGATTTAAAATTTGTTTGATCAAATATTTGATTGTAAATTGTTAATAATTCATTCTATTTTGTGATGAAAATGAACTAGGATGATGTCCTTAAATAGACATCCCTAGACACACAACTCAAGACCTTTGAAAACCTATTGTCAATTGAAATAGCCATTTCTAAAATAAATCTCCTTAAAATATAAGCATATATGATGAAAACATACATTCAATACTTCCTCATAAAATAACATAAAACATAAAGAAGAAATAAAATATGCATTGTTTCTTCTCTATAAATATATTCTACTATTTTAGTATCATGTCTCGGGAACCAGCTTTAATTTTTTAGTTCTTTACTTATTCTTTATATAATGCTATGTAGGCCTTTGTCTTAACCCATGTTTTTGGACCTTCCCAAATAAGTTACCTATCTTGACATTTTAAAGTATTATTCACATGTTTGGTTTATGTAATCATCACAATTTAGTTGTAAGGGAATAAAATATTTTTTACATAAATTTAGGTTATTTAAATAAATATAAATAATAATATATAATTTATTTGTATTTAATTAAGGTAGTTAAGACTTGATGATTGAAATAATAAATGTGATAATTAAATAGGTGGATAGGTACACTTAGCTTTGGGAACAATGATGAAGAATTAATCTTATGTCACACAAAATCCAATCATTAAGTATAAAAAAAGTATGCTCACAATTTGATGAATGTTTTGTATACCGTTTAGTCCTAGAAACCTCAATGGATTGAGTTTGACTACCTTGGGATCAAACATAAGCATC